>JACEFZ010028035.1:0-514805 GCA_014155875.1 Cepaea nemoralis
ATCACCTTGCGTTGTTTTTTTTTTTACAAAGGGTATGGGTGCCGATCTTTCAGAAAGCAATGGCAAACTACTGAACATAAACTTCCCAAAGAATCACAACAGCAAAAATGGGTGTTGACTGCGATTTCTGTAAAGGATATGCAACAAACAAACCCATATATCCCAAATTACACCTAAAGGCTTGTTAAAAAAAAGGACCCTTTGGGTTTCTTACTATCAGTAGCTAAACTGTACGAAAAATACATGGATATTTGCAATACTGGGCATTAGAAAAAAAAGGAAAATATTTTTTTTAAAAAAAACAAGAAATGTACGTAAATACACATAACTATTTCTTTTTGACAATAATTATGCTGTTATAAGTCATTTAAGTTATTGTTATTTTTCTCCTCAGTTTTAATTTTCCCAAATTTTCTATTGTTTCCCCTTTTAAATTTTCCCTTTTTGTTTTTTTCTATCCAAGAATTTTGAATTTTGGAGTTCCTTACTAGAAATATAAAATCTCCCCCGGTGTGTCTCCACCTTGCCGTGGTGGGGGTGCTTGTGTGTCCCACTGACCCCATGTGCTATGTCGATGGATGAAAACTACATATCGGACAGCTTATGGGATAGGGGTCAGACTAAGCGATACACAACCTGCTGCTCTGCAGGTAGACTGAGGACAGCAATCAAAAGTGTAAATCAGGTGCATGAAGGCAGAAGTTCTTGGTCCGGATACATACTCCAAGGCTCTCTGTCGAGGGTTGAGGCTGAACGCCTCTAAGCCATAAACCCTAGGATGTGAGAGCCGGGCCGATAACCATCTACCGAAACATGGAGGTGAGATACCGAGCCCAGTTCAGATACTTGTCAGAAGGCTCTTAGCTGGGGGATATGAGGGATTCCTGGATGAGAGGGCCAGGCCTTTTCTCGCTCACTGCTGCATGGAGGTAAGGTGCTGAGCCGGCAGCACATGTAGCCTACCTCGTGAGCGAGTACTAAAAGGTAGAAGAAGTGCCCCAGTCGAATGAAATGGTTACGAAAACTGTCTGTATCTAACTCATAGAGTGTAGACAAAGGTGGAAGAACGTCTAAATAACACGAAATGGAACGCACGGCTAGTGAATCCATTGCGTGGTGATAAGTCCAAAGTGAAAGCTTACCTAGTGGATGTCACCCACAGACTGACAGTTCCTGGTGTGTGCTTTAGCGACCAGTGGCAAGCGAAATGCCCAACACATGGAAGTGAGGAACTAAAGCAGCAATGAGCAGGATGTGGCAACTCCTCGGGTGAGCCCAGTCTCAGAGCACTATATGCCGGCTCTGCAATATGGAAGCCTCCTTGGATAGCGAGGGAATGCCCATGGTCTGCCCCTGCCTTCCCTTGAGGGTTGACCGTGATGTCAGTGACCGTTCTACTTTGACCAGCTGAGATGTGGGCGACACCACAGCGCTAACAGTCTATTGTCTCTCGAAACCCCGGGAAGGCTAACCCGTAAAAATTCCTGCTGAAGTCGGATGTGCTGGCCCACAGGTGCAAATAAATCAGGCACTCATCTTTTTATGCTTAAAGAGTTACCTACAGTCTTGTCGGTGATTAAAAACAGTTCTCATTAAAAACAATGGATAATGTGTGGAAGGACATTCTTTTAAGTAACCTTTTTTTTTGTTGTATGAATTTAATGAGACCCTCCCCGCCAGGAGCTGGGCAAAGCCACGCCGGGTCAGATAAATAGACAGACCCACCTTTTCGCTGCAGTTATATACAGGCATATGCGTTATAATCCTCCTCCTCCTCCTCTCCCCTCCTCCTCCTACCCTCTTCCTCTTCCCCTCCCCACCTCCCTCTCCTCCTCCTCCTCCCTCTTTCTACTCCTCTTCCCTCCTCCTCCTTCTCCCTCTTCCTCCTCCTACCTCTCGCCCTCCTCCCTCCTCCTAATCACTCCTCTTCCTTCCTCCTCCCTCCTCCTCCTACGTCCTCCCCCTCATCTTCTCCTCCCTCCTCCTCCTACCTCCTCCCTCTCCTCCTCCCTCCTCATCCTCTCTCTTCCTCCCTCTACCTCCTCCTCCCTCCACATCCCTCCTCCTCCTCCCTCCGCCTCTTCCCTCAGCCTCCTCCCTCCTCCTCCTCCACCTCCCTCCTCCTCCCCTTCCTCCTCCGCCTCCCTCCTATTCCTCCTACTCCTCCTCCTCCCTCCTCTTCCTCTCTCAGCCTATCTCTTCCTCCCTCCTCCTCCTCGCCCTCCTCCTAATCACTCCTCTTCCTTCCTCCTCCCTTCTCCTTCTCTCTCCTCCTCCTCAATCCTCCTCTTCCCTCCTCCTCCACCTCCTCCCTCTCCTCCTCTCTCCTCATCCTCCCTCTTCCTCCTCCCCCTCCCTCCTCCACCTCCTCCCTCCTTCTCCTTCTGCCTCATCGCTCCTCCTTCCTCCTCCTCCTCCCCCCTCTCCTCTCCTTCTTACTCCTCCTCCTCCCTCTTCCTCCTCCTACCTCCCCTTCCTCCTAATCCCTCCTCCTCCCTCCTCCTCCTCCTCCCTCCGCCAAATATGAATTAAATGATATGCTCCCCACCAGTGACTGGGCGAAGCCGGCCGGGTCGTCTTATTTGGAAACGGGAATGGGAGCAGGGGCCGAATATGAATTAAATGAGACGCTCCATTTACCCAAGTTAATTGTTGGGGGAAGATGTAAAGATCTTTCAAGTGCTCTTTGCTTGCTTGCTTGCTTGTGTTCGTTGGCTTGAGCTCCAACGCGAAGTCCTGTATGTCGGATGAAGGCATCCTGTTGTCCAACATCAGTGTGATGTCATACAGGACCTGAGGTTTGCGTGAGTATCCGTTGTCCCATGTCTGGCTTATTGGTGTGCAGACTGGTGGTTCCTCGCCGTACAGGCAGACACTCTCCGACTTCGGAGGAATCGGCGATCCTACTGACTTTAGCCAGGACCCCGAAGGGACCTGTTGCCCAGGCGCTCGACGAGGACGCGTCAATAGGTCTTGGCCAGTATATAACCCGGCCCAGGTGCCTTGGAAACACCTCTGCGTCCCAAGTGCTCTTTCTAATAATAGACAGACAGACAGACAGACAGTAGATAGTCGGGAACGGGAACGGGAGCTTATATGACTACTTATATGAATTAAATGAGATGCTCCCCACCAGGGGCTGGGCGAAGCCGGGCCGGGTCAGACAGACAGACAGACAGACAGACAGACAGTCGGGAACGGGAACTTATATGACTACTTATATGAATTAAATGAGATGCTCCCCATCAGGGACTGGGCGAAGCCGGGCCGGGTCAGCTAGTAAAATATAAAGTGCCCAGTTACAGTCTATGGGAGCACAGTGGCTAGCACATATGCACGCCGACCTTGTGGTCATGTTCAAATCCTGATGAAGATGGATTAAAAACAAAAATGATCTGGGATCCCAGCTCAACAAAGCTCACAATAGTACTGGAAATGTCCTGGGAAGTAAAGGCGACTGACATGAATTTACATCATTCTTTGAGTGTTGATTAGACTATACATTATGGAGTTAGCACCATAGACTTAATACACCTCAAGTCCGCATGGCCTTATGGATAAGAATGATGTTCTTAATCATCCGGTGTGCTGATGCCGAGGTAAGCAGTTCATCCCCTACACCGGACAGGTGGACTATAATGTTGTCCTGTTGTCCTTGACTTGGGGATGTAAATTACAAGTACCCCCAAAGTCGGAGTGGGTTTGCCTGATGGCGAGGGACACTGTTAATAGGGAAAGCTAATCCACACACAAAATTCAGTCCATCACTACTATAAACATAGTGTGTATAGACTACGCTTGAGTTCAAAGTGAGCGAGCACAGCAAAAAAAGCAAAAACAACAACAACTCAATACACCTCAAGGTGTAAAAGGGTGCTGTTGCTGTCATCTTTCTTTTTTTTTTTTTTGCACTTGTTACTTGTAGTGTGTAACCTACAGCAGGTACTTGTTTAATAAAACTGACAAAAGGTTACAGAAAATAAACTTTCCACCTAAAACACACAAGCAAGGCTACAATGAAAACAGATACAATCAATGCCAACTACTTGTCTACAGTAGCAGCTGACTCGACCACCCACCTCCCACGTAGAGCTCATCTCCTCTATTAATGAAAGACACGGATTCAGCATCACTGGAGTCAGAGTCTGATGGATAACCTTCGTGAAAGCTGTCGTTACCATCGATGTCTGCCGCAGAGGTTGATGAAATCATGGAGGTTTCTGGGGCATTAACTGTGATGTTACCGTTACTATCTAGGATGTCGTCGGCTGTCTGCACATGTATATGTGGTCCCTCTGGAATTGTGGTCACCAGAGAGTCTCTCTTACCCTTTTGGGATGTACGCCTAAAAGATTATAAGAGCTTTTAATGAAGTTTCAGTCTATGATTCTTACAGTCAGTGTGAGGCAGTTAACAACAAACAGAATGAATACAGTATAAGAGCATTGTGAGGTAATTACATACAATTAGTATAATATAAGAGCAATGTGAAGTAATTACAAGTGAACCTTACTATTTCATACATAAAATTAGTATAATATAAGAGCAATGTGAAGTAATTCAATGCAAACCTACTATTCCCCATACAGAATGAGTATAGTGCAAGAGCAATATAAGGTAAATTAACAGCCAACCCACTATTACTCACTGTTGGTTTAATTATTAGGAAGTTAACAGTGACAATAGCAATGAGTGTGGTCAGACAAGTGTGTAATGCCTGCATTCATTGTTGTCAATGGGAGGGAAAGATTGGCCACCTATTCATTCATGCACTGAGGCCTAACAATGTGATGGTAAACCTTCACAAATCCACAGTGGGTTTCTGCTATGGGACTTTTGGGGTTTAAAACATTTGTTTTAATATTTTACATACATAGTTAGTATAGTACAAGTTCGAAAGAATATGAGGTAGTTAACAGAAAGCTAATTATTTCATGTATGGAATGAGTATAGTTTGAGAGTCATGTGAGGTAGTCAATAACAAACCTACTATCTATCTCACTGAATGAGTAAGGTATTAGAGCAATGACTGCCAGTGGTGGAGTGGCTTAGAGGTTAAAATGTTCACATCTGGCTCAAGCGTATCTGTTCTAAATCACGATGAGGATGTTTGAATTTTACAAAGACAAATGGTGTACTCCCCCCTGACCTTGGGTTAGTGTATCAAACATCTAGCCTTCTCCGAGAAGGCCAGAAGAGCTCAGAGGAGCCTTGGCATCCCTTTGCAGTTGCAAATAGAAATTAGCTGGCCTAGCTCCGTGGCTAAAGGCTTGCGAACATGGTTCATGAGCCGGGTACCAGGCGTTCGAAGTTCAGCTGTGACCGATTTGTGCAGCAGACCGTGTCGCGTTGTGTTATAACGTTCTGGTATGGGAGCCAGTCGTTCAGAAAGCAATGGCAAACTACTGAACGTAACACTTGCTAGTACATCAACAGCAGCTGAAAAATGCTGGTGTTGACTGCAACGTCCCGTAAGGAATACGCAACAACAACAAAAAAATAGACTGCTGCACAGGAAAAATGTCAAAACTGAGAAAACCCACCCACGATAGAATGTTCACAGCATGTGTGATTATGGTATAGTTACCCCGGGAAGGTTAACCCGGTCAACAAATGCCCGCAGAAGTCGGATGTGTCGGCCTACGGCGCAAGAACGCAGCTCTGCTGTAAAACAGGGCACAACGCAATCACATCCGAAAAAAAACTCCGGATGAACGAAGAAGAAGAAGAAGTAGAGTTAGGTTTTTGCTGCAGCTAGGGAGTTTGGGGCACTGCGGTGAGATTCTATCAGGAGAGACTGCAGCACTTAGGAGATATTCATGTGCCATACAAGTTATCTATTTTTTTCATAGCATTACATTACAATAAGTTTTACTGGTTAGTGCAGTGGTTCTCAACCTTTTTGGCCTAGCCCCCTTTACCATATGTTCAGAAGGTCATTTCCCCCCCCTTTTGAATTTCCTCCCTATAAATCTCTTCTCCCCCCCCCCCCCCCCCCCTACACAGTATACATAAAAATGGAAGCTAAATTTAATAACACATACTAGAACAAGTCTAGACATCCACATAAACGTGATTTGTGGTCTACTTATGTTATAAAAACAAATTTCATTAGGGCGAGAAGTACATAACCGTAAAATTTAGAGGGAAAAATAATATCAAGTATCTGGTTCTTGTATTAATGCGATCTTGAAATAATCTTGACAGAATGGATGATATGCACAGATACCAGCGAAGTCTTTATCAACAAACACACCACACATAAATTATTATCTAGAAAACTGAAATATAACAAATAAGTAATCCTCATGTTTCAACAAACAGCATGAACAAAACCCTCGGTTCTGGACAATTTGTCTGAACTCAGGCTTTTGTTCATGTTTTTGAAACATGAGGATTACTTTCTTTTGTGATATTTCAGTTGTCTCATTGCACATTTATGTTCCTTCTTTTGTTTGCTGATAAAGTTGTTTCTGTGCACGTCTTTATTTCTATTGAGCTTCCTATTTATATTCTGTGTTCATTCATTTTGTTTTTTGTAACATAAGGAATAAATTTACATTGAGTAACAAGCAAACAAACTGAAACAGAGCCTACCGTCTGAAAGCGCCTGTAAATGCAGGGACTGCACAAATACACAAAATTCTGGCATTGCATCCTGGGACAGGTGTATTTAACGTCACAATAGGTTCTGGCTGCAGGGACAGTAGACACATGTGTCCCACATACCCATCACTGTTACAAACCCACACATCTCTATAGCCAATTGAATTCACACCATCGATTGGAGTTGCACAAGAGAACTGTGTGAGAGAAACAAACAGGGAAAACAGTTGATTTCTAAATAACACATGAAAACAACAGATTATCTTCTACATAATAATCCTTATTGGTGACAAAGAGATGCAGTAGAACAAATACTGCAACACTGCCTCCATGACAGCTCCTAAGTCACAGGAAATGGTAGATATGATATCACAGTAGATGGAGTTGTAAGGCTGTCAAAAAAGTTAGTTGCGTATCCTTTATAGGATGTTGCAGTCAATCCCAGCATTTTTTGGCTATTTGTGATTTCTTGGCAAGTTTAAATTCAATAGTTTGCCATTGATTTCTGAACGACCGGCACTTATACTATTGTACAAACACCAACGAATGGCAGTCTGCTGCCTAATCGGTAATGTGTTTCGAACGTGGTATGCAGAATTACGAAAGGCGCCAGTAACCCTTTCGCTGCAGAGCCGGTTAAGGCTGTCAGGAGAACGATAAAATAGTTGGCTCGGATGATATGTGCTGTGCTCCTGGCAGAAAATGATGATCCTGGGATACTGTTGTGCTTATGATAGGACATGACAATCCAAGGATACTGCTGTGCTCATAGTAGAACGTGATCCAGGGATACTGCTACACTCCTGGTAGGATATGGAAATCCAGGGATATTACGTCAGTCCTGTAGGATATGATCTGGAGATACATATGTGATGGAATGTTTCCCCTTCAGGGATCCAATATATATATATATATCCCATACAGTGGCCATAAAGCAACTGCCCTAGAAAAATTGTTGGGAAAGAAAAACCTACTCAAAGTCACGTAAAGTCCGTTACCTTGGATGGACTCTATCTGGAGGGAGTAAACTTTACACTAATCGGTGCCGAAGTTGGACACGTACACCTTTGAGGCGCATAACTAGGTGTGACCCATTCTCCTCTAAAAAGTAATGAAGAAAAAAATTCTAAGCTTGTAGTAAGCATGTAGTGCTACAGAAAACGTAGCCCGTACGTTGATAAACAACACTCAAAGACACAACATATGTCTTTAGCAACAAATGTTGAATGGCTGAAAGTGACAAGTCAAAACAGTTCCTTACCTGCATGCCAGCTCTGGTTTTTGTAATCTGAAGAGGCTGGAGAAACTCTGGAGCTCTTTTGTTTGACAGCAAACCTTAAGAGATATGAAACAATATCGCTGACTTAGCCTTCGTAAAGGAGGGGTGAGAGAAAGGCAGTGTGAGAGAGAGAGATGAAGAGTGAAAGAAATGAATAGAGAGAGACAGCAGCAGCAAAGGGAGGGGGACAAAGAGAGAGAGAGAGAGAGAGAGAGAGAGAGAGAGAGAGAGAGAGAGAGAGAGAGAAAGAAAGAGAGAGAGAGAGAGAGAGACAGACAGACAGACAGACAGACAGAGAGAGAGAGAGAGAGAGAGAGAGAGAGAGAGAGAGAGAGAGAGAGAGAGAGAGAGAGGAGAGCAGCAAAGAGAGAGACAGATTAAGAATTGTTTCCTTGTATACTGAAAACTTAAAGAATTACCAAGACTAAATATTGGGAGAATAATAAAATAAAATTAGATAATTAAATACATTCTACATTCAGGTTGACATCTAAAGGTGCATGAAGAAGTACTTAGTCACACTTCATACCACAAGTATGTCGGTAGCAAAAGTGTCCCTGAGGCAGGGCTAGCAAATCCATTACGTGGAAAGTCCGAATCAAATGCTCATTGTATGGGCGTCATCAAAGGTGGAAAAAGTGTCCCAGTGGTACGAAATGGAATATTGCTTGGATAGAATATCCATTAAGTGGAAAGTCTGAATCGAAAGCTCACTTTGTGAGCGTCATCAAAGGTGGAAAAAGTGTCCTTGTGGCATGAAATGAAATATTGTTTAGATAGAACAAAATCCATTACATGGAAAGTCCTAATTGAAAGCTCACTGTGTGGATGTCATCTGCAGACGACATTCTTCTGGTTTCCGGAGGGACATTCTTCTGGTTTCCGGAGGAACAGCCTGTGGTAACTGGAAGGCCCAATATACGAAAGTGAGGCTAAGCATCCATGTGCAGGATGTGACGATTCCTTGGGTGAGCCCAGTACTGGAGGGCTGTGTGTCGGCTCTGCAAGTATGGAAGCCTCCTTGGATGGCGGGGAATGCCTATGGTCTGTCCCTGCCTTCCCTTGAGGGCTGACCAGGATGTCTTTGGCTGTTCTAAATGGGCCAGCTTGGATGGGGGATAACACCACAACAGTGAGAGTCAAACGTCCTAAGAAACACCCCGGGGAAGGTTAACCCGGTCAACAAATGCCAGCAGAAGTCGGATGTGTCGGCCTAATGGCGCAAGAACGCAGCTCTGCTGTAAACAGGACACAACGCAACCACATCTGAAAAAACTCTCTGGATGAACGCAGAAGAAGAAGAAGAAATACATTCTGATAACAAAAAAGTAAACTCATTGAAAACAAACAAGTCACTGAAATAACAGAACAAAAGAGCAAGCACTTGACACAAACAACAGAACAGTAAGTACTTATAATAACAAGAGCGCAAAAGATTAAAATTTGAATAAATAGAAACTTGAGAACTAAGTAAAGCCCTTGTAAGGCTTCTTGACGATATGAGTTCATATTCTTGACAACTGAACGTCATGTGGTCAGGGTATTGCCAGATCTATTAACCTTTTCCAGTGGCGCAATGTAAAGAAAAGATTGTAGGATCTGCGGGCAAGACGAGCAGGTGCTACCCATGTGCCCTATATGTGAAAAGTGGTACCTAGTTCACGTGTGCTATAAGAGTAATTCTAGACGTTTACATTAATGTTTGAACCTAATTGAATTAATTTAAGAACCTAGCTATGCTTCTGCCCTTTCCAAGATAAATCTCAGGTCTCAACTGTATGAGGCTGGGAAAGATGTATGTGGATACCTTTCCCAGCACGAAACACATGTGGCCACAACTTGGAATTCGACCCCTGATCTCTTTGTTGGTGATGAGTGCACTAACCACTGTTACCATTCCCCACCCCAATTATCCTGAGATATTACATGAGTTAGAGAAACGCACAGGGAAGTCATTAAGAACGGGCTGTTTAAACATATAAACAAATGTCTTACAACATAGTATCTTAATGTACTTTAGTCTTACTGAGTTTGTGTTTTGCTTCTGTGAAGGCAGCTTCCCAAGACATTCTCTTCTCAGCTGTTGAAAAGCCAATGACTATGTGTAACACATCAGCTCTGAAAACACATGAATGTTTGTAATTGGTTAGTAAACCGGTTCAGCCGGTTGAGAAGAATGTTGAGAATATTACAGACATACAAGAAAACCAACGCTGAGGTACTGACAACTATCGGTGTTACTAAAGTTGAGTTGAGTCAAGAATCAATATCACAGCACTTTGGACATTCCCACACGTACTCCATCCTCATATTCAACAACCAGTGAAAAGTCCCAATACTAATGACACTAGTTGCAGTCTAAGTATGTGTCCTTCTGGCCTTTTCTTTAAGCACTGATTGTCACCAGATTCTCTGGTCACTCCCTGCTGCACCATTCTCTCCAGACCATGATGATATATTGGTGTTACTAGATCACTCATCAAACTCATAAAGATAAAACAAATGAAATTTAAGGGGTATATAACAAAAGAGGCTGAAAAGAGAAATCAGTCTTATGCAGGAAAATATTAGGCAAGAAAAGCAAAGGAAGACAGACAGATGTATGCTCTCTTGGCCTCTTGCTATGAGTCATGAATGTCTATCTGTTTCTTTGACTTCTCTTGGTTGGTTGAGAACTCCATCACATTGTGTTGTTTATGCTATTACAAACTGCTTCTTTGACTTCTGATGCCTGATTTTCAGCACTCTAGGTGAACAACACCCTCATTCTGAGCTTACTCATGAGACCTAGAATGAGGTATGCAAAGTATGGGTGCTAATTTAATAGAACATTTAAACACAGATGCAATGTAACAACAAAGTCAAGATCATAGAAGCAAAGGCTTCTTACTGTGTAGTGACTAGCAGCTCCATTTTGTTTGAATCTGATGCAACACTTCTTGTATTAGCCTCAGAAAGCTGCCTAGATAAATTTGAGTTCAGGTCTTTGATGACCTCCTCTAAACCCTGGTAGAAAGAAGCAAAGTTCATTTGATCTGTCAATTAACAGCATTTGCATTAACATTATGAAATATAACAACATAAGAAACAGAGAATAAACAATGCCTACATTATCAAAAGCCTGGGGAAGAGACAAGAAGTGTTCAACTGATCTGTGTATTGCTGACAATGTTATATCATATCACTACGCTCTAGACAGCGGTCAGCGTGGCTGAAAGGATAAGAGTGGTCTTAAACTTCCAGTGTAATGATGGCAGAGTGCGGGGTTCATCATCTACACTAGACAGTTGGAATTCAATGATGACTTCTTGTTCAGAAAGCAATGGCAAACTACTGAATGTAACATTGTCCAGATAATAAATCTGTGGTTTATCATAACGTCCTGCAAATGACATTTAAAAAAATAAATAAAATAAACAAAATTCTGAACATTAGCACTCATCAAGTGTCAATTAGTATAAAAATATGGGGCAAGCACCATATACCTTGTTAGCCTTTAGCTATGGACAACAATCCCTTTCAAATTAATTTTTTTTTTTTGGGGGGGGGGGGGGCCCTTGCTGGCTTTTAACTCAAGTGTAGTCCATACACACTACTTCTAGTAGAAGCTGGACTGAATTGTGCATGTGGATTAACTTTTCCTATTAACAGTGTCCCTCGCTAACAGGTAAACCCACTCTGACTTCAGAAGTACTTGTAATTTACGTCCCCAAGTCATGGACAATTGTCAACATTTTAGTCCATCTGTACAGTGTAAGGGCTGAACCCCCTACCACGGCATCAGCACACCGGATGTTTAAGAACATGCGTTCCTATCCATTCGGCCATGCTGACCTAAATTAATCTGAATAGTAACATTTCAAACACATTAATAATTTTAACCAAAAAGGCAATTTTTCTGTGGTATTTAAACATTGGACTGGATTTTTAGCAAGCTGCTGTTTATTTGTATTTTGTTTTCTGACCATGTGAAGTTTGTTGATTCTGGTGGCATTTTGTCACAGTGGATTAAAATAAATCAATTTATTTACAGCAACAGTCGGTTGTTTATGTGTTCAAATGCAATTTTGCAAGAAAGAATCATTATTTTACAAAGAACCTCAAATGAATAAACACACAGGAAGTAAAATAGAACTTCTACCTTCAACACACACAAAAAACAAGCTAACATGTATGCCAGCACTGTAGCAGAGGCTGAAATGCTTTGGCAGCTGTCTCATAAATAGAACCAATTGAACTGATAGCTCTATTTGTCTGGTGATGTCCACATAGTGATGATGATGATGACATAGTGTACAACAGATGACACCATCCATGTGATCTAGTGAAGGCATGTTAACTTGTGATGATGATGATGATGATGATGATGATGATGACAGAGTACACAGTGGATGAACTGACCTGGTGATGGCATGTCAACTTGCCCGCAAGTTCTGCCATCTGGGTCACAACATTCAGATCATCCTTCACTTGTTCCCTGTCAACTATTGACTTGTACGTCAGTCCCTGAGCTATAAATACACAGACAGCACACAAAACATATAACTATAGATACCATTTCAAGCAACAAACAACACACACTCATATAACAACTGATATGGTCTGAAGCTTGTAACAACCCACACTTATAAAGCAACTGATACTGTTTCAATTGTATAACAACAACACACAGTCATATAACAACAACACACAGTCATATAACAACTGATACTGTTTCAATTGTATAACAACAACACACAGTCATATAACAACTGATAATGTTTCAATCTTATAACAACACACTCATATAACAACTGATATAGTCTCATGCTTGTAACAACATACACTTATATAGCAACTGATACCATTTCAATCTTGTAACAACAACACCCACTAATATAACAACTGACACTGTTTCAAGCTTGTAACAACACACACTTATATAGTAACAGATATTGTTTCAATAGTGTAACAAGCAACACACACTTATCTAACAAATACTGGTTCCAAGTCAGCCAAGAGATTTAGAAGCAGCCGGTCTTGATGGCGACAAGCGCTGGTATTGATGGTATGAGGCGTTGGCGGTTCAGAAAGAAATGGTAAATTACTGTGCCAACTTATTTATTGGCACCTTGCCGTCTTGACAGACGATAGTTTGTTACATTGTGCTTCAAAAAGGCATAATAACCACAACCCATGGCGGTGGCGAATGTGACTGATAAGGCCAATTACCGCCGTAAATGTTCGTCCACAGTGGATGCATGTGAACATATGATCATTTTCGCCATCATGCACCATCTTACATCTCACACGCTCGGTGTGAGACTTATCTGCAATAATTTTCTCCTTTGTCTTTATTCCATTTCTGATATTTGCCCTCCATGCAACACGTTTAGCAACCAGAGTTGGAGTTATACCTCTCCATAGGACAAAGCCTGGGCTAAAATATAAAGATCATGTGTTGCCCATGCAGCATGATCCCTCTCTCGGCCTGCCTAGTTTATTCCAGAGGAAAGATAACAGCAATACATCTGGAACAAGATAAGCTGCAGAAGCTGCTGGATCAGCAAAGCAATGCTCTAACTGTCCGCCTGTCGTAGTTTTGATCATAGACCAGCTGCTAACCAAGGCTTAGGGCCTGGTCTGCCCTGCCATCACATTTTGTCTTTAGGTTGCATTTCCTTGCACCAGGATAAGGTTTGTACCCTCCCAATTGCGCTCGTCCGCCTAAAGCTGTTGGCACAATGTGGGGTGTCGGGTTTGGTAAGCACCCCCCAACATTCAGCCCTAACAGAAAGCAGGTAATAACGTCTGTTGTCATTACAGTAGCTCAGTCATATCTGACTAAGGCTGGACGTAAGATATGTATATTGTTATTATGTTGTGCCTGCAAAACTGTGATGCTTGTGCTTATCAGGCGACACATTCAATTTCTTACAGACTTCTGTTGACTAGGTAAGTCTTCCTGGGTAGTTTCACAGGTCTCTCCTCATTCTCAGAGAGGTGATGTCATCTGTGTCCTTCCAATCCTCAGGTGGTGTCTTCAAGAGGCTCTTCAAGAATAGCCTCATGCATGTCAGTTGTCTAAAAGAGAAGGCATAAGCACCACATGGATACACTGTGCCACCCAAGGTGTTCTGCTTTTGAGAACATCACAGGCAGTCTCCGAGACAATGAACACAAGGCGTATGGTTGCATGTTGCAAACCAGACCAGCCCAGATGTCACTATGTTACTAGAAGAAGGTGCTCAGTCTCACAGCAGATATAATAAGTTTTAGCATGGTAATTGGTCAGTACAGCGCAGGTTATGAATAGATCGGCCTAAGAGCTATATCTGATTTTAAATTATACTGGTCTTTTTTCACATGAATTCACTGACTAGTGTGTTAATATTATATTAACTGACTAATGCATCAATGTTAAATTCAGTGACTAATGTGCCAATATTAAATTAATTGACCACTGCATTGATGTTAAATAAACTGACTGCTGCGTCAATGTTAAATTCATTTACTACTGCATCAATGCACTGCCTACAGCATAAATGTCAAATTCACTGACTGTTTAATGTTAAATAAACTGACCACTGTGTCAATGTTAAATTCACTCACTACTGCATCAATGTTAAATTCACTGCCTACAGCATAAATGTCAAATTCACTGACTGTTTAATGTTTAATACACTGACCACTGTGTCAGTGTTAAATTCATTCACTACTGCGTTAATGTTAAATTAACTGACTGTTGAATGTTAAATACACTGACCACTGTGTCAATGTTAAACAGACTTTGCTAAACAATGACAGGCAGCTGGATCCTATAAAACAACTACATCAGATTCTATTAAACAAGAGATGAGTAAACATAATAATTAGCTGAATTCAGCACTCTTAACTGCTGCCATCATTCACTGTAGCTATTACAGATTCTAAAACTGAATACAAAATCCTCATTGAGAACCATACCACACATTCACACAACATACTTTTAACAATCTCCAGATCATAGAGTCCCACACGAAGCCAGACCTTATGCTTGATATTCTCTGCAAAATCTTGCCCAAATGGAGTTTTCCTGTTTCAGACAGAAGAGAGGTCAGAATGTGTTAACCGAGGACTTTCAGAAAACAAACTACACTGACAGATTACATATTCTACAGCAAACAGAGAGACAATCTTTGCAAGCAATAAAAGGCATATTGCAGAAATTGCTGTTAGGGTGGGAAGTGTTTGTCATTCACATATTCTAGGCCATCAAGTAATGAGATAGGTTGGTCAACTCCATTCCTCGCTGCCTTTCCTTCCCAAACAATTCCTCGAAACTGTTGAAAATTATCTTTTTGCATTTTGTGAGGCTGGGTGGACCCCAGACTCGTACTGATTCAACAAATGATATTTATCACTGCTGAGGTTTGAACGTACATCGACTTAAAAACTTGAAGTCAAGGACCCTCTTAAATGCCATGAAGTGCACTGTGCACATGGTGCCAGCACTGTCCTGGTAAACAATAATCACTATGCTACCACAGATCCTATCTTAGAACTCATCATCATCAAGTGCCAGGCCAATAGTCATGCAGGCGGTCATGGTTCACCATCTCACATAACCACCAGCCTCAGGTCAGCTGTGTCCTTGACCTAGTTATTCCAAAGAGACCAAGCCATACAGGTGTTTATCTATGCATCTTCTCCTTGCACTTCTCCCATCAAGTTTGCCAGTTGCCACTAAGTTTATTTCTCTTCTTAACAGTGCCCAAAACAATGTTGACTATGTCTAATTACTCCAATCCATTTACAGTTTTCATTTGTTTCTTCAAGGACAGTCTAATTTGTTACTCTTTACATTTTCTTCACAAATGATTACAATAAGTCATGTTAAACATCTCACCAGGGAGCAGGCACCTGTCTTAAACTTAGGAAGCACTGGGTCTAAATCCAACTGTGAACCATTTATACAAATGAGGAACCCAAGGTTGTTATGTGCCATGGCATGGAAGGATGTCAGTGCACAAACTGATACATGCTGTTGGGGATCGCAAGATTAGAGAGCACGACTGTTCATGCCAGTTGGCAAGGCACTTGATGATGACGATGAAGGTTTTATAATCTCCTCTGATCCCAGGGTAGGAGGTCAGACAGGCCACAGCCTTGGCAAAATTTCAAAATGAGAAAACCCATCCACAACAGAATATTTAGTCTACATAAATTCTGATATATGAACATCATGATCCTCACTGATAATGGAAAGTTTGTGCACAGATATGAAGTTCTTATAGTGTGACCATTAAACATAAACACAAACAGGTGACTAATGAATTACTTCAAGTACAGTGAAGACAGTCTTTTAACCCAATGAATGAAATAAACAATCTGACCCTTTTAACCCAATGAATGAAATAAACAATCTGACCATTGATTGAACTGAAAGAGAAAATCCATCACACGATCTCAAAGTCCAATCATGAGCTGTCTTGAGTTATCTTGTAATGCTTGCAGTTGTCAAAACCTCATCAATCTTCTAAAAATGAAAGGAAATACTTCTGCTTCTTCTTCGTTCTTTTGAGGGGAGTGCATTACAACAAGTAATCATCTCAGAGTCAGTGTGTCCAGCTTTGGTATGCATTTTGTGAGTTTTACTTTCTCTACAGAGATTCCATCCAAGGTAACAGGCTCTATACCCATAGGTAGGTTTACCTTCTCCAATACCTTTGCCAGGGCATTGGCTTTACAGCCTACTCTTTTTCAATTTCCAACTGCTGTGGGATTTTTAACTTGCACCACAGGAACTCCTCCAGCTTTTTTACTGTTATCTGAGAAGGCTAGGTATCCGATCTCATACCCAGGAGATCAGGGGAGTATGTGAAATCCGTACATACCAATGGTTTTTGGAAAATTTCCTCAGCCCTTATGTAGGCATTGAACCTGGTACTTTCTGAGCCTGAGGTCGCACCATAATCTCTCGGCCACGGCTCTCCTCATAGGAAATATGAAAACATGATAACTTGACTATAAACTATGATAATTTGACTACAAATTATGATAACTTGACTATAAACTATGTTGACTATAAACTATGATAACTTGACTGTAAACTGTGTTAACATGGCTATAAACTATAATAAGCTGACTATAAACTATGATAACTTGATTATGAACTATGACAACTTGGGTATAAGCTATGGTAATTTGACTATAAACTATGACAACTTGACTATAAACTATGATGATAACTTGACTATAAGCTCTGATAACCTGACTATAAACTATGATGGACATGAGAAACGATACAAGGTAAAAATCATCTATAGCAAATACAGTTGTAAAATAAACATGATTTTGCTATGTGACAGATTCAACAAACTCACAAGATGATGGACACCTTTCTTGTGACTGGACCACTTTTGCGCTTGATGCTGCTCATGATCACCACGTCAGAAAACAGCCATATACAGCACTGGTCCTTCTTGTTCTGTCACAAACATGGGAAACATATAATTACCTCATACGCATCCAGAACAAGCAAAGGACACTTCTACAAGCCCTAAGGTGCATGGAACATATAATGATAGCACCCATATTTGTACAGACCCATCAGCACTCTGTGGGTGATGTGGTCAGTATCTGGTCGGCCACCTTTACTTTCCAAGATATTTCCTGGTACCCACTTAAGGCTGGGTCGACCTGGGAGCCCAGGTCAATATAAAAAAATGTGCCCCAATGCAGATTGACACCCATGACCAACAAGCTGGCAGGTGAGTGTCTAGGCACTACACTACCACAGCTCTCATCAAGAACATTCACACATTTTATATTAGATTAATTTCAAAACCTTAATGATGGTAGAATAATTTACATGTGTGTTTGATTTTCACATTTAAGATTACAATTTTACAACTGTGCTCCTTCAATCGTCATTAGTCTTCTTCTTCTTTTCTCTTCTTCTTCTTCTTTTCTCTTCTTCTTCTTCTTTTCTCTTCTTCTTCTTCTTCTTTTCTTCTTTCTTCAGGTGCCTGGTCTGGATCAGACATGGACAATCATGACTCTCCTATCCTCTCTGTTATTTGATATTTTGATGAAACTGATGTTGCTTATATTATTATTTTGCCCAGTTGTTGTTGTTCTTCTTCTTTTTTCATTCACTTGAAATTTTTCTATATCTGCAATGTTGTTTTCTCATATGAATTTTACCCTCTATTTAATTCACTCAGTGGTCCATAGAGTTTGTTTCAGCTTTCCACATCCATCTTTCTCTGTCTTCCTCCATCACTCTTGCCCCCTGTATTCCCATTTAAGACTCATTTCTAGATTCCAACTCTTCTATTGATTTGCCTATAAATTTCATTTGTATTTTCCTTACAGCTTCAATGTGTTATCTTGTAATGCTTGCAGTTGTCAAAATCTCACTCAGCATTTTTCTTCTTTGCCCACAATATTACAACATTCTTCTCAAAACCACATCTTGACTTTCTCCGATTTCTTCATTTCGTCAATCAATTTCCTGCAGTTGAATTCCTACAGAAGAACAAGTCACGTGATAAACAGTTGCTTAAAATATAAATTACACATTTTTCTGTGTGTTCATAGAAAACAAGTTTTAAACTTATAATATGGAACACAAAGTTCAACACAACAATTTGTTTAATTTCAGACTTTCATACCAAACAGGGGTAGACACATCAAATACAGTCATGAACCACAAGTCACCAAAACATTGCCATACAAAGACTTGAGACACAAAGTTCAACATGGCAATTTGTTTAATATCAGACTTTCATACTAAACAAAGGTGGACACGTCAAATACAAGTCATACAAATATTGCTACAAAAACACTTGATTCACAAAGTTCAACATGACACTTTTCAGACATTCATACAAACAAGGGTAGACACATCAAATACAGTCAGGATTCAAAGTCATAATAGCACTGCTGCATAACGACTTGCACATGCGACATATATCAGTACTAACATTTAAATGACTCATGAGAAATATCAAGAAGAAACAAATAAAATGTATGTTGAAAAACTTACCAGTAATGAAAACATTAAATGAGCCATGACCAAAAACAAAGCTTACAAGTAATGGTAACATGTTAAAAACTTACATTAAATGAACTATTAAAAACATAAAATAACTGAACCACATAAACATGTCACAAATAGGTGAGCACTATACACAAAACTTACATGTGCTTGAACCATATCATGGCGGATGTATGCTCTGTCTGGTGCAGCAAGCTGCAGGGAGAAACAGCAGATACACATTCAACCTACAATACTGAAGTTTAATTTCTGAGAAAATATATAAATGCTGTAACCAGCACAATAACAGCATCATTATTTGCTATGTCGAGCAGTGCAGACACTCGATTAATTAAAAACAGTAGTGGACTCTGTTATTCCCTGCGTCCATCGTTTACGTGGTCGGCCTCTCCCTCTGCTTCCCTTTGGTCTGTACATCATTGCTTGTTGTGGTATACTGTTAGTTGGTAACCTACTTGCATGGCCAAACCATTTGACTTGCTGCCTTCTAATAAAATCTAGTGTTGCTTTAACCCCCACTTTAGTCCTAATTTCTTCATTTCTGATCTTACCTCTTCTTGATACATTGAGTATTCTTCTCAGGAATCTAATTTCTGTTGCTGTGATTTTTCTTTTCTCTTTTTCTGTCATTGTCCAGGTTTGGCATTGGTAACATAGAGTTGGTAGGAAGATTGTGTTGTAAAGTGCTTTCTTAGTAGTTATTGATACATGTTTGTTCTTTAGTATTGGTGCCATTTGTCCAATGAGTTGGTTTGCCTTATTGCATCTATTTTCGATCTCGTCTTCTGATTTGCCATTTGATGATATTATACTTCCTAGGTACTTGAAACTCTTTACTTGTTTCAAGGGATGTTCGTTTAGGTGAATCGTTGTTGCTTTTTCTTCTTTAGTTACAGTCATTACCTCTGTTTTACTTGTGCTAATTTTCATGTTATGTTCCCTACACATTTCATTTAGACTATTCATGTGGTCTTGTAATTCAGCTTCTGATTTTGCTATTAGTGCTTGGTCGTCCGCAAACAGGAGTTCTCTAATGGTTAGATTTGCAGATGGTTCTTCTTCTGTGTTCTCGTCATGCGGTGTTCTTGTGGTCTCTGTTTGGCTGGTTTCTTTACATATGTTGTCTATATATGTTATGAACAAGAGAGGGGACAGGACACAACCTTGTCGTACTCCGGATCTTATGGTGAAGGGTTCTGAGTGTCCTCCAGTTGCTCTCACTATGCATTCACTGTTGTTGTATAAGCTTCTACATAGGTTTGTTAGATGTGTACTCACTCCATATTGTTTAAGGATTTCCCACAGCTTGTTTCTATCTACTCTATCAAATGCCTTTTCTTGGTCGACAAAGGCTAAGTAGAGTGTTTCATTGAATTCGATTGATTTTTCTATAAGTTGTCTAAGAGCAAAAATGGCATCTGTGCATCCTTTGTTTTTCCTAAATCCAAGTTGTGTTTCGCTTAGCTGGGGTTCTATAGTAGTTCTTATAATAAAAAGTAATCTTTTCTCAAGAATTTTGCAAAATATTTTCCCAGTATGACTCAACAGTGAAATGCCTCTGTATTGTGTGCAGTCTCTTTTGCTGCCTTTGTTTTTCCAAATTGGGATAATTATGGCGTTTCCCCAGTCTCGTGGTGTCTGTTGTTCTACCCAAACATGGTTGAATAGTCTATGTAGCCATGCTGTTCCTACTTCTCTTGCTGCTTTAATTAGTTCATTTTAGTATTTCATCTTGTCCTGGCGATTTGTTCAATGGGGCTAATCTGAACGGCTTCTATAATTTCTTCTTTCAGTATGTCTGGTTCTAGTTCTTCGGTGGCATCTGTGTCAGTTTCTTGAATTCCTGTGACATCTGATGGGATGTTGAGAAGTTGTTCGAAGTACTGTTTCCATCTTATTAGGATTTGTTTTTGTTCACTTATTGGTTCTCCATTTTCGCTGTTAATTATTTCAGTTGGGTCAAAGGATTCTCCTCTGGTTCTCATTGCACTTATCTTTTTGTAGAAGTTTCTAGTTGCCTCCTTGTAGTTTTTATTTAGGGTTTCTCCATACTCCTCCCAGTCTTTTTGTTTTTCTCTCTTTACTATTCTATTCACATGTCTTCTCGCTATTCTATATTCTATGTAATCGCATTCCTGTTTGCTCTTCGACCACTTTTTATATTTTTCCTTTTTGTCTTTTACAGCTTTCTTTACTTCTGCATTCCACCAACTTGTTATTTTCTTTATCCATGTTTTGCGTTTTTTCGTGGTTCCACATGTTATTTTTGCAGTATTTAAAATGCTTGATTTGAACATCTTCCATTCTTCTTCTTTTTTACAAAGATTTCAGTTAGTTCTTTCTCATAATTTTCCCTCACTGCCTCGTCTTTGAGGTTTTTTAAGTTTACTGATTCGCATGGCATGTATTTTCCTGGTCTTTGCTTTCTTCTACTTTCTTTTTTGCTTTCTTTCTACTTCTATTATTATTCATTGTTTTCTCTAATTCTCTCTGTGTTTTTAGGTCTACTTCTATTTCATGTGTCCTGTGGCTTCCAGAGAAAGCACTCTCTAGTTATTCAGTGAACAGGTTTTCTCATGTTTGTCCTATCCAGTGCCAGCGTCGTTTCCTCATTTCTTGATTCACTGCAATCTGCCTAGTTCTTTCCCCAAGCTCCACATTAGTGATTCTGTCATACAATTTTAGTCTTTCTATTATGCTCAAGCACCAATTAATGAATATTTGTAGTTTATTAGTAATCATCTTAGTCGTTCTCCTTATTTCTGATCTGTACAGCAGTACTGATTTAATGTTAAAGAGTTTAGTTTGGTACTAGTTTTAACTTCCTTGACTTCCACAAATAAATGAGTGCTGTGCAAGCAACTCTTGCTGTTTGTATTATAATTTTAATATCTCAAACTGTTCCATCTGTGTCTACATCGCTACATCATCATCATCATGTGCCATGCCAGTAAGCGTGGGCAGTCAAGTTTTGCCATCTCACTTGATCACCACAATTGTGGATCAGCTCAGTGTTCTTGTCTCGACCATACAGCATGGTCAAGCCATCCAAGTATTACTTCTCTGCCTTCCCCTTGATCTTGCCTGCTTGTCACAAAGTTCTCCAATTTATTTCTTCTCAAAACGTGACCAAAAAGATGTGACTGTCTAGATCTAATTTCTTTAATCAGTTTACAGTTTTCATCTGTTTCTTGTAACACTTGGTCATTGGTTTTTCTGTCAGTCCATGGTATTCTTTGCATTCTTCTCAGAAACCACATCTCCACAACCATCAGATGTTTTTCAGCTTGACTGCTCGTTGTCCACGCTTCACATCCATACAAAAGTACAGGCTCTATGTAGCACCTCAACACACTTTTTCTCCTAGCAATTGACACCTTTTTACTGGTCAGTATGCTTTTCAGCTTGCAAAAGGCTGCCTTCACAATGGCGATTCTTGTTCTAATCTCTTCAAGGCATCTCCCATCAGATGTTATGACTGTTCCGAGATAGTTGTACAAATTCACTTGTTTAAATTGCTACAGACATCAGTGTATTACTCCATCTTTTCGGGCGGTTGTGCTCTTTCAAAAAGATATATCCTATGTTCTGGCAACAAGAGTATAGAACAAAATAAAGTGATACGTATTCAAGTGTTACCTACGGCCACTAATGCAGCTGTTGGCTAGTGCTATTATTACTAATGCCAAAATTACTAGTTAATGGGTCTATTTAATACCATATTTAGGATCAGAGGTAAATAGTAAATTACTACTAGATCAGGAAATCAACGTCAGGATTGGTAAGGCAGCAAAAACAATGAACAGGTTAATAAAAAGAGTCTGGGAGAACAGGAAGCTTACTGCCATCTATGGAGCCTGTGTCCTTAGTAATCTTCTTTATGGCAGTGAAGTCTGGTCAACTACTCACATCAATAGAAATGTTTAAATGGCTTTCATATGCGGTGTCTGCGAAGAATATTATTCTTAGTATTAAGTGGCAAGACAAAATCATAACTACTGAAGTACTGGAAAGATAGGGTTGTGTGACGGTTTGTTCCATGCTCAGTCTTCGTAGACTTAGATGGATAGGACACATTAGGAGGATGGATGATGTTAGAATACCAAAGGACATCTTTTTGGGAAATTACAGATGGGTAAAAGATCTCGAGGATGGCCTCTACTACGATACAAAGATGTGTGTAAGCGGGCCATGATTGATACAAGCACTGATACTGCATCTTGGAAGCAAGTCACAGCTGATTGTGTTGCATGGCGGCAAAGATCAGAAATGGAATAAAGACAAAGGAGAAAATGAATGCAGATAGGTCATACGAGCATGTGAGACGTCAGATGGTGCGTGATGGTGGGAATTACCATGTCTTCACATGCATCCAGTGGACAAACATTTACAGCGCCAATTGGGCTGGTCAGTCACATTCGGTACCGCCATGGGTTGTAGTTATTATGCATTTTTTACTTTGAAGCACAATGTAACAAACTATCGTCTGTCAAGACGGCACGGTGCCAGTTCAGTTTAATACCATGTATACTAAAACCATTACTACTGCATCGGTATTCAAGATTCTAGTTCTTGTTTCACTCCAGGGAGCATATGTCTTCAGCTAGATGCCCCTAATCTGTTTCCACCAATTAACTTCAATGTTTTAAGGTCCTCTAAATCTCTTCTACTTCTTTAAATATGAGGTTCCTTCAACCTCCTGTGCACAGTGAAGAAAATGTTCTTGCATATTTCTTACAACTATAATCAACTGCTATTTTAGCAAATTCTTCACGTTTGTACTCAACGAAGCAATAAAAATGTGTCATGTATTCAGTAGATAAAATGAGTACTGAGTTACTGGCATCTACAATTAACAAGCTTTTGTGAAATCCTTACATTTGTAATTGATAAATATTTTTCTAAATTTACAGAAATCAAAAATTTAACTCCTCTCATTAGCAATAAACACACATTAATTTCTCACATCTGTAATCAACACAAATTAATTCCTCACATCCGTAAATAACACACATAAACTCCTCTATCTGCAATCAACACAAATTAACTCCTCACATCTGCAATCAACGCAAATTAACTTCTCACATCTGCAAGCAACACAAATTAACTCCTCATGTCTGCAGTCAACGCAAATGAACTGACATCTGTAATTAACACACATTAGCTCCTCATATCTGCAATCACACACAAATGAACTCCTCACATCTGCAATCACACACAAATGAACTCCTCACATTTGCAATCACACACAAATAAACTCCTCACATCTGTAATCAAGAGAAGCTCCAACTTCTTCAGTGTCTCCACCATGTCCTCGCAGTGCTGACTGTCGCTGACTGTGCCAATCTTCATGGCCAGGTCGTGCATCACCTTGCAGGCCTGCTGCAGTAGTGGGTAGTCGGGGTGGTCCGAAGGTGTGTTGTCAAGCAAGCGCTGGGGAACATACACCACACAGTGCATTCATTAGCTCCTTCTACCCCAAGCATGTGTTACATTAATCCATTCACTAAACTAAAAAAGAGGGTGACCCCAGTGTTAGGATATTGGACTTCACACAACTGGAGTAAAAACCCCCCATTAAGGCATGGCGATTATTATTTCACCTGCAACTGATAATGAAGGGTATTTAATCTATCGGAGGTGAAATATAAATTCAAGCCTGTGCACTCATCATCATGTACCAGGTCATTTGTAGAATGCTGTTCTCATCATGGCCGCTAACAAGTGTCTCTGTCCTTTGCCACTTCCCCTGCTTCATGTATTTTTATGCCCCAGATGTCTCCAGTATCCTGTGCCCATATTCGTGCCGGTCAACCTCGGACTCCTCTTCCAGAAACTATGCCTTTAATCACTGTTCATTCTATGCCAGTGTGGCCTTTAATCACTGTTCATTCTATGCCAGTGTGGCCTTTAATCACTGTTCATTCTATGCCAGTGTGGCCTTTAATCACTGTTCATTCTATGCCAGTGTGGCCTTTAATCACTGTTCATTCTATGCCAGTGTGGCCTTTAATCACTGTTCATTCTATGCCAGTGTGGCCTTTAATCACTGTTCATTCTATGCCAGTGTGGCATTTAACCACTGTTCATTCTATGCCAGTGTGGCCTTTAATCACTGTTCATTCTATGCCAGTGTGGCCTTTAATCACTGTTCATTCTATGCCAGTGTGGCCTTTAATCACTGTTCATTCTATGCCAGTGTGGCCTTTAATCACTGTTCATTCTATGCCAGTGTGGCCTTTAATCACTGTTCATTCTATGCCAGTGTGGCCTTTAATCACTGTTCATTCTATGCCAGTGTGGCATTTAATCACTGTTCATTCTATGCCAGTGTGGCATTTAATCACTGTTCATTCTATGCCAGTGTGGCATTTAACACAGCCAAAGCATTTGTTTCCAAACCATGATATTGTCTATGAGCCAGGTTTTCTTAGATGTTCAGACCTCATTCCATTGCTGGCTGTGCCCAGTGTCTAGACAAATTAATGAAACTGTGATTGTTATAGTTTTCATCAAGAAGTGTAAATGCTGACTTCTACATGTGTATCCGCGGGGAAGATGTTTTCAACTGTCAGTTATTCCATTACATTAAAAAGCTACTTGACACGTCTGTATGATAATTACAACTAAAAACAGAACACTTATGGATCTGAGCAGACACTATAATGATTACAGCATTATGTTGACAATGACTTAAGAACCGTTAGGCTAGGCTTTTGATCCCAGCTCTCATCATTCACTATGAGAGGGAAAGACTGGCCACTTATTCCTCCATGAACTAAGGCCTACAAACATGTGATGGTCTGAACACTTCATATATCCTACAGAACGCATGTGTTTTTTGCATGTTATGTTTTTGTATAGGTTTGATGGAATGACTAAATTGATGATTGATAATTATGGATGAATATAGCACTTACGATAGAGTACTGAAGGCAGAATCAGATGTGTACACAACTGATGACAGCAAGAGATGGTGCAACTATTGTTTATGGGCTGATGAAAGCTCTATGATCCACAAATCTAAAGACCAATAGCTGTGTGTATGAGCAACTTGTTAGTTAGTCATCAGAAGATCCTCACTGCACATCAAACCATTCAGTCCTTAAGTGCTCAGATCCCCTCCTCTGTATCTCCATCAGCATGAGTTGATGATGACACCAGTTCTGTGTTGGTTGACTACTCTATTCTTCTTTGGTCCCCTGAGATGTCAGGAGTTAATTTGTGTTGATTGCGGATGTCAGCAGTCTAGTCTGGCTTCATCTCTTTTGACTTTGCAGTCAGGCCAAGGTTGCATATTCACAGTACCATTTGTTTTGTTTAATCACCTTCCCTCGCTGGGGGTAATCATCATAACAGCCATGAGCAGCTTGTACTCTGATCTTGGATAGTCTACGGATGGTATATTGTGTACTAATAGTGGATTGTATGTTGATAGTGGATGAAGCCCTAAATGTGGGTGAAACACTGGCCACTTAACAAATGGATTGTGCAGTAGATGGATATAGATTTTGGTTGATCAATCATGGATGGGTCACTGACAATGGATAATGCACCAAATGGTGGCACAACACCAGCTACTAAATTAACGTAACATTTTTGCCAGCTCTGTGGCGAAGGGGTTATGGACGCAGTTCGTAATCTTGCATACCACATTCCCAACCCAGCTACTGATGATTTGGCAGCAGACTGTCTTGTGTTGGGTTTTTAATGAAATGTTATGGGTGCTGCTCGTTCAGAAAGCAATGGCAAACTACAGAACGTAAACTTGCCCAGGAATCATGAACAGCCAAAAGATGCTGGGGTTGACTGCAATGTCCTGTAAAGGATATGCAACTAACTAAAACATTCTTGGAAAACATGCATCTTTCCTGTGGCAACATGTGGATGTGATCATGAACTATTTCACAATCAATAAAGAAGAAAATCTGGGCTTTTGAACTGAAATGTTACAGAAAAGTTCTTAGAATATCGTGGACCAAGAAAAGGACAAACATTGACATAATACAAGATCTGAACATCGACAAACACAGCATCATGCCTCAGAAACTAAAATACTTTGGCTATATTAATTGTACAGTGGTTTGAAAAGAACAATAATGGAAAACATGGTTACTGGAAGAAGAGGCAGTGGTAAACTTGCATGAACTTAGACATAGAACAGAGTGCATGATCTTAAACATCTGGTGCGCTGATGTCGAGGTAGCAAGTTCAGCCCCTACACCGGTCAGATGGACTAAAATGTTTATTTCCTCATCCTTGACTTGGGGGTGTAAATTATAAATAAATAAAATGTTTGCATATCCTTTACAGGACATTGCTTTCAACATCAGCATCTTTCAGCTGATTGTTGATTTCTTGGCAAGATTATGCTTAGTAGTTTGCCATTGCTTTCTGAGCAGCCGGCTCACATACCCCGTAAGTTACCAACGTGATTCGAACCACTGCTGATTCTCACCGTCGTCACGTTACTTATGAGAGTATACGAGATTACGGAGAAACGTCGCTAACCTCTAGGCCAGGAAGCCGGCACGTGCAAATTATAAGTAGTGTAAATTACAAATACCTCATAAGTAGGAGTGGGTTTGCCTGATGATGAGGGACACAGGTAATAGGGAAAGCTAATCCATAACAAACGTGTCCATTGAACCTGAAGTAGCAGCACATGTATGGACTACGCTTGCCTTTAAAGCAAGATGGAAAAAAAATCAGTGAAGACACCTTGGGCATGACAATGCATGAGGCAGGGAAAATGGCAAAGAATCAAGAATCTCTTCCGTGGGCCATGATGAAAGCGATGTTATTCAAAGGACATGATGCTACATGATGATGATGATGATGATGATTATAATGATGATGGTGACGGTGATGATGATGGTGATGATGATGATGATGATGGTGGTGGTGATGATGATGATCGTGGTGATGATGATGGTGGTGGTGATGATGATGGTGGTGGTGGTGATGATGATGATCGTGATGATGATGATGTCACTTGTGGCAACTGTCACAGCTTCCTATGAGGATCTTGTCTGCTTAGTCAAATCTCACAGCACAGCTTGAGCTTTCAATGCCAGTAATGTAAAACATTTAAAATACCGGAGGAAATCTACAAAAATCTGGCCTGTACACCACGCTGTGACTAGCATACAAGTGACCTTTATACCTGAGTTCTAAAAATATACCCCCAATGGACACCACTGCTGGTAAATAAGCACGGCTATTATATTTCATACATCTGTGGCAATAGCCAGCCATATATAAGCCAGTGAACTGTGTACTAAAATAGAAAATGAAGTTATGTTACCTGAATCAGCAATTCATATCTGGGTATTCGCTGAATAGGGCGGACAATTAAGTCCTTCATGCTAAGTTTGAGGCCACTATCTTTCTGACATTGCTGAAATATAGAGAGAACCACAGAGACTTTAGCAGAAATTCAATTCTGAATATTAAAGTACAACTGTGTTTTAGGCTATAATAGCAATAATTGACTTTAGACAACTGCAATAATACATTATTTAAGGCTAGTGAAGTAATGTAATCAATGACTGTGGGCTAATGAAGTAATACAATACCTTCAGACTAGTGAGATAATAACTGACTTTAGGCACCTGGAGTAATCAATGACTTGAGGTAAGCAAAGCAATCAACAACTTTAGGCAAGTGAAATAATTGATGACATTATGCTACTTAATTAATCAATTATTTTAGACCACTGCAGTAATCAAGTGACTTTAGAGATAGCAGAGCCCAGCAACAAGCAGAAAAATTTAGAAGATTGACAGACCACCCTATGTATAAAAGGTTTAATGGTTTTGGAAAGGGAAGACTGAAGCGTAGCAACTTTGTAGAAACTACAAAACAGATTAGGGCAGATCCTATACTTAACATACCAACAGTCAAACCCATTTACAATGCACAGATGTTCCCAGCTTGGAGACAGCCGCAACTGCCTGAGATGATAGAAAACATTCCTGGTATTGAGAAAAAGAACACTCAGAATGAAACAGAAAGAAGAAAAATCGCTCTAAACTACATAAAAGAACATTACCCAAATAGCAACTGGACCCATGCATTTACAGATGGATCAGCCAAAAATTCAATAGAAAATAGAGGAGGAAGAATGCTCCTAAATTTAAAAAATGGTTTGAAAAAAACACAGCCAGTGGCAACTAGAAAATTTTCAAGTAACTTCAACGCAAAGGTAGAAGCTTTGAAAACTACAGCAGAAATGCTCTTGATGGAGGAAAATAAAGAGAAGCAAAAAGCTATCTTTACAGATGCAAAGTCAGCTGTCTCAATACTGAAGAGCGAAAACAGCACAGAACTAGCAGACCTAAGAGCAGCACTCCATGGACTAAGTCAGAAGTCCAAAAAAGTTGTAATACAGTGGATCCCATCACATTGCAGTATACCTGGAAATAAAGAGGCTGACATACTGGCAAAAGAGGGCAGACAACTACCACAGCCTGCCATAGACATAACCTATAATGAGGCAAAGAGGTTTATAAAAAGCACTTATAGAACCAAATGGGAATCGGAGCACCCAGGTCACCAGAAAGATGATGCATATTACAAACTCGGACATAATAGGCTGAAATACCACTTGTTCCATAAAGTAAAGATAGGAGATACCGATGAATGTAATTGTGGAACTGGTAAACACTGCTAAACATTTGCTGCAGGAGTGCCCAATATATGCAGAACAGAGACAGATATTTTGGCCCACACCTGCTCCATTTGAGGACAAGCTCTATGGAGATATCAACAAGCTCAAGTTGACTGCAGCTTACTTTAACTACATTCAGGTTGACATCTAAAGGTGCATGAAGATGTATTTAGACTGCCACACTTCATACCACAGGTATGTCGGTTACAAAAGCGTCCCAGAGGCATGAAATGGAATATTGCTTGGATAGCAAATCCATTACGTGGAAAGTCCGAATCAAAGCTCACTATGTGGGCATCATCAAAGGTGGAAAAAGTGTCCTAGTGGCACGAAATGGAATTGTGCTTGGATAGCAAATCCATTACATGGAAAGTCTGAATCAAAAGCTCACTGTGTGGATGTCATCTGCAGACTGCATTCTTCTGGTTTTCGGAGGAACAAGCCGTGCTGAACGGAAGGCCAATATATGGAAGTGAGGCTAAGCAGCCATATTAGTTAGTTAGTTAGTTAGTCGACAGATCATCCTCATTGCACATCGAACCATTCAGTCCATAAGTGCTCGGATCCCCTCCTCAGCAAATCCCGCAACGTGTAGCGGCTAACGACGCCAGTTCTGTGTTGGTTTATCAATCTTCTTTGGCTTCCTGCGTAGTGTTCTTGTTTGGCCACCCCTCTTTTAATTTGCTGCTCTCGCAGTCTGGCCATTGTTGTAGATTCACAGTCATCACTTGGTTCTCGCAAAAGTCTTACTTCTCGTAGAGCATTCAGGATGTCGGCCTGGTCCATGGCGCGTCCGCCCTCCACAGTAGCCTCACCTGCGAGCTTGTCAGCCCGCTCATTTCCTTGTACTCCCGCATGCCCTGGCATGAAGATGAAACTAATCTTTGCCAGTCGAGACCGCTCCAGAGACAGCAACCTCTCTCTTCGGATCCATCCCATCTCTGTCCTCTTGAGCATGCTCATTAAGTCGCTAAGAAAACATGCCCTATTGAATGTCTGTGCCTCGAGTCATGTTATTGCTTTACTTACTGCCATGACTTCTATAGTCAGGCTACTTGTGGTCTCAACAAAAGCACCAGAGCCCTCCTTCACAATTCTCACTCCGGCCCGAGCTGTAAAGGCCCATGAGCTTCTCACATGTCGGACGACCGACCCATCTGTGTAGATGACCGCGTCACCGTCTAGCGAATTCTAACGTGCAGCCATGCGCAGGATGTGACGATTCCTTGGGTGAGCCCAGTACCAGAGCACTATGTGTTGGCTCTGCAATTATGGAAGCCTCCTTGGATGGCGGGAAAAGCCTTCCCTTGAGGGCTGACCAGGATGTCTTCGGCTGTTCTAAATTGGCTAGCTGGGATGGGGATAACACAACAGTGAGAGTCAAACATCCAATGAAATCCCCGGGAAGGTTAACCCGGTCAACAAATGCCCGCAGAAGTTGGATGTGTCGGCCTAATGGCGCAAAAACGCAGCTCTGTTGTAAACAGGCACAACGCAATCACGTCCACAAAAAAACAACCTCTCCGGATGAACGCAGAAGAAGAAGACTAGTGAAGCAGCCAATGACAATTGGCTGGTGAAGTAATCAATGACTTCAAGCAAATGAAGTGATTACTCCACTAACCTAAGGCCAATGATTACATTACATTCACCCACATACAAGGAATCAAACGCATTCAAATATGCCAAGTCAAAGAACTGCATGGTAAATATTAAAATACCCTTCTAAATCAGAATGAAGGTGACAGACAAAGCTGCAGAAGTCAACTATTGTATACGGTTCTGTCACTTTGATTAAAAACCTACCTCAATGAATTTCTGTACAGATGACTTTGTGGAGAGGGCATGTTCGATGACTTTTCCAGAAGCATTGTAGTTTTCAACAAATGACATGTAACTTTCTAATACTGTTTGCTTAGAAAACTGGAAGTAAAGAATAAAGCTATTATATTTACATAAATGGTATTTTGCATATACTAGATGTTATAGAAGATTCAAAACAATGTTTTCCCATAGTAGATTTGAATAATGAAGACAAACAATAGGAGCACAATTTATAGCCTAGCATATTTTGCAACATCACGTCAAGCACTTACAGCAAAAGCCACTCAACATAAAATAAAGCAAAACAATCTTTCAAGCTTCAATACACAACACACATGTTCCCATGGTAATTTAAACTATCTACAGGATAATTTTAAACATACTTTCACGTCTTTTTGTTTACAAAATGAAGGCTTTTCCATAACAATCACAGCAGTTTCAGAAATTTAATCTTTCCTCACATTTGTGGAAATTAAATTAAATGAGATCCAGGACCAATATTTAACTCTAACGTCAAATCAGTATTGCTGTATGAATTAGAAACACGGAGAACGACTAAACAATTACTAATAAATTACAAACACTCACTAATTGGTACCTGCACAGAATAAAAGGATTACAATAATTGCTCATAGAAAACATTCAATTAATACATGTTGATATATTACCTCCCCCTGCAAACATTACATTCAAGTCAGCCTTTGGTTCATCAACTTAGCTATATACCAGTGCTGTTCCATCAGACTGAATATCAACAAGCAGACAACCTCGTTGATGAATAATTTCCTCTGTTGGTGAATGTTCATTCGCTCACAGGTTACTTGGCCAGATAGTACATTCGTCTTGGTTGAAAGTTCTTTTGTTTTTCCTTTCACATTTTAAATATATGTTAACACATTGCTACATTTTCTTATTCTTCAGATATCGAGTCTGGAGCAGATGTTGGTGATCATGACTTACCAATCCACTCTATCATCTCATATATTGATGAAGCTGGTGTTGCTTAAATTATTATATGTTGGCCAACTGTTGAAGCTTTCGCTGACTTTCTATTCCTCTTTTATCCAGTATTTTCCCCACATAGGGCTCATTTCTCTATACCACCCCATCTGTTGAGCGGCTACATTTTAATGTTGCTAAAACAGTATCCATCTATCCCTGTTCAGTTTGTTTGCTAAAGAATGCTTTGTAACTATAACATCCATTCTATCCTTTAGCCAGATGTTCCTGAAAATCTAACTTCTTAAACTTTGTTTTTTCTTCAATCGTGACAACAAACTAATGTGCATTTGTAGCTTATTTTAGTGAACATCTATCATTCCTTTTCTTGCATCCAATAACCCCACTGTGTGTTGACAAGGTGGCACAATAGATGCATTCATAACCAATGCCTTCCAGTCTTCTCCATCTTAAGCATTATGTGTAAATTATCGATGCCATTGCTGGACCATTCTGTAATGTTAGCAGTTTAGGTTTTCTATTGCCTGCCTCTCTGGGCTTGCCTTCAATTATACACCGACAAGTAATTTTTTGACAAGAAAGCATAGACGACAACATAGTAAAACCAGGGAAGTCTTTAACCTTTCAAAATTCAAAAGAGTGATTCTTGGAAGACATCAAATGTATGAGGGCGAGTCAATAAGTAATTCACAGTTCTGTGGATGGCAGGTAAATGTAGTTGGTGTTTTCTACAGGTGTCATTAGGTGACAGCAACATCAAACTTTATATTCCTGTATGTCAGGTGGCGCTAGGTGTCTCATGTGCATGCGCAGCGCATAAACAAAATGGCGACTGTACTTACGAAGATACAACCAAAGAGCAACGTGCTGTTGTGCATTTTTTTGGGCAAAAAGACTGCCTGCAAAGGACATTCATAAGGAAATGCTTCCTGTTTATGCTGACAAATGTTTGTTCCGTAAAGTGGTGCATAGCTGGGTAGAAAAATTTTCTTAAGGGCGCTCTAACACTGTTGATGAAATCCAATCTAGTCATCCTGTTGAGATTGCAACAGAAGTATTCGTGCAGCAGGTAGAGGAGATGATTAGAGGTGACAGGCAAGTAACGATAGGCTCTGTAGCATCTGTAATAGGGCGCTCACATGGTTCAGCATACAGCATAATGCATGATCGATTGAAATTAAGGTGTGCTCAAGATGGGTACCCAGACAATTGAAGGAGGAAAACAAAATGAACCGATTTGGTGTGTCCTTGCATCATCTCTGTTGATACGAAGATGAAAGAGAAGACATGCTGAACAGGATTGTTACTGGGGACGAATCATGGGTGCATCACTACCAGTCTGAATCAAAGTGTGCTTCAATGTAATGGAAACATCCTTCTTCAACTTATGTCCAAAGATTCAAGATTACGCCATCAACAGGGAAGGTTATGCTGACAGTGTTCTGGGATTGTCAAGGAGTGCTTTTAACTAATTTCAAGACGAAAGGTGACAATGTGAATTCTGAATCGTACTGTGAAGGTCTATCGATGCTTCATGATGCAATTTGAAGAAAACGTCCAGGACTGCTGACTGAGGAGTGTTGCTTCTTCATGACAATGCCAGACCACACACGGCTCGATTAACTCAGATGAAAATTAACCAACTAGGGTGGGAAGTTCTGCAACATCCACCTTACAGCCCCAACTTAGCCCCTAGCGATTTCCACCTTTTTGGTCCACTGAAAAATCACCTTGGCGGAGAGACATTTCGCGAATGACGCCGAAGTTGAATGTGAAGTGAAAACATGGTTTAGAAAACAGAGCACACAGTTCTATGCAGCCGGTTTGGGAGGACTGATAATACGATGGGATAAGAGCATCAATGTTGGTGGAAATTATGTTGAGAAATAAAGGGACAATGTATGTATAAAAATAAACTGCTTTCAAGTTGTTATCATATTTATTTATTTTTCTACAGCCATTTGTGACTTACTTATTGACTTTCCCCTTGTATTTGATCTTTCTTGGTTGTTGGAAAAGAATTATATTCATTGTACACAGGTAGAGTGTAGTTTTAATGACTGTGGGTTTTGAAAATATTGCTGTTCCATTGTATTCACCGTCTGTGAAGGTCATGCAACACAAAAAGTAAATACAAAACTTGGGATGGCAAAATTTAAAAAACTCCCACAGTCATTAAAAATACACCCTATATAAGTGCTCCAGTCTCCTTCCATAGATCACACAACCAGAATCTCAGCACAGTAAACAAACTCTACAGCATACGTGTGGAATTAGCGCAATCTCCCAATGATTCCACCAACTATAGTATGAAAACTAAACAGAAATATATCTTATAATCCTTAAAATACAATACGCCAGGGGTCCATCCTCAGCAGTTGCAGTGTTGCGTTATTTTATCCTGACCAGCTGGGTTCTGTGGTCAACCCAGCCTCATAAAAAGGGTCCCTGAAATCTTGGACAGTAGTCAATGCTGGAATAATAATGTCCCCCATGTACTGGTTTAGCCATGGAAAATAGGGATCTAACACAATACCCCCAATATCACTTGTAAGTATCACTACATGGCATTGAGGGCTAAGACAATACCCCCAATATCACTTGTAAGTATCACTACATGGCATTGAGGGCTAAGACAATACCCCCAATATCACTTGTAAGTATCACTACATGGCATTGAGGGCCTAACATCACACCTCCAATATCACTTGTAAGTATCACTACATGGCATTGAGGGCTTAACATCACACCTCCAATATCACTTGTAAGTATCACTACATGGCATTGAGGGCCTAACACCATACCTCCAATATCACTTGTAAGTATCACTACATGGCATTGAGGGCCTAAAAAAATACCCCAATATCACTTGTAAGTATCACTACATGGCATTGAGGGCCTAACACCATACCTCCAATATCACTTGTAAGTATCACTACATAGCATTGAGGGCCTAACAAAATACCCCAATATCACTTGTAAGTATCACTACATGGCATTGAGGGCTTAACATCACACCTCCAATATCACTTGTAAGTATCACTACATGGCATTGAGGGCCTAACATCATACCTCCAATATCACTTGTAAGTATCACTACATGGCATTGAGGGCCTAACAAAATACCCCAATATCACTTGTAAGTATCACTACATGGCATTGAGGGCCTAACAAAATACCCCAATATCACTTGTAAGTATCACTACATGGCATTGAGGGCCTAACAAAATACCCCAATATCACTTGTAAGTATCGCTACATGGCATTGAGGGCCTAACAAAATACCCCAATATCACTTGTAAGTATCACTACATGGCATTGAGGGCCTAACACCATACCTCCAATATCACTTGTAAGTATCACTACATGGCATTGAGGGCCTAACATCACACCTCCAATATCACTTGTAAGTATCACTACATGGCATTGAGGGCCTAACAAAATACCCCAATATCACTTGTAAGTATCACTACATAGCATTGAGGGCCTAACACCATACCTCCAATATCACTTGTAAGTATCACTACATGGCATTGAGGGCCTAACACCATACCTCCAATATCACTTGTAAGTATCACTACATGGCATTGAGGGCCTAACAAAATACCCCAATATCACTTGTAAGTATCACTACATGGCATTGAGGGCCTAACAAAATACCCCAATATCACTTGTAAGTATCACTACATGGCATTGAGGGCCTAACAAAATACCCCAATATCACTTGTAAGTATCACTACATGGCATTGAGGGCTTAACATCACACCTCCAATATCACTTGTAAGTATCACTACATGGCATTGAGGGCTTAACATCACACCTCCAATATCACTTGTAAGTATCACTACATGGCATTGAGGGCCTAACATCATACCTCCAATATCACTTGTAAGTATCACTACATGGCATTGAGGGCCTAACAAAATACCCCAATATCACTTGTAAGTATCACTACATGGCATTGAGGGCCTAACACCATACCCCCAATATCACTTGTAAGTATCACTACATGGCATTGAGGGCTTAACACCATACCTCCAATATCACTTGTAAGTATCACTACATAGCATTGAGGGCCTAACAAAATACCCCAATATCACTTGTAAGCATCAATACATGACACTGAGCTTAATGGTGGACGTTCAAAAGGCACAGGGTTGATAACAGCATCCCCAATATCCTTATGACATGTAAATGGCCTCTACTAGTACAAATAATGCTGCTGCTGCTGCTAATAGTAGTACGGCTGCTGCTGTTACTATAAGGGGTTAATTTGAAATCCGTTCGTGCCGCACAGCGCGTAATTGCATACGTTGAACATGATCATATCATAGTCATGTGATAAGTACTGACCAATGAATAAAAGAGCAAGTGCTTATCGTCTCATGATGCACAGATTCTGTTTCTGACCGTCGAGAAAATGGCAGGGTTGATCAAAAATCCGCCCAAAGAAGCTCAAAGAGCGGTGATTCAGTTTCTTTGAGCCGAGCAGAAAAAAAGAGAGCATGCAATGGAAGCATGCTGGATCACCAAAAGCCAAAATATTCAAATTACAGGTTTCCGCTTCATAAGGTTATGCTAAGCGCATTTTTCACCACGACGGGCTATTGTTGACTGACTTTAAAGAACCTGGTGTCAACATCAACTCTACCCACTACTTGCAAACACTAGACAAGCTGCAAAAAAGCCATCAAGAATAAATGACCCGGCATGCTTTCTCGTGGTGTGATTTTGTTGCACGATAATGCTCGCCAAGATTGTGCAGGAAGCATTAGCAAGGAAGAAGTGGGAAATTCTGCAACATCCAGCCTGTAATCCTAATTTGTCACCATGCGATTTTCATTTGTTCGGACCTCTAAAAAAAGCTCTCAAGGGGCAATGATTTCAGACAGATGCAGACGTAATGAACACGGTAAACACTTAGTTCAATGAGCAACCACAATCCTTTTTTGCGGACGGCATTCACTGCCTACCAAAGCAATGGGATGCTTGCCTGAATGCCTACGGCGACTTCTTCTGACCAACCCATGGTGCATAATTCATTCAAAATGAATGCTTTGTTTAATTCTACCACACCTGTTAATTTTCTTTCATGCTTTTGTAATAAAACCATTGGAACAGGTTTCAAATGAACGCCCCTAATATAACTAAAACTACTTTATAATCTTCATCAAATACTTGAATATTTGCTAAAGATTGTTTTGTCAAATGAAAACAATATGCAACAAGAATCAGTATGGAGGTGTCATGTCATGTCAGTGTATTCATTCAGAAGATGGGTATGAAGTGTTACTATAACAAACTACTTTATAATCTTTATAACACTTGAATATTTGCTAAAATGGGTTTGTTAAATGAAAACTATATGCAACAGTATGGAGGTGTCATGTCATGTCATAACAGTTTATTCAGCCAGATGATGGTATCAAAGGTCTCCTGCGCATCACACCTCCATTTCACAACCACTACAGAAGAAAATCATGGCTTTCGAGCTTAGATTAACAGAACAACTCTTAGAATACTGTGGACCAAGAAGAAGACAAACACTGTCATTCTACACGATATGTGGACCAAGAAGAAGGCAAACACTGTCATTCTACCAGATATGTGGACCAAGAAGAAGGCAAACACATACACATCATCATCACTCCCCCGATGTGTCTCCACCTTGCCGTGGTGGGGGAGCTTGCGTGTCCCATCGACCCCATGTGCTTGCCGATGGGTGAAAAAACTACATATCGGACAGCATATGGGATAGGGACCAGACTAAGAGAGACACAACTTGCTGCTCTGCAGGTGACTGAGGATAGCAGTCAAAAGTTTAAAAAGGTGCACGAAGGCACGAAGGCAGACGCTTTTGGTCCGGACAAAACTCTTAAGGCTCCCTGTCGAGGGCTGTGGCTGAACGCCTCTAAGCCACAAACCCTCACATCTGAGAGCCAGGCCGATACCCGCCTACCGTAAAATAGAAGCGTGATACTGAGCAAGCTACATGCTCAGTTCTATTACATGTTCGAAGGCTCTCAGCTGGGGAATATGAGAGATTACCGGATGAGAGGGCCAGGCCGTTTCTCGTCCACTGCTGCATGAAGGTAAGGTGCTGAGCCGGCAGCACATGTAGCCTACCTGGTGAGCGAGTACGAAAAGTCAGAAAAGTGCCCCAGTCGAAGGAAATGGCTACGAAAACTGTCTGTATCCAGCTCACAGAGAGTATAGACAAAAGTGGAAGAACGTCTCAATGACGCAAAATGGAACGCACGGCGAGCGGACCTATTGCGTGGTCTGAAGTCAAAATAAAAAGCTTACCGAGTGGATGTCGCTCGCAGTCTGACCGCTCCTGGTGTGTGTTTGAGCGATCAGTGGCAAACGGGTTGCCCAACACATGGAAGTGAGGAACTAAAGCAGCCATGAGCAGGACGTGGCAACTCCTCGGGTGAGCCCAGTCTCAGAGCAATATGTGCCGGCTCTGCAATTATGGAAGCCTCCTTGGATAGCAAGGGAATGCCCAAGGTCTGCCCCTGCCTTCCCTTGAGGGCCGACCTCGATGTTGCTGATCGTTCTATCTTGACCAGCTGAGATGTTGGCGACATCACAAACAGTCTTACGTGCTACGAAACCAGAGGAAGGCTAACCTCATTAAAAAATGCCCGCCGGAAGTCGGAAGTGTCGTCCTACGGGTGGCAAACTAAAAATTGACACTACGCAATTACGTCCGAGTGAATTGTCTCGTCCGATTGTCTCTTGTGCTAGGAACAGCTCTGACTACCTAGTTTCCGAATGCCGCTCTTGTTCGGAACAGCTCTGACTAGGTAGTTTCCGAATGTCCGACGTGTCTGGAACAGCTCTGACGGACACAACGACAAGCACATGTCCGAAAAACTCGCTTAGTGGATACTGACTGCAGACCAGCTTGGTTTGTGCGGGAAAGGCTCGGGGTGAACGAAATGCCCAATATATTGAAGTGAGGAATTAAAGCAGCCATGAGCAGGACGTGACGATTCCCTCTGTGTGCCCAGTACCAGGGCGCTATGTGCCGGCCCTGCAATTATGGAAGCCACCCAGGATGGCGGAAAATGCTATGGACTGTCCCTGCCTTCATTTGAGGGATGACCGTGCAGTCTCCGACCCTTCCAACTTTACCAGCTGGGAGGTGGACAGTACCACAAAAGTGAGAGTCTCCCAGGAATGCTAACCTGGTCAAAAATGCACGCTAAAAGCCGGATGTGTTGGCCTAAGGGTTTCGATCCAAGGGTGCCTAACTAGACACACCGCAATCACATCTGAAAAAACACTCCGGATGAACGCAAAGAAGAAGATACACAGCATCAAGTCTGGGAAACTGAAATACATTGACCATATTAAAGGTCACAGTGGCTTGGAATGCACAGTGATAGAAGGCATGGTTACTGGAAGAAGAGGCTGGGGTCATCCAGCACAAAGATGGACACTGGCCATTGAAGACACATTGGGCATGATCATGTATAAGGCAGGGGAAGTGACAAAAGGCTTTTCTGTGGGTCTTGATAATAGGACTTTCAGCAAAGACCCCACTACATGATAATGATCACATGACTATACATTAGCTCTGTGACTGCCATGAACCTATTTTGAGTAAGTTGGTGAACTGGTTTCCTCTTGTTTGCTGTATCCAGCACAATGAATGAATCGCCACAACACAAGAATTAGATAATAAGTTTTACTAGAAGACCATCACAAGTAGCAAAATGGAAGTTACAGCCAAAGCCTTCATCAGCACAGAAAAAAAAAAAACATATATATCCAACACAAGAGATTTACACAGAGTTCTTAGTCTCAATACAAACACAGAACATACTTACAATAGTGGTGATGATGTTTCCAACAGTACTGTGTGAGGAGTCCCAGTGCTTCCACACGCTGTCCAAGAAGTCTAGATAAATCGAGTGATGGGTGAGAATCTCAGGTATCATGTAAAAGATGTTGTCTACAATGTTATCATCCACACTGCTTTGGGTCTTCAAAGGAACCATAGTATCTCTGTGAAGGAAATAACAGAACTATCTTTCAGCTGAGTAGTTGTGCATCTTTAAGAATAGAAAATTGAAGAAAGAAAAATCGAAGCACTGAAGCCATACACAATGTGTTGCACAATTTTTTGCCTGTCCTATTTTGCTGCATCTCGTCAGATATATACTGCAGAGTTACATATCATACCCGCTCTTTGGCGAAGGGGTTACGGCAGCAATTTGTAATCCTGCATACTGCGTTCAAAACACAGCTGTGGGTGATTTGGCAGCAGACCGCCTTGCGTTGATTTTTATAAATGGTATGAGTGCTGGTCGTTCAGAAATCAATGGCAAACTGCTGAATGTAAACTTGCAAGAAATCTCAAACAGCCAAAATATGCTGGGGTTGACTGTGATGTCCTGTAAGGGATATGCAATAAACTTTTAAAATATCATATGAAGTGAATAGATGAATCATACTTTGGCTGAGATAGTGTAACACATATCAGCCACTGATACTGTTTCGAATGTGGCACATTTGTTATCCCCACTTCTGGAATGTGGGATCACAAGAAGCACCTGACAGAAGAGGTTGTAATGTTTCTATCTGTTGGTCCATTCACCCATCAACTCATCACCTATCTATGAATTTACCATACATCTGCCAAGAGTATCAATTCATCACCAAACTATCAATTCATCATTCATCCATCCATTTATGAACCACCTATACATTTTCACTAATCTATCTGTTCATCTTGGTCCATCAATTCAATGCAATGCCAACTATTAATTCATCATTCATCCATCAAAACATGACCCACCAATGTATCAATTTATTGTTGGTGTATTAATTCAACATCCATTTATCAATTCACCAGCTATCAATACACTACTCACCAACATATTCACCACTCACCTATTATCTGATTAATTATCTATCAATACATCATTCATCAAATCGCCACCCATTCATCAATTTACAAACATCTATGCACCAAACAACCTACAAATTCACCATTCATCTATCAATTTATTCATCCATTCACAAATTCAGCTGCCCGTCTACCAGTTCATCCATTAATTAATATGTCTGCTGCACAACCAGCCACTTGCGACTTCACACACTTGTAAGTACATGCACGCATGATCAAATACAAGTAAACTTAAAACCATCCACCGTAACAGCTGCAAGGTAGCAACTGTGCGGTTAAGTAATGCCTACACGTGTAATTACAACATATGCAGGTTGTAAGTCTTGTCTTTTCAGTTTCAGGGAACCAAATATAGTTTTTTTGTTTTACACTTCAAAAGGTAACTACTGTGTTTATAACTGAGATATACAATACATATATTATTATTATTTAAGATATTTAAAGTATTTTTTTTGGTGTGGTTTGGTCTTGTACTTTGAGCAATTTTGTTTTCATATAATGCTTCCCATTTGCTTCACTGTGATATGTAGTGCTATACTTTTCTATTGCATATTTTTTTTTTTTGCAGATTCTTTTTACAGGACATAGCTGTCAACACCAGCATTTCAATGCTGTTGTTGATGTCTTGGCAAGTTTATGTTCAGTAGTTTGCCATTGCTTTCTGAATGACTGGCTCCAATACTAGTTAAAACCCAGCGCAACGCTGTCTGCGGTCAAATCAGTCGAGTCTGTGTTCTGAACGCGTGTAAGTGGGCTTATGAATCACGTCCATCAGCTCTTCGCCCCAGAATTTGGGTATTCCATATTGCGTGGATTAAATATTCTTGCTACCCAGTCTTAAAATGAGTACCAGGAGATGTCTTGGGAAGTAAAGGCGACACATATGATACTGACCACATCACCCAATGGGTGCTGACTGGTATATAGAACATGAGTCTAGCACCGTATTGGAAGATATTAACACTGATGGGAATGATCTCAAAATAATAATGAATATTTACTTCGAAACAAGTAGCAGCAATTACAATGAGAAATAAAGAGGGCAATTATGAATAAATAAAGCCAGGAGTACGATAGGGATGTGTCTTGTCACTGGATCTCTTCTCCCTCTGTAGCGAAGTAATAATGAGAGAGATCAAAGAGAAACCAGAAATACTAATCGGAAGTTATAATATAAACAATATACGACATGCGGATGACCCAGTATTGGTTGGGGATAATGCAACAGATCTACAACAATTGTTGGATAATGTAGTAACAATTGTGATATCAAAGAAAGAAGGTGACACCAAAGTGTGAAATAGAAATAGAAGGGACAATTCTTAACCAAGTGGATAGTTTTATATATCTAGGGGCATTTACAACATCAGATGGCAGATACGCAACAGAGATTAAGAGCAAAATAGGGCAAGCAAAGGCTGCATTTAAGAAAATGAAGAGTATCCTATGCAATAAGTCACTATCATTGATGAAAGAGAGTGCTAAAGTACTATATAGAACCTGTATTGCTGTATGGCAGTGAATCTTGGAATGTAAATGAACAAATCAGAAAGAAATTGGAAGCAATAGAGATGTGGTTCCTGAGACGAATGTTGCAAATTCTTTAGATTGCTAAAAGAACTAACAACGACTGTCTGAAAGAGGCAAATGAAACTAGAACATTATATACAACAATAAAAAAGGAGACAAACAGCTTTCTTTGGTCATGTGATGAGAAGAGAGGCATTGGAGAACACTGTGACAACTGGAAAGATCGAGGGGAAGAGAGGCAGAGGTAGTCAAAGAGAAATGATGCTGGATGGATTGAGACAATGGCATGGAGGAATATCATCAACAGAGTTGATACAGAAAACCACAAAGACTAAGATCTGTGGAAAGTCATGAACGCCTACGCCAGCCAGCATGACACTTGATGATGATGAGCACCATATGCCCAGAGTGTCTTAGTTGCATACCCTTTACATGACGTAGCAGTGAACCCCAGCATTTTCTGGCTGTTCATGATTCCAGGGCAAGTTTACGTTCAGTAGTTTGCCATTGTTTTCTGAACGACCGGCACCCATACCATTTCATAAAAAATCAATGTAAGGCGGTCAGCTGCCAAATCGCCCATAGCTGTGTTTCGAACGGGGTATGCGGGATTATGATCTGTGTCCGCAACTCCTTCGCCATGGAGCCGGTAATGTGTCTTAAGACGTGTAAAAATGATCCTTTACTTATTATAATGCCGTGTCCCCGGTACGGTTAACCCGGTCAACAAATGCGCGCAGAAGCCGGATGTGTCGGCCTAACGGCGCAAGAACGCAGCTCTGCTGTAAACAGGCACAATGGAATCACGTCCGAAAAAAATCGGACGGATGAACGCAGAAGAAGAAGAGGATAATGCCGTGTGCTTGTGTGTGTATGCGCACGCGCGTGTGTGTGTGTGTGTGTGTGCGCGTGCATGCGTGTGTGTGTGCGCGCATGCGTGTGTGTGTGTACACGTGCGTGTGTGCGTGTTTATGTACCACGAGCCATGCCGATAAGCATGAGCGGTCATGGTCCTGCATCTCAGATCACGCCTGTGTTCTTGTCCCAATGATGTGATGTGGCAAATATCCCAAGTAGTTCTCTCTTTGTCTTCCTGTGCTATTTTCCCCACTGAGTTTGCCAGTTGTCACGAAGAGTTCAGGTTTATTTCACCTCAAAACCCACACACCAAAAAAGGTCTTCGTCTAATTTCTCTAATCCATTTATGGTTGTCATTTATTTGATAAGATGTATCTAGTTATTTTACTCGATGTCGCGTGACTTCTGCAGAATGTACCTGATGAGATGCAGAGAAATACGCCAGGCAATAAATCGTACAATCTATGGTTTGTGTCTTCGTTATTCCATTTATTTATTGAAGGACTGCATCGGTCGTTTTTTTGTCTGTCCATGGTAGGCTATTCTTTTCACTGTCCTCAGAAATCACATTTCCACTGATGTTTCTCAACATGTCTGCTTATTGTCCATGTTTCACATGCACACACCATTCACCATGCATACATTTTATATATAACACTTTTAACACCCCATTATTTATCATAGCCATGGTGATTATGCTTTCCATCTTGAAAAGGGCTACTTTGGCCATGACGGTTCTTATTTTACTCTTCAGAAGGCATCTTCCGTAAGATGTTACGATTAATCCAAGATGGCTATTAGGACGGTTTGGTGTTTCACCGATGGGGATGAAGGGCAGAAAAGGGAAATGCTAGTTGTACAAATTCCCTTATTTAAGAATGTTTCCCATTTACTTGGACATTGCATTGTGATATTTGTTTCTTCTTAGAGCCCTCAGATTCTACGCAGACACCTACTGATGAATTTTTGTAGTGCATTAGTAACAGTTTGGGTCGTTCTCCAATATTTGCAACCATTCAGCTGTACAGATTTTACGTTAGGGCTAAATTTGTTTATATACTTGCCGGTCTCTCTGGCTGAGGGGTTACAACACTTTATCTCTGTAATCCCGTTTATCACGCAGTCTCGTAGCGGGGCGAGAGCTGAGGCGGTTCGACTTCCGCTCGTGACTTGCGGGATACTGAGCCGGCCGCTCAGAAAGCAATGGCAAACTACTGAGCGTAATCTTGCCAAGAGATCAACAGACAGCTGAAAGATGCTGATGTTGAAAGCGATGTCCTGTAAAGGATATGCGAATTAAAAAAATAAAAAAATAAGCCTCTCAATTATTTACGCGCCTTGTGCACTCATTTACATCACGCCACAAAACGTGCACGCGGCCATCCGGTGTCTATGAGTATGTAAATGTGCGAGTTTGGGAACGCTATAATACCGATAACCCATCGCCAATGCTCGCTCATAGCCCATATTCAAGCTTCTATTTGATGACTGCTCCCACCAACCTGTTCAATCTGGAATGCTGGGAATGTCTGGTATGTATTTACAGTACGGATCCTGATACGCAATATGCCCGCAGATTTAGCTGACCTGAAACATTCACTAGGCATTTTCTTGTCGTGACTGTTAACCTTCCTCGTACACCAGGGTCAATAAGTTTTGGGGATATGGGTAAAGTTTACACGGTTCTTCAAGGCTTGTCTTGTTTTGAAGGCCAGATTTGCTGATAACTGGCTAAATTTCAAAATTAGAAACCTGACGCAAAACATAATATTTACAGCGTGTGAATTCTGGTGTTCACATACTGGGGTAAGTCGGGTACTGTAACGTAATTTGAACGTGAGTTTCTTGCTGCGTCATCGAAGTATTACAGATTCGCACTTAGTTCTCTCTCTCTCTCTCTCTCTCTCTCTCTCTCTCTCTCTCTCTCTCTCTCTCTCTCTCTCTCTTTCTCTCTCTCTCTCTCTCTCGTCTTAACAACCTAACCAACACAGCCACAACGCGAACAATTCAAATATAGCTATATTTAGATATATTTTCTACTCTTTCTTTTCTACAGATTCTAAGAATCCTACACAAAAATAAATATATACAATGGGCATGACGTCTCCAGAAATGCTTAGATTAAAACACACACGCTTGCGCGCGAGCACAATGGAGGATTCCTTACCTGGATGAAGTGAGTTGTGATTTCCTTATTTTGTGTAACATAATAATTATTTTCATGTAAGATTCTTGGAGCCTGAGGACGAAAGTATGAAATGTTCCGAAACGTCGCAAACTGTGTATTATTTGTTGTGACTGTAAAGGCCAGCAACAGTAGGGCGGTCAGAGTAAGGTCTGAATGAACATTCTGCTTCTAGTCATTATTCAGCGTACACCACCGATTTGGGTACTTCAATTTTAATTCACCGCAAACAAAGGGAATTCCAGGGCACACGTCATATCCTGGAGTCCCCTTATTCGCGCTGTATCTCGGTGTGCATGACCTTGACCGGAATAACGTTGTCGGTGTGCAGCAAATGGTTTAGTTATGTGTGTGAACACAGTGTGTGTAGTACATTTTAGGTTAGGTTCAGGGTTAGCTCCTTTTTCGCGCCATGACACGCACTGAAAAAAACTTTAATTGAACGGAGATCCCCCGCCAGTGCTATATATAGCTGCTAGCTATGCTATATATAGCTGCTAAAGCTAAATATAGCCTCGTGACGTCTGTTGCGGTGAATTAAAATTGAAGTACCCAGATTTGATTTGATTTAACACGAGCACAAACATAAATATTTTCTCTTTTATTCAAACACTTGAATTGTTAGGCACAGAATGACTCAAGACAAAATAACGAAATAAAAGCATTCTACAGTTTGTTTCTCTGCACAGAGTCGTTTAGTTTAGTTTAGTCGATGGATCAACATCACGGCACACGGGTGTAATCCATAAGTGCTCCGTTCTACTCCTAACTCAAGCCTGAGTCCGGAATATCTCAGCTCAGTGCACGAACTCCGTAGCACCGGCGAGGATCCTGAAATACTTTGGATAGATTTTTAACTCGAAATTTTGCCCGGGCAGCGCCGTTAGGCTACTCTTTTTTCGATTTCCAACTGCCAAGGGATTTTTTTACGTGCGCAACAATACACACGGGCGTCCGATCTCACTACCCAGAGACCAGGGGAAATGTTGTTACTAGAAGTCCACGTGAAAAAATCCCGGCCCTCACCGGGGCTTGAACCCGGGACCTCCAGCACTCGAGGCGGACACCATACCTCGAGACCACTCAGCCCCCCCCCCCCCCTGCATTGTACACACGATTCCAAAGGGCCCCTACCACATCCACATCAATACGCCACCAAGAGGTGCATACACAGAGTCAAATAACAAAACCGCCGCACACCTTGTTTGGTGCTTCCCTGCTAGCTCATGACAGGTTGTCATTTTTCTTAAACCGAAAAGGTTGGGGTGGTTGCAGAAGGGGGGAGGAGAGAGAGAGAGAGAGAGAGAGAGAGAGAGAGAGAGAGAGAGAGAGAGAGAGAGAGAGAGAGAGAGAGAGAGAGAGAGAGAGAGAGAGAGAGAGAGAGACGTAAAGGCCTTTCATTGTATACGGTTATCTCCATCCTCTCAGTAATTGAGTATTGATTGGGACTGCCCACTGTGTCAAATAGTCAGCTGGTGAAACCAGAGCGCATAAAGAATGAAACTATGCAGGTGATACTGGGATGCACAAGGGACACGCCAGTAGTGTGTATGCGATACATCCTAGCCGTACCCACGATTGCAGACGGCCTATGGTGCTGCGGGATAAATCATATCCCCGAGTGGCTGCACACACAGAACACGCCCTGTATGAAGCCCTGAATACAGTTAAGGGCCACAAACTGGTCAGAGGACAATCATGGATGGCCCAGACAGACGACAAAATCAGTGAAATGTGCATGCCGAGAACACTGGAAGAGGAGACAAGTGGGCCAGAAAGCCAATGGAAAAATCAGACCTTTGTAGAGCCATAACACTGAATCGGGAATGCAGGGATTGGCCGGCAGGCTGCATTGAATAGGAGGTGCAACAACTGATCCACGACAATTCGCGATCAGGCGATGTGATCATCTATACGGATGGCTCTGTGCTAAGAAGTAAAAGAAGTGCCTGGGCTTTAGTGGCAAAGGTTGGTGGACGGTGTTTGATGCAGGAGAGCCTGGCGCAGGATACCACAAAATCTAATTTGAGAATGGAGGAGGAGGCAGTCACGGCGGAGTTCCGCTGGCTGGAGGACAAACAGCACACGCAAGTCGTGGTTGTTTTGGACTCACACAGTATTTTGAAAAAGGTGAAGACACGCATGTTTCGGGCAGAGTGGCAGACTTCCATTCAGCAATAAAACATAGAGAGAATCTGTTGGATGTTTTCTCCAGGACGTGCTTTTGTGGTGGGAAATGAGCAGGCGTACACATTGGTTGAGTATACACCTCTTGGTGACATATTGGTGTGGATGTAGTAGGGGCCATTTGGAATCGTGTGTATAGTGCAGAAGAACTGGTAGATCATCATGGCTTGGAGAGAATGGTGCTGCAGGGAGTGATCAGGGGATCTGGCCGACACTCCCAGGAAAGTCTAGACGGATACAGACACATAATCAGACTGTTACTGGTACCATTAGAAATGGGACTCTTCGCTGGCTGCAGCAGATGAGGACGTATCACGTATAAGATTATCCCGAGTGCTGTGATGCCGGTTCTTGACTCAACACAATTCAACTCGGTTATCTCCATAAGTGTTCCAGTCTCATCCCATTGATCACACAAGGAGAATCTCAACACAGTGCATGAACTCTATAGCATCCGCGAGAATACAAATGTGCGTATACCAGAATAACACACGATATACACATTCTTGAGTGGATATGTTTTACAATTTTCATTTGTAGTCTGTGGAGCACTCTATTCCGCCCGCTCTTTTCAAATGCCAACTGCAACTGCCAATAGATTTTCAAAGTGCACACGGATCCTCCAAGTTGTTCGCCCTTGTCAGAAAAGGCTAGACTCAAGATCCACTACCCGTAGATCAGACGGAACGACACCACACTCTTTTTATTAAGTGAAAATCCCAACAGTCCACATCATAAATCGAATCTACCACAAATAGTTAAAAATACTGGCTTCAAATAATGGTCTAGCACAGTGGTTCTCGACCTTTTTTGGCCCGTGCCCCCCCCCTTTACCATATTTTCAGAACGTCACCCTCTCCCCCCCCCCCTTTCGTATTTCCTACCTAAAAATCCCGCCTCGTCCCTACACAGAATACGTAATAATGGAAGGTAAATTTAACAGCACATACTAAAAAAAGTCTAGACATCCACATAAAACATGATTTGTGTGTCTACTTACTTTATAAATTGAATTTAGAAGGGCGAGACGTACAGAACCGTACAATATGAAGGGAAAAACAATATCAAGTAATCGGTTCTTATATTAACGCAATCTTGAAATAATCTTAATTCCCCCCCCCCCCCCCTCGCCCCTTGGAAACCCTAACGGTTGAGAACCACTGGTCTAGTACAAATACTGGCCTATCACAAACATTTGAAATATCGGCTCCAATTAATGGCCTATAACAAATAATTTAAAATATCAGTCGAAAATAATGGCCTATCACAAATATTAATATCCACCCCCCCCCCCCCCCCCCAAATCACCACCACCACACACACACTTTTCTCCCCTCTCACGCCTATTCCCCAAACATGTCTATATATATTTTTTTTTAAATCAGATATACCCCAAATATCGACACCATAGTCGTCTGTCACGAATATGAGAATATATCGACCATGAAAACTAGGTTCCTTTCATTTACAGGTGAACTAGCATACCCGGCCCGGCTTCGCCCAGTTCCGGGTGGGGAGCATCTAATTTAATTCATATAAGTAGTCATATAAGCTCCCGTTCCCGTTCCCGACTATCTGTCTGTCTGTCTGATCCGGCCCGGCTTCGCCCAGTCCCTGGTGGGGAGCATCTAATTTAATTCATATAAGTAGTCATATAAGCTCCAGTTCCCGTTCCCGACTATCTGTCTGTCTGTCTGTCTGATCCGGCCCGGCTTCGCCCAGCCCCTGATGGGGAGCATCTCATTTAATTCATATAAGTAGTCATATAAGTTCCCGTTCCCGACTGTCTCTGTCTGTCTGTCTGTCTGTCTGTCTGTCTGTCCGTCCGTCCCTCTCTGTCTGTCTTTCTGTCTGTGAAGAAGAAGAAGAAGAAGAAGAAGAAGAAGAAGAAGAAGAAGAAGAAGAAGAAGAGGAAGCAGAAGAAGAAGAAGAAGAAGAAGAAGAAGAATATTGGCACATGTGGTGAAACGTTAGATATATTTTAAAAAGTAAACACAGGACAAGAGGAGCGTTCCTAGCACTAGGAAATCAACAGAAATTAAACCTAGCACAAGGTCAGCATGGCCGAATTTATAAAAAATGCGTGTTCTTAAACATCCGGTATGATACAGAGGTGATGGGTTTCAACCCCTATCAATCAATCAACCATGTGCCATGCCGGAAAGCGTGGGCGGTCATGACTCGCCATTTCACTCGATCATCAGAGTCGAGGATCAGCTCCGTGTTTCTGTTTCGTTCATGCCATGTGGCCAAACCATCCAGGTATCTTTCTCTCGGTCTTCAACCCCTATACCGGACAGTTAGACTAAAATGTTGACTTCTAGTCCCTGACTTTGGGACGTAAATTACAAATACCTCTGATTTCGGAGTTGGTTTGCCTGATGGCGAGGGACACTGTTAATTTGGAAACGAATCGACACGCAACATTTAGTCCAGCGTTACTAGAAGTAGTGTGTATGGACTACGCTTGAGGTCAAAGCGAGCGAACGCTAAAAATAAAAGATCTGGTACCAATCTTAGAATGTTTAATTATAACGTCAAATCAGCACTGCTGTGTGGATCAGCAACACAGAAAGTGACTAAAACAATGACAAATACACTATAAACACTCATTAACTTGACCAAACCAATGACAGATACACTATAAACACTCATTAACTTGACTAAAACAATGACAGATACACTATAAACACTCATTAACTTGACCAAAACAATGACAGATACACTATAAACACTCATTAACTTGACTAAAACAATGACAGATACACTATAAACACTCATTAACTTGACTAAATCAATGACAAATACACTATAAACACTCATTAACTGGTGCATGCCTAGAATAAAACGATTCAAGTGTATGCTAGAATCACATACTGGAGCGTATTTCGAAGAGAATTAGAGACACGACGACAATTGTGGGAGGAGATGGACAGAGCTGCAAGAGATGGCAAAAGATCGGGCGGCCTGGAGCGACTTGGGAATACAATGCAGAAGACGAAGTAGTCCTTGAAACGTAAATACGTAAAACACGAATTTAACCAAAAGGACAAGTTGGTTAAACTCCTTCATAGGATCGAAAAATCAGCTTAAAATCTTTGAAGAGCTTTGTCTGTATGTCCTTGCAATGATTCGAAGAACTGAACAGACACACCGGAAGCTAAGAAAACGAGTGATGCTAGATAGATTACCACCTGAGTTTCAACATTCTTAAACGCTGTCGGCGGATGAAGTGCTAGCTATGGTTGTATCTTTAGCGAGATTGGTAGCAACGGGTAAAATAAAGGACCTTTCTACTGCCTTGAGGTTATTCGGTACAACGATAGATAGATAGCTCGGTGATCAAGTGCTTCAAGAAAGATCTCTTGAGTTCAAGAAAGATCACTTGTTCAAAAAGATCTCTGCATCCATGAAAGATCTCTACAACCATGAAAGATCGTTGGACTTACAACCTTTTCCTGCTTGTTCACGAAAGATTTCTGCGTTCAAAATAGATCTCTGCGTTCACAAAATTTGTCTGCGCTCACGAAAGGTCAATGAACGAAGTTATTTGCTCCTTCGTTGCCAATATCATGGAGACCTTGACATTGAAATCACTGACTTTTGCTATGGCCTAGACGCGAAAACTCAAAATAAATGAAGTGCCTCTTCTATAACTACAAAAACTAGGACACGGACATTTTATCAGTTTCAGAATTATAAACAGCGAGAATAAGCTCCCATTTTAAAGCATGTAATTACGGAGGAATGTGGGTTATATTATAAACTACTTCAGGTCGAAATTGAGGTCAACAGTTACTGACTCCTATCTGGGATAGGGCTGCCGACTGGCTACCATACAGACAGTTTCTGGCGCTGAACTGCTACATGAGGCATAGCTGCCGATTGGCTACCATATAAACAGTTCCTAACACCGAATTGCGGACGCATGAGCGAAACTGACAGCAAACCGCTCTGATAATGTCGTGAGCAAGGCCAGACGAGCCTGGCCTCGTCAGGAAAAGACAGGCCAACTATTCCTCCCTGCATCCAGCCAGGCCTAACCATGTGACGGCGCTATCACATTACAGGCTCATAACTGGACGCTGCTTCCGAGTTGTTGTTGTTGTTGTTGTTGTTGTTGTTGTTGTTTTAATTTTAATTTTTAATTTTACACAGACTTGTCGGTAACAAAAAAAACAAACACCTGTTAGCAACAATACATATTTCTTAGCAACCATAAACATTTGTTAGCAACAATAAACAGCTGTTAGAAACAAGAAACATTTGTTAGCAACAATAAACACGTGTTAGCAACAATTAACATTTGTTAGCAACAATAAACATTTGTGAGCACCAACAATACACATCTGTTAGAAACAAGAAACATTTGTTAGCAAGAATAAACAGGTGAAAGCAATAATAAACATTTGTTAGCAACAATAGTAGCTGTTAGCAACAATGAACATTTGTAAGCTACAATAGACAGCGGTTAGCAACAATGAACATTTGTTAGCAATAATAAATATTTGTTAGCAACAATAAACATTTAACTTTATCGATAACAGTATATTTCATTCCATTACTTGTTATACAATTGCTTCTTTCCTTTCTTGTTTAAGTTTTACATTTAACAAACAGACATTGCATGGAGTGAAACACTTCGAGAAAACAATCTCTCAACTGCTACAATTTCAAGTGGACGAATGAAAATAATTATCTCGTGATACAGTCAAAAAGATGAAACAGCTCTACAACTGGTTTAAAGTGCTGCTGCTTAGAAAATGCAGTGTTGCTTCTGAATGTCAATCTAAATGCGGTATATAAAACGTATTGTAGGTCAGCATGGCCGAATGGATAAGAACGCGTGTTCTTAAACATCCGGTATGCTAATGCCGAGGTAAGGGGTTAAATCCCCACCGGACAGTTGGACTAAAATGTTGACCTACGGTCCTTGACTTGGGGACGTAAATTACAAGTAGCTCTGAATTAGGAGTGGGTTCGTCTGATGACGAGGGACACTGTTAACAGGGAAAGCTAATCCACACGCAGAATTCAGTCTACCACTATTAGCAGGCTTGTCCATGGGAATGGGATTCCCATGGGAATCCCATGGGAAACGTCCCATGGGATTGGATGGGACGGGACAGCAAACATTTGTATTTCCCATGGGACACATGGGACAGTAGCCATGTCATAGCAACTTTTTAGAAAATCTTTTTAAAGCCTTTTATCCTTCCTTTTTCTTTATGTACTTGTATCAATTCTTTATCTCGAGCATTCCTTACTAGAGTTGACATCAAAGCCAAAATAGAAGACATGGTCAAGTCAGTTGTTACTAAGAAGAAAGGGAATGTGGACACCAATAAATGTGCCAATGATTGGATCGCTTTTTCTAAGTCTGTTGTTCCAACTGTTATTTCATTCATCAAAGATTTAAATCTTTCTTCTGAATCATCTGCTGTATGTGAAGTAACAGGAGTTGTAGAACAAAAGCCGACAAGTGATTTTGACTTATTTTTGTATCCTCCACCAAACAAAATACTTAAGATTGATGACCCCAGAAACAAATGCCTTGTGGATGAAGTCACCATGTTTCAAAAATTACGGCAACCAACTTCACAACCATTAAATTATTGGAAAAATGAACATAGGTTTCCACTGCTAACAGCAAAGTGCGAAAATTGTCTTGGCCATACCGTGTCCTCAGCGGCAGTAGAGCACTTATTTAGTGCAGCTGGATTGTTGTTGAGTATGTTACGAAAACGGATGTTACCAGCTCTCGTTATAAACTCTGTGTATATCAGATTTGCATGTAAGATGAAAATTGTGGAAATGGTTCAGGGATTACCTGGATTAATTGACTTATTAGAAACAGTCGATCAGCAGGAAATTGATAATGTTCTGAATGAGCAGAGTGACTCTGAAACAGAATGAGAGTGTCAGAATGACACTAAATTGTCATATTTAGATTAAACTTTGTTTTAATAAAATACTCTTGAATATTAAAATTAATAAATTCTGTTGTTTTACATGTCTCTTTGTACATGTAGTCCTATTTAATAGACACTAACCCTAAACTTTTAAAAAATTCATGGGAATCCCACGGGATGGGACAGGCAAAATGACCGTGCGATGGGATGGGAATGGGACTGGAAAATGTGTCCCATGGACAAGCCTGACTATCAGAAGTAGTGTGTATGTACTACGCTTGAGTTCAAAACGAGCGAGTGCAAAAATAAAACATATAAAACGTGTTCATTGCACGGTTCACCACATGCACCACATTTTCAGTCTGGCTCGTGATTGCCAGAAAGTCTGGAACCCCCAGGAATGTTGTATGTCCTGCAATGGATGTTGTCATCAACCCCATCACCGGGTTGATTTTATAGGCAAGTTTACATTCCGTGGTTTGAACATCGCTTCCTGAACGGGAAGTTACGTTGGAGTCCAACTGACAGGTGTAGGGGTTGAACCCCATGCGCCGTTGGTGTGGATTCATTAGACGTACACATTTAAGTCACGACCTGGAGAGAATGGTGCGGCAGGACATAATCAAAGGATAAGGCCGACGCTCAGAACTCAGAGGAAAGGCCAGAAGGATACGTACCATGCGTTCTGGGACTCTTCGCTGGTAGTTGAAGATGGGGACGGAGCGCGTATGAGAATGTCCTGGGTGTTTTATGTCGGTTCCTGGCGCAAGTCATAACTGAATGAGTTGAACATGCAAGGAACACCATGGAAGGGCAGCAAACTGAAAGAGATAGTCCTTGATGAAACATGACAACCGTAAACTGATTAGATATGTAGGACACAGATACGACTCTGTGGGCAAGTGATGTAGTGAAATAAACCTGAAAGCTTACTGACAACTGACAAACTTACTGCGAAAAGAGCAAAGGAAGACAGAAAATATTAATATATGGATGGCTTAAGCACATGGCATATCGGAACAAGAACACAAAACTTGATCCGGAACTCTGGTGATCTCCTGAGATGGCGAAGAATGACCGCCCACGCCTATTGGCATGGCTCGTGACGATGCTAATAAACTGAGCTGACCATTTCATTTTCTCGATGACTTGCTTCCCTCACACTTTCTTTTTTTTAAACCAGAAAAGGGTGTGGTACCCAGGTTAAGAGGTTGGGTCGATCCCAGAGCCGCACTGCCAGGAAAAGACCCATGCTATGACTACTGAGACTCGAACCCTGGATTCGTGTGTTAGCGAGCAGGCACACGAACATATATGCTGTCACGACTCATACGCTGAACTAAGACAGTGCGGATAAACAAGCGTGCAAGCAATACACATTTTGTGGAACATGATACCTATTCTAGTGAAACTGCCTATAACAATAAAACACGCGAGTTAACAACCGGAATGACAAGCAAAATGTGAGGCGGTATTTGAGACAAGTGCCGGGGGGAGACTTGGGAAGGAGGAGACAGCAGATGGTGTCATCGCTTTTACACATACATACTTCACAGCAACAATGCAAAAAAACGTAAGCGGTGAGATAAGCAGAGTTTTCTCCCTCTGCCTTTGTATTCTTTACCCGAGTTAGCTTCATTGGCTAAAGCTAGGTGGAAATCTGAGCAGTAAATGCTCAAGCAAACTGGGGCCCCTGTGGCGATAGGTCGGTGAATATTATAATCACATCAGGTAAGATAACCCGCTGCACCAGTCCTGGATCGTAGGGGTGACACGATGAAAGCGCCCTCACTCAGGGGTCTCCCATAGCTGTCTATTTTCAAGCATACGGTGAAAGTACAAGAGCAGGAATACCGTGATCCGTTCTTTGATGTTTTCAGCCCAGGAATGTCTTTGTCTTCCCCTTTTCGTTTTCTTTCAACGGTTCTCATTAGTATCATTTTTGAAAATGAATCATAACGGAAAACCTACTCAAATCAGGCTCACCTGATCGCGGTTTAAAGAAGCGGATTCTGTTCGCCAGTGGGTGTTATTCTCTTTCTCGTGTAAGCACTGGGTTACCGTTTCTTATAGCAGATATCCACAATTCTTCTTTGGTATTTGTATTCGAAAGCCTTTGACTTAGTTCCGAACCAGCAGTGTGTGTCCAGCCCTCACATCCATAGATGACATACGTGATTCATTTAATTTAATTTTCACGGGAAAACTGAGTTACTCTTCTGCATTACGCATGTCACATTTAGTCACGATATGGCAGAGGATCAACATCGAACAATTACAAGATTTTATCATGCAAAGAGTGAGGAAGACAATACAACCTGAAATAGGCGAAGAACAATGTGGGTTTGTAGAAGGAAAGGGTACAGTAAATGCTTAGTACATGCTGCGACCAGTTATTGAGCGTTCTATAGAAGTAACCAAAGATATACATCTTTGCTTTATTGACTATACAAAGGCTTTAGATAGAGTAAGACATATCAACATGGTAAGAGATGCTTGCAGATCTACAGATTGATGGGAAAGACATAAGACTTGTAAAAAACATATATTGGAAACAACAAGCTGCCATCAGAATTGATAATGATGTAGGCCAATATCAGCCAATTAAAAGAAGTGTGAGACAAGGATGTGTAATGTCTCCAGATCTTTTTTCCCTATACAGTAAAAATATTTTCAGAAATGTAGAAGATATAAATGGAATCATCATAGGAGGACTAAACATAAATAACAATAGATTTGCAGATGATAGAGTACCGATTGCAGACAATGAGCAGGATCTGCAACAATTAGTAGATGTGGTTGTTGCACACAGTTAACAACTAGGGTTAGAATTAAATTGTAAAATAAACACAGATTATGGTCGTCACTAGGAAGAAAGAAATATCACAATGAAATATACAAATAAATGGGAATATTCTTCAACAAGTGAGTCGGTACAATTATCTCGGAACAGTCATAACATCCGGTTGGAGATGCATTGAAGAGATTAGAATAAGAATCGCCATGGCAAAAGTAGCCTTTAGGAAGACCACACACATACTGACCAATAAAAAGATGCAAATTGAAACGAGAAAAAGAGTGTTGAGGTGCTACATAGAGCCTGTACTTTTGTATAGACGTGAAGCTTGGACAATAAGCAGTCAAGCTGAAAAACATCTGACGTCTGTGAAAATGTGTTTTCTGAGAAGATCTAGAGATCCTATTTCAAGGTGTGGATGATCAATGGGAAATGTTGAAGAATTCAATCAGTTGTCCTGCAGAAAACACTATTCCAAAATTGAAGAAGACATGGATGACTGAAGAAATTTCTACAACTAATGGAAACGAGAAGACAGAACAAAAATAATCCTGTCAAATATGAAGAAATTCACAGAAAAGTCAGAATATTATGTAAGGAGGCAAAAGAAGCTAGGCTTGAGAAAAAACTGCATACAAATTTAAAAACAACAGCAAAAATACCAAACTACTGCACAAAAGAATTCATAAGTTTACTAATCAAAGAACACATACATCAGCAGGATGCCTAAAGACAAAAGATTGAAAAACATAATAGAAGAAGACCAGATTTTACATTTATGGTCAGATTATGTGAAAAACCTTTATGATGATAACAGAGAAGAACATTATGATATTCAAAATAATAATGAAGGACCATCAATTTTGAAGATGGAGGTTCAGAATGCTCTTAACCATATGAAATCTGGCAAGACCCCAGGTTCAGACAGCATCACAACAGAAATGATTAATGCTTTAGAAGAATATGGAATAGATAAAGTTACCAGACTGCTGAATACAATATATGATACTGGAAATATACCTCATGAATTATGTAACTCTGTATTTATTGCAATCCCAAAGAAATCAGGAGCCTTGGAATGTGATCAACATCGAACAATTAGTATAATGAGTCACATCACGAAGATTTTGCTAAGAATTATCATGCAAAGAGTTAGGAAGAAAATACAACCTGAAATAGGAGAAGAACAATGTGGGTTTGTAGAAGGCAAGGGTACAGTAAATGCTGTGTATATACTGAGAACAGTAATTGAACGTTCTATAGAAGTAAACAAAGATCTACACCTTTGCTTTATTGACTACACAAAGGCTTTCGATAAAGTGAGACATGTCGACATGATAAGGATGCTTGAAGATCTACAAATTGATGGAAAAGACCTTAGACTTGTAAAAAACATATATTGGAAACAACAAGCTGCCATAAGAATTGATAATGAAGTAGGTCAATATCAGCCTATTAAGAGAGGTGTGAGACAGGGATGTGTAATGTCTCCAGATCTTTTTTCCCTGTACAGTGAAAATATTTTCAGAAATATAGAAGATATGGAAGGAATCAACATTGGGGGACGATGCATCAATAACATTAGATATGCAGATGATACAGTCTTGATTGCAGACAATGAACAGGACCTGCAACATTTAGTAGATGCGGTTGTTGCACACAGTGAACAACTAGGGTTAGAATTGAATTGTAAGAAGACACAGATTATGGTCGTCACTGGGAAAAGGAAATACCACAATGTAATATACAAGTAAATGGGCATATTCTTAAACAAGTGAATCGATACACTTATCTAGGAACAGTCATAACATCTGATGGGAGATGCCTTGAAGAAATTAGAACAAGAATTGCCATTGCGAAGGTAGCCTTTTGCAAGATGAAAAACATACTGACCAATAAAAAGATATCAATTGAAACGAGAAAAGAGTGTTGAAGTGCTACATAGAACCTGTACTTTTGTATGGATGTGAAGCGTGGACAATGAGCAGCCAAGCTGAAAAACATCTGATAGCTGTGGAAATGTAGTTTCTGAGGAAAATGCAAAGAATACCATGGACAGACAGAAAACTCAATGAACAAGTCCTTCAAGAAACAAATGAAGATCGTAAACTTATTAGAGACATTAGACGTAGACAGTCAAAATTTTGTGGGCATGTTATGAGAAGAAATGAATTGGAAGAACTTGGTGACAACTGGCAAGATCGAAGGGAAAAGACCAAGGGAAGGACCGAGAAGTAAATACCTGGATGGCTTGGCCACATGGAATGGTCGAGACAGGAAACACGGAGCTCATCCACGACTCTGGTGATCGAGTGAAATGGCGAGTCATGACCGCCCACCCTTTCCAGCATGGCACATAATGGATGTATGGCAGAGAAGACAACCTCTTATCTTGTTCAAATTTATATGCATTAAAGTACCATTGATGAAGACCATTTCAAGATCGCTTTAATACAAGAACCGATTACTTGATATTGTTTTTCCCTTCATACTTTACAGTTAAGTACGTCTCATCCTTCTAAAATTCATTTTATAAAGTCAGTAGACCCACAAATCATGTTTTATGTGAATGTCTAGACTTGTTTTAGTATATGCTATTAAATTTACCTTACATTTTTACGTATACTGTATACTGGGTGGGGGGATTTTTAGATAGGAAATATGAAGGGGGGGGGGATGACGTTCTGAAAATACGGTGAAGGGGGGACACGGGCCAAATTTTTGATAGGAATTGGGGGGGGGGGGGATGACGTTCTGAAAATATGGTGAAGGGGGACACGGGCCAAAAAAGGTTGAGACACACTGTCCTAGCAGACATTCAAAAAAGCAAAGACAGCTGGATGTGCGAGCAGATACACGGCCTCAGTAGCTGGACACAGACGAAGTTACTACAACCAGCGAAGAAAAGCAACACGTCAGTAAGTTCAGACACTAATTGCCCCATCTGCCTATCGCATTTGTCAGTTGTGTCTCATGACTTCACATAAAACCTCCAGATCTGAAATTATAACTATACATCACAACGGTAACGCAAATAGGTTGAACAGAATAAGACTTAACATGTTATTTTTAAATATGAATTTAAAACACGATAAATTCCAAACGCCGTGTCTTAATTTCTCAATGACTTACTGCTGCCGGAACATGCTTCTATAGTCCTATATTTTCCATGAAGTTTGACTACGTTCCCACATTATTTCAGCACATTTGACCATGTTCCCACAGTTCCATGTATTTCAGCACATTTAACCATGTTCCTACACTTCTATATATTTCAACACATTTGACCATGTTCTCACAGTTCTATATATTTCAGAACATTTGACCATGTTCTCACAGTTCTATATATTTCAACACATTTACCCATGTTCCCACAGTTCTATATATTTCAACACATTCGACCATGTTCCCACAGTTCCATGTATTTCAGCACATTTAACCATGTTCCTACACTTCTATATATTTCAACACATTTGACCATGTTCCCACAGTTCTATATATTTCAACACATTTACCCATGTTCCCACAGTTCTATATATTTCAACACATTCGACCATGTTCCCACAGTTCCATGTATTTCAGCACATTTACCCATGTTCCCACACTTCTATATATTTCAGCACATTTGACCATGTTCTCACTGTTCTATATATTTCAACACATTTGACCATGTTCTCACAGTTCTATATATTTCAGAACATTTGACCATGTTCCCACAGTTCTATATATTTCAACACATTTGACCATGTTCTCACAGTTCTATATATTTCAGCACATTTGACCAAGTTCCCACAGTTGTATATATTTCAACACATTTGACTATGTTCTCACAGTTCTATATATTTCAGCACATTTGACCATGTTCCCACAGTTCTATATATTTCAGCACATTTGACCATGTTCCCACAGTTCTATATATTTCAGCACATTTGACCATGTTCTCACAGTTCTATACATTTCAGTACATTTGATCACGTTCCCACAGTTCTATATATTTCAACACATTTACCCATGTTCCCACAGTTCTATATATATCAGCACATTTACCCATGTTCCCACAGTTCTATATATTTCAGCACATTTGACCCATGTTCCCACAGTTCTATATATTTCAACACATTTACCCATGTTCCCACAGTTCTATATATTTCAACACATTTACCCATGTTCCCACAGTTCTATATATTCAGCACATTTGAGCATGTTCCCACAGTTTTCTATATATTTCTTCACATTTGACCACTGTTCTCAACAGTTCTATATTCACACTTGACCATGTTCTCACAGTTCTATACTATTTCAACACATTTGACCATAGTTCTCACAGTTCTATATATTTCAGCACATTTGACCATGTTCCCACAGTTCTATATATTTCAAGCACATTTACCATGTTCACACAGTTCTATATATTTCAAGCACATTTACCCATGTTCCCACAGTTCTATATATTTCAGCACATTTGAGCATGTTCTCAGCAGTTCTATATATTTCAAGCACATTTGACCACTGTTCATCACAGTTCTATACAATGTTCTCACAGTTCTATACATTTCAACACATTTGACCATATTCTCACAGTTCTATATATTTCAGCACATTTGACCATGTTCCCACAGTTCTATACATTTCAGTACATTTGACCATATTCTCACAGTTCTATACATTTCAGTACATTTGACCATATTCTCACAGTTCTATATATTTCAGCACATTTGACCATGTTCCCACAGTTCTATACATTTCAACACATTTGACCATATTCTCACAGTTCTATATATTTCAGCACATTTGACCATGTTCCCACAGTTCTATACATTTCAGTACATCTGACCATCTAAAACATGAGATCCAACAGAGGTTGATAACAAAAGCCCAATGTCTGCTCCAGTATATATGTATAGATGAATCCTGACCCAAACATCGAAGGATATATAACTTATTCAGGGACAATAATTCTCAGTATGCACATCTGACCAGTCGCCTTGCATGTTTCTGGACAGATGGACAGTGGATACTAATGATAAAACACGTATGCCATTTGAGATAAGGTGATACCGGACAATGACAAGAACCAGCTCGATCGAAACATTGACAAAGGAACAGGTTCTGGGACATCTAACTGAACAAAGCCGTCTTTAACCCCCCCCCCCCCCCCCCCCCAAAAAAAGTCTCGAAGCAGGAATTTGCTATGGGCCTGCTTAAAAAAGTCGCTTAAAAGTCGACAGCGTCGACTTCATTGCACCGGGTTTTATCCCATATGGCTCGGTCTCTTTCCGCAGCGCGGAAAGCGTCGCATAAAGCACGAACTCCGTAGCTATAGCGACGAACCACAGGAGTCTCCGAAAAATTTAACTCGTGGAACCGAAGGACGCGGCCCGGATTCGAACCCACAACCTTCGGAGCCCGAGTCAAACCCTCGTTCTACAGCACACAGGGCATTATCTGTGTAGCCTCCTATGGATTACACTAACGCACCCACTACTAAGACGTCCTTGGTCACACCCTAAGATATGATGACTCACCAAAGAAAGTTACAGAATGCAAGTTACTGGGGGAAAGAGGAAGGAGTATTCTTAGAAGGACGTTTATAGAACAAGCGCGCACAGATCTATTCATGCAGACATACCCAGAATTAAAGACAGCGGCAACAGACAGACAGCTATGGAACGGATGCTAATGAAGCTTCAGGACCATCCCAAGGGTTGAAATATTTGATGATGGTGGGCAGAATCCTTAGCTATTGAGGTTCCATGAAGTAAATTTAATGTTGCCTTTGTTTCGTGAATATTCTCTCTCTCTCTCTCTCTCTCTCTCTCTCTCTCTCTCTCTCTCTCTCTCTCTCTCTCTCTCTCTCTCTCTCTCTCTCTCTCTCTCTCTCTCTCGTGCGTGAGCACGCATGCACACACAATGGAAACATGATTGGCTACTCCCACTTTGACAACTGTTCTTCTTTCATTCGCTTGAAATACATCTATAACTGCAATGTTGTCTTCTGTATGAATCTAACAGTCTTTTTTCATCAGTTAAATATGAATATTATTTATCCTTGCGTGTGCGTATGCGATCCTGAAAAGAGGCCAGGAATTTGCTCAAACGCACCACACGGTAACTTGTATTTTACTGTAGGCGTATGTAAAAGTTATAATACTGCCATTCACACACCGTTTCATTAGACACGCATTAAACAACGCATCTTTGACGACATGCCGCACGTATGACTAATGTGATAGGCTATGTCGTTATTCTGTAGAGTACACGGGACGAGGACATCCCGATACTCTAACATACCAGATGTGAAAATAACTGCTAAATCCAAACAACATAATAATACAACGCATTGTGAAGACAACAACGGACAATACTGGAATACAGAAAGCATTCCGGAAAGTATAAGGAACCGCGGTTGCGTTGCCGCTAGACGCTCGCCGGCCGTTCCGATGGCTTTAGGTTCTATTCACGGCCTTTAGGCCTTTAAGCCTTCACGGCGAGGGCCGGAGTGAGAATTATGAAGGAGGACTCTGGTGCTTTTGTTGAGACCACAAGTAGCCTGACTATGGAAGTCATGGCAGTAAGTAAAGTAATAACATGACTCGAGGCACAGACATTCAATAGGGCATGTTTCCTTAGCGACTTAATGAGCATGCTCAAGAGGACAGAGATGGGGTGGATCCGAAGAGAGAGGTTGCTGTCTCTGGAGCGGTCTCAGCTGACAAAGATTAGTTTCATCTTCGTACCAAGGCATGCGGGGGTACAAGGAGAGTGAACGGGCTGACAAGCTCGCAGGTAAGGCTACTGTGGAGGGCGGACGCGCCATGGACCAGGCTGACATTCTGAATGCTATACGAGAAGTAAGAAATTTGCGAGAACTAAGTGATGGCTGTGAATCTACAACCTATGGTCAGACTGCGAGGACAGCAAATTAAATAGAGGGGTGGCCAAACAAGAACACTACGCAGGAAGCCAAAGAAGATTGATAAACCAACACAGAACTGGTGTCGTTAGCCGCTACACACTGCGGGATTTGCTGAGGAGGGGATCCGAGCACTTATGGACTGAATGGTTCGATGTGCAATGAGGATGACCTGTCGACTAACTAACTAACTAGGTTCGATTCGTAAAAGGGTCCAGTTTGTCACAACATTGACATGGGCTCCCTGGTCGACCCAGCCTAAAAGGGTACCAGGAAATGTCTTGGGAAGTAAAGGTGGCCGACGTGATTACCGATCATATGCCCACTGAGTGCCGTTTGGTCTACAGAAATATGGGTACAAGCTCCAAATGCCAAATGAGGGTTAGACGAGTAAAAGGGAGCTTTTGCTGGCAAGTACCACAGATCCTATAATTGATCAGTAGGCAACAAAGTAGAGACATGCATGTGAACTCCGGGGACATTCAATAAGTCATCATAATCATGTAGATGGCTTTCGCAAAACCACGCTTTCTTCACAGCCCGCTGAAAATACTCTCGATCTATTTCCAGTTCCCTTGCCTGACGCCTTTGTATACCCAGTTCCTAAAGGCGGTCTGGCGTTGAAATAGTCATGTTTCTAATATGCTACCTGTCGGCGTCTGTGGCTGAAAGGTTAGTGAACGCAATTTACCAATTCCTCAACATACCGGGTAGAAGTTTCGCAATCAGCCGCGGGCCATTTGGAAACAGACCGCCCTGCGTTGATTGCCATGGTATGAGGCGTCGGCTGTTCAGAAAGCAATGGCAAACTACTGAACTAACATTGCCCAGTAAACTACAAGGACCCAATAAATTTACGTTCTGTAAAGGTCATGCAACTAACTAACAGTACTACCAACAGTAATTCCCCATGCCCAGATTGCCTATGTTTTACAATATACTAAAGTGGGCTGTTGGAAAGACAATTCTGGCGCATTAAATAGTGCCACTTTTGACCTGTGGCTGTGAATCTTGGATAATGAGTCCATACTCCTGTGGCAGAACGTCGCTCTCATTATGGCACGCCGAAAAGATTCCGTATCCTGTGCCATATTTCCTTCTACATAGCGAAGATATTTTCAATGTCCACCGTCCAGCGTTGTGCTGGTCGGCCTCTGCCTCTACTTCCTGTAGCCATGTCTTCAATGTCCCGCGTCCAGTGTTGTGCTGGTCGGCCTCTGCCTCTACTTCCTGTAGCCATGTCTTCAATGTCCCGCATCCAGTGTTGTACTGGTCGGCCTCTGCCTCTACTTCCTGTAGCCATGTCTTCAATGTCCCGCGTCCAGTGTTGTGCTGGTCGGCCTCTGCCTCTACTTCCTGTAGCCATGTCTTCAATGCCCCGCGTCCAGCGTTGTGCTGGTCGGTCTCTGCCTCTACTTCCTGTAGCCATGTCTTCAATGTCCCGCGTCCAGCGTTGTGCTGGTCGGCCTCTGCCTCTACTACCTGTAGCCATGTCTTCAATGTCCCGCGTCCAGCGTTGTGCTGGTCGGCCTCTGCCTCTACTTCCTGTAGCCATGTCTTCAATGTCCCGCGTCCAGCGTTGTGCTGGTCGGCCTCTGCCTCTACTTCCTGTAGCCATGTCTTCAATGTCTCGCGTCCAGCGTTGTGCATGTCTTCAATCACTATTATTTCCAAACTACCGTCACTTTTAATATGACCTCAGTATTTCACTTTACTGAGACATGATGTTTATGAGCCTCATGTCTCGTAGTAGTAGTAGTAGTAGACTTAACTAATTAACTTTATGAGACATGATGTATATGCGCCTCATGTCTCGTAGTAGTAGTAGACTTAACTAATTAACTTTACGAGACATGATGTTTATGAGCCTCATGTCTCGTAGTAGTAGTAGACTAACTCGCCTCATGTCTCGTAGTAGTAGTAGACTAACTAATTAACTTTACGAGACATGATGTTTATGAGCCACTTTTCTTCGACTTTCAGATCTTGTGGAATGCCAGTAATTCTTCTTACTTGGTCTGCGATATTCTAAGAATGTTTCTGTAAAAGTTCAGTTCAAAAGCCCCGATGTTCTTACTTAGACACTGTGAAATGGCCCATGACTCACGTGCATATGTTGCCACAGGAAAGATGCATGTTCTCAACACCTGTCCTGGTTTTGGGGTCTTGCACCATAGCCTCTGAATACTGTTTAACCTCTGGGTTGCCATGGCCAGTCTACGCCTAACTTCTGTTGAACTGATCGTGGAACCAAGACATTCCTAGTGTGTGACATGTTCAATTTCTTCACTGCTGATTGTAATGTTTGGCTGACATGTAGTTTTGACCGCGAACATTATTATTATTGTTTGTTATTGTTTTTGCTTCATTGTTAAATTCAGAAAATAAAGATTTTGATCTTCACGCTCTTTTATCAGACATAATTAACCCTTCTATTCCCTTAGCATCATCGCAGAAGAGACCGTATCATCTGCATATTTGGATTCTGAAACTGCCGATAATGAATGGATTGAAATTGTTGCCTGTCTCATAATTGTTGATGTTTGTCATTTCATTGTCTGCATGGCTGTTGAGCAGGTATAGGGGAGAGAATGCGGCCAATTAGCCAACAAGCAAAACATTGCTTTGAAGCCAACAGAGATGTGGTCTTACACCGGGGTGCTGAAAATACCATGGACAGCCAAACTGAGCAATGTTAATGTTGTGAAGGAAATGCGTCACAAAGAAAACTCATTACACATATCAGCAAGAGAATGTCACAATCTCTCTCTCTCTCTCTCTCTCTCTCTCTCTCTCTCTCTCTCTCTCTCTCTCTCTCTCTCTCTCTCTCTCTCTCTCTCTCTCTCTCTCTCCAACCTCATATTATGAGTTGAGTCAAGAACCGACATCACAGCACTCTGTGCATTCCCTTACGTGCTCCGTCCTAATTGTCAATAGCCAAAGAAGAGTCCCGGTACAAATGGTACCAGTTGTAGTTTGATTATGTGTCCGCCTGATCTTTCCTCGGAGTACAGATTGTCGGCCAGATGCTCTGGCCACTACTCCCTGCCGCTCCATTCTCTCTAAGCAATGGCATATTATGAGAAGAGAAATACTGTAACAATTGGACCGATTTATTTAACAGATATAGGAAGACCGCCAAAATACTAGCCTCCCACTACACACATATGGAAATTATCGGACCCAAACAGTGACGAAACATCGTTCAAGATTTCACACTGATCGGGGGATCTGCCCTAGCAGTGCACCTACAAAATAGTTCACGAGTCTAAAGATAGAAGCAAGTGCAGTCTTAATGAGAAATCTGGATTCTAAATATACGTAAGTGTCTTTTACAGCTGACGTGACGCGTACATTTTAGCGGTTACCTCATTATCAGCGCAGTTAATTAAATGATGTCTGCTTCACATGTGTTCTTAATTTGCGCGATTTTATACGCCGTTTCTGTAAACTCGCATGCATAATTATAGAAACGGGTGGGTATTTTCGGAAAGCCGAGTTCGTAGTGTTATTCTTTGTTAGAAAATGCACCAGTCGGGAACAGTAAAGGCTGGGTTCAAAGTCAGATCAAACAGGATAGAATAAAACAACTAACAGTTTAGTCTACACGAAACTCGGCATTAGGTTGGAGCAGGGGTCCACAATCTTTTTGTAGTGTTGTGCCAAGGCAATGTTACAAAGTTACCCAGCATGCCAACCTAAATCAACAATATTTTTATATATTCAACAACCACTGAAACAAATTAATATGATATTGTATTAGCATATTTCCGAAACACTGAATAACTATTTTATTCTTTATAGATTACTCAATACTTTATATAACAGATTCAAATATGTTTTGCAAATTTTAAGTTCCTAACATATAATTTGAAATTTTGTTATAAAACTGTCATATGTATATTTTGCCAAGATAGAAAGGCCTATTGATTAAAAATAAGAATCAATAAATCAAACATAAACACGCCATTAACATGTTAATATGAGTAGTCATTGATTATTATAAATAACTAGCTGACCCGCCCGGCTTCGCCCAGTCCCTGGTGGGGAGCATCACATTTAATTCATATAAGTAGTCATATAAGTTCTCGTTCCCGTTACCGACTGTCTGTCTGTCTGTCTGTCTGTCTTTCTGTCTTTCTGTCTTTCGGTCTGTCTGACCCGGCCCGGCATCGCCCAACTCCTGGTGTGGAGCATCTCATTTAATTCATATAAGTAGTCATATAAGCTCCCGTTCCCGTTCCCGACTATCTATCTGTCTGTCTGTCTGTCTGTCTATATGTCTGTCTGTCTGTCTGTCTGATCCGGCCCGGCTTCACCCAGCCCCTGATGGCGAGCATCTCATTTAATTCATATAAGTAGTCATATAAGTTCCCGTTCCCGACTGTCTGTCTGTCTGTCTGTCTGTCTGTCTGTATGTATGTATGTCTGTCCGTCCTCCCACTCTGTTTGTCTGTCTGTCTGCCTGTCTGTCTTATCATTTATTGGTTGCAGTTAGAACAACCTTAGATAAACGAAGACCAACTTACAAAAAGCATTAGAAAGAGCACTTGAAAGATCTTTACATCTTCCCCAACATCAGCAGAAGAAGGAAAAGGAGGAGTAGGAGCTGGGAGGAGGAAGAGGGAGGTGGAGGAGGGAGGAGTAGGAGGGAGGAAGAGATAGGCGGAGAGAGGAGGAGGAGGGAAGAGGAGGGAGGGGGAGGAGGAGGAGGAGTAGGGAGGAATAGGAGGGAGGAGGAGGGATTAGGAGGAGGAGAGAGGAGGAGGAGGGAGGAGGAGGGGGGAGGAGGAGGAGGGAGGAGGAAGGAGGAGGAAGGAGGAGGAGGAAGAGGAGGGAGGAGGAAGGAGGAGGAGGAGTAGGGAGGCATAGGAGGAAGGAGGAGGGATTCGGAGGAGGAGAGAGGAGAGAGGTAGGAGGAGGGAGGAGGAGGGAGGAGGAAGGAGGAGGAAGGATGAGGAGGCAGGAGGAGGAGGCAGGAGGAGCGAGGAGGAGGAGGGTAGGAGGAAGAAGAGGGAGGGGGAGGGAGGAGGAAGAGGGGGAGGAAGGAGAAGGAGGAGGAGGGAGAAGGAGTGAGGAGAAGAACGCAGGGGGAGGAGGAGGAGGGAGGAGGAGGGAGATGGAGGAGGAGGGAGGAGGCGGAGGGAGGAGGCGGAGGGAGGAGGAGGGAGGAGGAAGAGGGAGAAGGATGAGGGAGGAGAAGGAGGGGAAGGATGAGGAGGGAGGAGGAGGAAGAGGAGGAGGCGGGAGGTTGGAGAGAGGATGAGGGGGAGGAAGTAGGAGGAGGAGGGATGAGGGGGAGGACGTAGGAGGAGGAGGGAGGAGGAAGGGAGTAGGAGGAGAGAGGAGGAGAAGGGAGGAGGAAGGAAGAGGAGTGATTAGGAGGAGGGAGGAGGGAGGAGGAAGAGGGAGAAGGAGGAAGGAGGAGGAGGTAGAGGGAGGAGGAGGGAGGATGAGGAGGGAGGAGAAGAAGGAGGAGAAGAAGGGAGGAGGAGGGATGAGGAGGATGGAGGAGGAGAGGGAGGAGGAGGGAGGCGGAGGAGGAGGAAGAGGGAGGAGAAGGGGAGGAGGGAGGAGGAGGGATGAGGGGGAGGACGTAGAATTAGGATGGAGGAGGAGAGAGTGGGAGGAGAGAGGAGGAGAAGGGAGGAGGAAGGAAGAGGAGTGATTAGGAGAAGGAGGAGGGCAAGGAGGTAGGAGGAAGAGGGAGGAGGAGGAGGAAGGAGGAGGAGGAGAAAGAGGGAGGAGGAGGAGGGGGAGGGGAAGAGGAAGAGGGTAGAAGGAGGAGGAGGAGGATTTTAACGCATATGCCTGTACATAACTGCAGCGAAAAGGTGGATCTGTCTATCTATCTGACCCGGCGTGGCTTCGCCCAGCTCCAGGCGGGTAGCGTCTCATTAAATTCATACAACAAAAAAAGTAACTTAAAAGAATGTCCTTCCACACACCATCCATTATTTTTAATGAAAACTCTTTCTAATCACCTGCATGACTACAGTAACTTCTTAAGCATAAAAAGATGAGTTACAATGTTATGCATTGTGCATTATTTTTATGAAAACTTTGAAAATGCCTTAAAGATTGTATCATTATTTATTATAACTCATATGCCGGTACATAACTATGGACAAAGAGTTTATAAATCTTTGAAAACGATGCCACAATATGACTATAAGTTATACAGAAAAGTTATGCCCCTTGAAATAACTTTTACAGAGTTAAGTCCCCTGAGATATATGAAATTATAATGAAAAATGAAATAATATTGGGTAAGCAGCCGATTTCACACTAAAAAAATATGACAGTGGGCTGCGCTGGGATGAAAGGAAGACGTGTAGAAAATTTCATCTCAATCGGATGGGCCGTTCGCGAGCGCATAAAGGACATAGGGACATACAGACAGACAGACGGAGATCGCCTTTTATATATAAGATGATATAAGCCCTTATTGAAATAATGGCACACTTGTCCTTGCTTTCCCTGAATTAATTGTTGAAAATCATGCGTGTATTTGGTCACTTTCAGCTTCAAATTGACGTCTGAATGCGCGAGTGTTAGGCAACTTCTCTGTGGTATTAAAAACAGCTTTCATGTAAGAAAAAAAAACAAAACATAGCAATTCCATTGTCCTAAACTGAGATCATACACTGTATTTCAATTCACTCAGCGTGCCATTGAAAATCATTGAACGTGCCACGCATGGCAAGTGTGCCATAGGTTTCCAACGCCTGGGTTAGAGACTAGTGACAATTAAATATCTAGGACCCGTGGAGGAAACATTACCAGCCCAGGCCTAATCCTAGCCCAGTCCGCTAGTGCTGTGCTGGAGGATGACCTGGTTACACCCCGATATGTGGATGTGAACTTGCAGTACCTGCCGAGCACACTCGCGGGTTTCTTCGTTCCACATGATCTACCCTGGACAGACACCATTCTGGCTTACGAAGGAAGAATGGAACATGGTCTATGCATTGAAAGTAACAATTGGGACAGAAGCATTTTTTTTTAATGTTGCATATCCCTTGCAGGACGTTGCAGTCAACACCAGCATTTTTCAGCAGCTGTTGGATGTACTAGGCAAGTTTTTACGTTCAGTATTTGCCATTGCTTTCTGAACGACCGGCTTCCCATACCAACACGTTATAACACAACGCGACACGGTCTGCTGCACAAATATGTCGCGGCTGCGTTTCGAACGCCTGGTAAGCGGCTCACGAACCGCGTTCGCAAGCCTTTGGCCATGTAGACCGGGCAGCGCAGCTTGGGCAACAGCAGCGAAGGCAAACTTTAACCAAATAAATAGTCCAAAGAAACACTGAAAGTCATAAATGGGACAGAAGCACTGACAGCAAAGCAGCAATGAATGTTCCAGTCGGATTTAGCAGCTTAAGTTTCTCTACGGAATGAGGAAGCCAGCCAGGCGAGCAACCCTCCTCGTCATCTCCTACGACATGTAAGACATGTTACAGTGTGTTACTATTCTGTTCTTCTCTTAAGAGTCCCAGTTAACACACGGCAGAAACCTCATAAGTGGCCTCTTACCACATACATGGTAGGTTAGTATTACTGTGCTTTGCTTCCCTCAGGTTCTCGGTAATAAAATACGCGGGGGGATCGTTATGTCGTAGATTACCTATGGAAGAGGTGGTCAAGCGCCTGTGGGACCAGGTGGAGAAGCCGGGTAAACAGATTGAGAGCCCGTATATGGAAAGGATAATATTGCGGGGGATCAGCAAAGGTTCTGGAAGAATCTCAAACCTGAGAAGGAAGATCAGAACTTTCAATCAGGTAGCAAAGGGAACGATTAGTAGTAAGACTCTTCACTGGCTGTTGAACTAGGGGACGGAGAACGTATGGGAATTTCCTGAGTGCAGCGATGTCTGTATTTAAGCTCAACTCAACTGGTTATGTCGTGACCTAGAATATGTAAAGGCCTAACACTTCACGCCCCAGCGGCTGTATCTGTCAGGGACCACACTTACCTTCAGCAACCATGAACGCTATAGCAGGACAGTTAGACAGACCGCAGCCATGAACGCTATAGCAGGACAGTTAGACAGACCGCAGCCATGAACGCTATAGCAGGACAGTTAGACAGACAGCAGCCATGAACGCTATAGCAAGACAGTTAGACAGACCGCAGCCATGAACGCTATAGCAGGACAGTTAGACAGACCGCAGCCATGAACGCTATAGCAGGACAGTTAGACAGACAGCAGCCATGAACGCTATAGCAGGACAGTTAGACAGACCGCAGCCATGAACGCTATAGCAGGACAGTTAGACAGACCGCAGCCATGAACGCTATAGCAGGACAGTTAGACAGACAGCAGCCATGAACGCTATAGCAGGACAGTTAGACAGACCGCAGCCATGAACGCTATAGCAGGACAGTTAGACAGACCGCAGCCATGAACGCTATAGCAGGACAGTTAGACAGACAGCAGCCATGAACGCTATAGCAGGACAGTTGGACAGACAGCAGCCATGAACGCTATAGCAGGACAGTTAGACAGACCGCAGCCATGAACGCTATAGCAGGACAGTTAGACAGACCGCAGCCATGAACGCTATAGCAGGACAGTTAGACAGACAGCAGCCATGAACGCTATAGCAGGACAGTTAGACAGCAGCCATGAACGCTATAGCAGGACAGTTAGACAGACAGCAGCCATGAACGCTATAGCAGGACAGTTAGACAGACAGCAGCCATGAACGCTATAGCAGGACAGTTAGACAGACCGCAGCCATGAACGCTATAGCAGGACAGTTAGACAGACAGCAGCCATGAACGCTATAGCAGGGCAGTTAGACAGACCGCAGCCATGAACGCTATAGCAGGACAGTTAGACAGACAGCAGCCATGAACGCTATAGCAGGACAGTTAGACAGCAGCCATGAACGCTATAGCAGGACAGTTAGACAGACCGCAGCCATGAACGCTATAGCAGGACAGTTAGACAGACCGCAGCCATGAACGCTATAGCAGGACAGTTAGACAGACAGCAGCCATGAACGCTATAGCAGAGCAGTTAGACAGACAGCAGCCATGAACGCTATAGCAGGACAGTTAGACAGACCGCAGCCATGAACGCTATAGCAGGACAGTTAGACAGACAGCAGCCATGAACGCTATAGCAGGACAGTTAGACAGACAGCAGCCATGAACGCTATAGCAGGACAGTTAGACAGACCGCAGCCATGAACGCTATAGCAGGACAGTTAGACAGACAGCAGCCATGAACGCTATAGCAGGATAGTTAGACAGACCGCAGCCATGAACGCTATAGCAGGACAGTTAGACAGACAGCAGCCATGAACGCTATAGCAGGACAGTTAGACAGACAGCAGCCATGAACGCTATAGCAGGACAGTTAGACAGACCGCAGCCATGAACGCTATAGCAGGACAGTTAGACAGACAGCAGCCATGAACGCTATAGCAGGACAGTTAGACAGACCGCAGCCATGAACGCTATAGCAGGACAGTTAGACAGACCGCAGCCATGAACGCTATAGCAGGGCAGTTAGACAGACCGCAGCCATGAACGCTATAGCAGGACAGTTAGACAGACCGCAGCCATGAACGCTATAGCAGGGCAGTTAGACAGACAGCAGCCATGAACGCTATAGCAGGATAGTTAGACAGACCGCAGCCATGAACGCTATAGCAGGACAGTTAGACAGACAGCAGCCATGAACGCTATAGCAGGACAGTTAGACAGACCGCAGCCATGAACGCTATAGCAGGACAGTTAGACAGACAGCAGCCATGAACGCTGTAGCAGGACAGTTAGACAGACCGCAGCCATGAACGCTATAGCAGGGCAGTTAGACAGACAGCAGCCATGAACGCTATAGCAGGGCAGTTAGACAGACCGCAGTCCACGCTATAGCAGGGCAGTTAGACAGACCGCAGCCGCGAAGGGTCAACAGCTATGAGCACATTTATTCCTACCCCATTTTGACGCAGCCGACATTTGTGCCGCCCTAGCGGCTGCTTGAAGCGTTCCCAACCGAAAAATATACGCCAAATGGAGGTTTTGAAAGGGTCCGAAGGAATAGCGGACTGATATTATGTTTATTAATTCCTATCGTAGCGTTAGTAAGTAAGTAGGCAAGTAAGTAAGAAACCAACAGGTACGTAAGCAAACAGGCAAGCAAATAAGTGAGTAAAAGACCATTCATCACCTTCTGATATATTTTATAATGATACAAACGTTAGTGGCATGCCCTTTAAAAGATGTCGCAGTCAACGCCAGTATATATATATATATATATATATATATATATATATATATATATATATATATATATATATATATATATATATATATATATTGGCTGTTTGTAATTGACTAAGCAATTTTTACGTTCAGTAGTTTGCCACTGCCTTCTCATTGACCGACGCCTCATACCATCCAAATAAACGCAAAGCGGTTTGCTTCCAAATCGCCCGTAGCTGATTTCGAAACTTGACTCCATACGTCGGGGGAAAATGAAACGCGTTCACTGCCCCTAGACCACACTACTACTTTACAATATACAACATACAAATGAGAAAGTCTACACATTTAACAGTATGTACAGTATGTGATGACTGTACCCACTGGAGGGGACTGAACTCTGTCAGGGACTAGCAGTGTCCGCATCACACCGCAACTTCAACGGCCGTAGTGCCCAAAGGATGTTCTAGGTTACTGGAAAAGGAAGCAAGGAACAGATGGAAGAATGCAGGCTGGGGGGGGGGGGGGGAATTGGAGGGAGCAAGACGGGAAGGAAAACTCAGGAAGAAATGGTGGGGGGGGGGGGAGGAGAAGAAAAGAGGAAGGCAAATGACGGAGGAAGGACAAAATATAGAGAGGGATGGAAGAATGGAGGGAGGGAGGGAGGGAGGAATGAAGCAATGAAAGAATTAAAATGTACCTTGGAACAATTTCAAAGGGAGACGAAGTACCTGAACTGATACGTTGATAGACATGACGAATACAGCTGACAGAACTGCTACAGAAATAAGCACATGTTAGTCATGGCAACGTTTAAGTATCACCTCACTAAAACGTCCATTTTTCAAAGCGACATGGAAATTTATGAGGAACACTGGGATCCCACAATGTCATAAAAGTAACTTGACAACATATACAGACATCATATGCAGTGTTATTCATGGGGGAAAACTAACAGACACATTTGAAACAAAGCAGCTGGATGATATGGACTTGGCTGATAAAATTACCTTCCTGTCTCACACACGAAATCAGAAGCAAGGTAAACTAAACATACTGGTTACGGGGTCACAACAATTAGGTCTAACAATTTCATAAGGAAAAGATAAAGATGCTGAAAATAAACCACGCCATTGATTACCCGATCTCCTTCGGTGAACTCAGATCAAGAGGCGGAATCATGCAGCACTTTTAGGTAGCAAAGTAGACAATAATTGGGGAACAGATACTGATATTACAGTCAGAATACAAGAGGCAAGAAGAGCTTTCATACACTATTGCCAGGGTCAAAATAACCTTAGCATCAAACTTAGAATATTTAATTCCAACTATCTACTACTGTACAAATAACAAACACGGAAAACCACTACACAATTACTATTAAACTACACACAAATAATGAATTGAGTATTTGTTTTTTGTTTTGTTGCTCGCTCGCTTGGAAATCAAGTTTATTCCACACACGCTACTTCTAGTAGCACTCGGCTGAATTTTGCGTGTGGATTAATTTTTCATATTACCAATGTCCCTCGCCATCAGGCGAATCCACTCCGACTTCAGAGGTACTTGTAATTTGCGTCCCCAAGTCAAAGACAAGAAACAACATTTTAGTCCAACTTACTGTTGTCGGGGTTGAAGTCCCTACCTCAGCACCAGCTCACAGGATGATTAATAACGAGCGCTCTGAAACATCCGGCGTGCTGATGCTGAAGTAGGGAGTTCAACCCCTACCTACATCGGTCACTTGGACTACAATGTTGACTTCTCGTCCTTGACTTGGGAACGCAGATTACAAGTACCTTCTCAAGTCAGAATGTGTTTGTCTGATGGTGAGGGACACTGGTAATTGGGAAAGCTAATCCACACACAAAATTCAGTCCAGTGCTACTAGAAGTAGTGTGTATGGACTACGTTTGAGTTCAAAGCGAGCGAACGCAAAAAAAAAAAACACACACACACACATTCATTATTTAGTGACTGCGCAGAATAGAAGGAACAGAACGGTATGATAGAATCACCAATATAGGGTTCGCAGAGAGAACTAAACAAATACCACTGCATCCAGAGGTGAGAGAAAGACCCTGGCGCTGGGTAGGACATATGTAGAGAAGGCGTGAGAATACAATAACTATAGTGTGTTTACTTTTGTCTGCCCCAATATAAAATTCCATATCTCAGTAACCAACTGAAGGAAAATGATGAGATTTAGCATATAACCTTATCATTATGTCCACCCAACAAAAAAATTTTTGTTCTGGAGATTTTACAGCAGATTTCAAAGTTTGTTTATATGCGGTATATAATTTACGGGTCAGAGATGAAGTTCATAATTTTAAATGTATTACAGCGTAGCCAGACAATCAGCGTTCAATGTTGAATATTTTACGTGTTTCACGGGATTGGCCTTATGCCAAGAACCCCGCGTTGTTTAAACTGGGACTGTTCAGAGGTGTCTCAAAATGTGGGTTATTTCATGAAACCTGATTAATATGTTTTTTTTTTTTAAATCTTACCACTTATCGCTAACATTGAAATGTGTGAATATTTTTCAATGGGATTGAATGCGAAATTGTGTATACACTTCAAAGCATCGCTATGAAGTTGTACACATATTTTTGTCAAGAAGCTGATCGCAGGAAACTGTTTTATACTATTACAAATTCCGAAAAAAGAACAGTGCATGCATTGGGTTTGAGTAAACGGTCATTTCGTCGATGGGTGCAAGAATCTGGAATTAAACCACCACGCAATAACCAAACGGTAGGTAGAAAGGTTATTGTAGACAGCTTTGACAAATGATGTCATAAGGCGAGCTATTATAAAAATGCTTTAAAAAGTCGCTTAAAAGTCGACATCATTGCACCGGGTTCTATCCCATATTTCCGCAGCGCGGAAAGCATCGCACAAAGCACGAACTCCGCAGCTCTAGCGACGACCCACAGAAGTCTCCGAAAAATTTAACTCGTGAACCGAAGGATGCGGCCCGGAATCGAACCCACAACCGTTTGGAGCCCGAGATCAAAAGGCTTGACCACTTCGCCACGGAGCATCCTAAAATTATAAATATTTTGGATTTTATATCCAGGATTATCCAGCATTATAAAAATGCTGGATGCCAAAGAAACAGTGACTGTAAGAAATCTTAGGGTTTGGTTCAGAAAGAACAATAACATAGAGCTATCCAAAACAACTTTGTGGAAAATTATAAGGACATTATCTTCACTTTTAGAAAGTACAAGGGCGATAGAAATATTCTTTGCGAGCAACCGCATTTAGGAGCCATGAGAAGCAGATACCTACGTGAAATAAGGGAAATGCTGCGCAAAGAAAATTATGGCATAGTATGTTTGGATGAAATGTGGATCAATGCGCACCACACAAGTGATAAGGAATGGCAATCAGTGGATGGACAGATAAAGCGATATGTGCCCAGTAGTATAGGACAGCTTTTGGTCATGGCCCATGCTGGTAATACGCATAATGGCTTACAACAGAATGCTGGGCTCGTGTTCGTATCAAAGCATACAGACAATAGGGATTATCATAATAAGATGAATGGTAATGTATTTAGAGATTGGCTCGAGAATACTGTGCTTCCATCCCTAGATAGACCGTCGTGTCCAATTATGGACAATGCATGATATCAATGTTGTTGCCCAAGAAGACAAAATACCTACAGCATCGAGCACAAAGGGAGCAATAAAGATATGGCTCCGAATGGAAAACATAACATTTCCAGAAACGTATTTCTAGCTAGAATTGTTGTCCCTTGTAAAACAGACGCCAAAAAGCAAGAAATATCAAATCGACAAGTTGATAGAAGAGCATCGTCATGGGTGCTTGAGACTTCCGCCGTACCATTCTCATTTTAACCCTATAGAACTTGTGTGGGCTAAAATTAAAGGACAGGATGGCAGCTGACAATACTATATTCAAATTGTCTGACGTCAAGATACTAATCCAGTCCGCGCTATTAAATATTGATAAAAGTTACTGGAAAAATGTGAGGACCATGTGTTGAAAGAGGAAGAGGATTATTGGAGAAAGGATGGATTGAATTTTATGCAACCGAGAGCAGTCATCAACCTACTGGAATCGTCCGACACAGATTAAGGTCTGAGCAGATCGCAGACCTTAATCCACGTGCACACCAACTGGGATATTTTGCTACAAATATTCAGAAGAATTGCAGGCCCTAAACATTACAGCATCGGCATAAACAATGCAACTTGTTAATGGCAACAGTTTGTATTCCACAGTGATGAATTTTCAATTCCGTGAGCCCTCAACGGTGACAAACAACTGACATTGAAAACACAAAAAGCTCTAGAAGCATCGAATACCAACCGAAGAGTAATATTGCGGTGGGAACTGACATATTGTGGCATAACAAGAAACGTGAGAAGAAACACGTTGTCAAATGAGGGGACAACACACAAACATACGAATCATTCTATAAACTTCAATGAAAAGAGGACCAGCATCTTGACCGTTAAGAAGGAAGTCCACTACAGAGACATTCACAGCTATATTCGTCGTGCAAAACATGTAATCATGTTCCGTCACAGCAGAGCAGATAATGCACCCACTCCCATATGAATCTGGATACGCCTCGTGTTTGTCATCCGAACTGGCGAGGGCATTGGTATTACTATAAAACAAGTTTGTTAGCTAAAAATCACTGGTTTTTCATAAAAACATCAAAGAAATGTCGCCGCTTTTCATGATTTAAGTTGCTTTTGGACCTACCCACATCCTTGGGTGGGGAGGAGGGGGGGGGGGGGGTTAAATATAAGACGGCAGGAAAAATTTCATAATGATGCAACAGACAATTTACAAAATAATTGATCGTGAATGACGGCATTCATTTCTGGACATACTATAGAAATACGTTTGTCTGGAAACCACAGAGAAATAGAGGAAGAAGTAAACATACAAGGCGGAGAGAGAGAGAGAGAGAGAGAGAGAGAGAGAGAGAGAGAGAGAGAGAGAGAGAGAGAGAGAGAGAGAGAGAGAGAGAGAGACAGACAGACAGACAGACAGACAGACAGACAGACAGACAGACAGACAGACAGACAGACAGACAGACAGACAGATTAGTTAGTTTCCCTAGTCGCCGTTCCAACTTCACTGCACAGGTCACCACATAATGCTCCGTTCCTGTGTCAGTGAATTTCACACAAAATGCTCATCATTTCCCCATGTGAAACGTGGGACAGACAGCAGTCCCGATAAACCAACAGTATGCACAGGCATACACACATAAGGCCGCTGCCAGAATGCCAACACAACAGTCCGCTACAAAAATTACAGTTCATCGTCGATGGAAGCGGCAGCCACAAGAAAACCAGCAGCTGCACACACATATTATTTCATAAAGCAAAACCAGCTAGTTCAGCAATAGGCTGTTCGCAGAGATTAATAATGTGGAGACGACATGGACAGAGCTATATGAAGCTGGAAAAGGTGGGACTGCTTGCAGTCCTTTGGTTGATAGCCTATGAGGGATAAAGGGCAAAAGAAAGAAGAAATCAAAATGTATTCTAGCTGTATATAGGCAGTTATGAAATATGTACTTGTGCGATGCGGTTTCACATATATATAGATACTTTGTCGTATTCCAATGTATTGCCCGCGGGAATGACATGATGTTCAAGATATCTATCGGATAAAACTGAAGAAGTTGAGTCTGTTAAGAGACTACCGAAAATGTGTTTCTTGTACAGATGTACAAACTGAGAACATTTCAAGAGGTGTGAAGTGATGAAATATATTCAATATCGTACTCACATCTTTCAACGTTCTAAGTGCCTCCACATACTCCTTCTCGTTCCTGTACAGTTCCTCCACGATGTGGTAACGCTTGTCCTGAAATATACAAATAATACAGTACAGGTACAGCTTTGATGAAATAGTGTTCTAAAACATACATATAATACTCTAACAACATTCATGATGTTTATCATGTGAGGTGGCGAACCACGATAGCCCACGCTTAGCAGTATGGTACACTGAGCTGATCCACGACTCTGGTGATCGAGTGAGATGGCAGAACATGACCGCCCACGCTTACCGGCATGGCACATGATGGATGGATGGATATATATCAATCAATCAATCATGTGCCATGCCGGAAAGCGTGGGCGGTCATGACTCGCCATTTCACTCGATCACCAGTATATATATATATATATATGTGTGTGTGTGTGCGCGCGCGCGTGCGTGTGGGTGTATGTGTGTACGTGCGTGAGTGTGTACGTGTGTGCGAGCTACAGTAGCCCGGTGGTTATGTTCGAATAGCCCCCTTGAGACCGGCATGTTTTAAACATTGACTTTGGTGTCCAGGTTGATCCAGCCTAAAATGGGTGCGCAGGCGTTGTTCTAAGAAGTGAAGTGAAGGAGAAGTGAAGAAGTGAAGGATACTGACCGCATCACTCGTGGAGAGCCGGTTGGAGTATACACACACGGAGCTAGCACCATGTACCATAACCGCTTCTTCTGAACAAAGCCTTTACACACACTCCCCAAACACATGATGTGAATCAGAAACGCGACTAAACAATGACACCACACATAAACTATATATAATTTAGACGCACATTTTCTGAACAGTACGCTCCAACATGGGTACCAGGAAATGTCGAGGGAAGTTAAGGCGGGTGGCGTGATGCTGAACACATCCCCCACCGGGTGCTGTTTGGTCTATATAAAATACACCATACGCTCTGCCTGTGCCTTCAGGCGTTCAAAAGGAGTCCTTAGCTTACGGCTCAGTGGCTGGCCCATCAGTGTAAGATGTGCACCGTATAATTTTCAGAAATTCCTGGGACGGAAAGGAGGGATCGAGGAAGAGAGAGGCCCACAGCCTGATTATGTCTAAAACGGCTCACTCCTTGGGCAGTGCCTGCCACACTTCTTCTTGTCTGCGTCCATCCGGAGTGTTTTTTTTTTTCCCCCAGACGTAATTGCGGTGTGCCCGGTTTTGCGCCCGTAGGCCGAAACATCCGACTTCAGCGGGCGTTCGTTGACCGGGTTAGCCTTCCCGGGAATGTCTGCCACACGATTAGTTTCATCTGACTGTTGACAGTGCACACCTCGCCGCACACTGCATGGGCAGTGCCTACCGCAAGATTAGTTTCATCTGTTGACAGTGCACACCTCACCGTACACTGCATGGGCAGTGCCTGTCGCAAGATTAGTTTCATCTGTTGACAGTGCACACCTCACCGTACACTGCATGGGCAGTGCCTGCCGCAAGATTAGTTTCATCTGTTGACAGTGCACACCTCGCCGCACACTGCATGGGCAGTGCCTGCCGCAAGATTAGTTTCATCTGTTGACAGGGCACACCTCACCGTACACTGCATGGGCAGTGCCTGCCGCAAGATTAGTTTCATCTGTTGACAGTGCACACCTCGCCGCACACTGCATGGGCAGTGCCTGCGGCAAGATTAGTTTCATCTGTTGACAGTGCACACCTCGCCGCACACTGCATGGGCAGTGCCTGCCGCAAGATTAGTTTCATCTGTTGACAGTGCACACCTCACCGTACACTGCATGGGCAGTGCCTGCCGCAAGATTAGTTTCATCTGTTGACAGTGCACACCTCGCCGTACACTCCTTGAGTATCTGCCACAAGGTTAGTTTCATCTGACTGTTGACAGCGTCGTGCGTCGTCGTGTGTTGTCACTGCGAGCGCTAACAAATCAAGCCGCCTTATTCTGTCAAGAAGCCTGATTCGCGGGAAAATGTCACGTTGAAAGTCCAACAACAAGAAACACGCGGTAGCCTAGATGTGCAGCGTGGGAGCCGACAAGATGAAGAAGAACGTGGAGAGCCTACCTGCTAGCTGCATCAAAGAGCCTGATACTACAACTATTACTGAAGCTACCACGAGGGAGAAGACCGACAGCCCAACACATACAAGAATCAAGACAACAGAGAAGAAGGAAGAGAAAGACGCCAGAGCCGGGAACACCGACTCAAAAACAGTCCGATGGGTTGACAAGCGGATTCAAATGGAGCTGACAGATGAAGAAATCCTGAAGCAGCTACGAGAAGAGAATCTTCACATCCGATTCTTGAAGGCGGAGCGGGTCCTCACCTACTCCAGGATACCTAAAACCTTGGCAGTAGTGCCGTCGGAGGGTAGCGAAATGCCGACCACAGTATCAATCAGCAAGAAAACGCAACCGCCAGAGAGATTCATCCCAAGAGTCAATCAATGGTCAAGATGCCAGAGGGCCGGCCACAGCAGAGCAGCATGTCGCAGTAAGACAGAAATCTGCCGGTACTGCGCCGATCACCATGCCTTTAAGGAGTGTCCGCTGGCCAAGCTGGACACGGACTTCCGAGCACCCAACAGCAAAAGAAAGTGTGCCAACTGCCTGGGCAAGCATGGAGCAAGATACCTGAGCTGTCCGTACCTCCAAAGACACAGAGACGTCTTAAAGATCACCATTAACACAAAAACGCCATACAAAGAAGCAATGCGGAGGTGCGAGACGGCCACGTGTATACCCCAAGCTGAAAGAGATCGACTGCAGAACCAGATAGACGAGATGAAGAAGCAAGTCAAGGCAATACTGACGCCAGCACCAACCAGCGATAATGAGAAGCTGCTGGCCGACATGAAAGAAATCCAGCACAACATCAGACAAGAGATCAAGACCGAAAGAGAACTACTGAGCGCCAAAAGGATGCAGCACCAACCCAAACCAACAGATGAGATGAAGCAAGATGAAGCACAACCAAAAAAACGTCGAAAAACAGATGAAGACAATGCACAAAAACGGAGGCAAAAAGACGCATGATGGGGCCAAGCCACAGACCAACCAGAAACAACAAGAAGAAGCCAGTAATCCAACCACAATACCTACGCAACCCGAGATGAAATCAGCACCCTGCCAGAATGGTTCCTACAGGAGTCCACCGAAGACGAATGGAGAGAGTACGAAAAAAAAAGTGCGCCGCGCGCGTAGCTTACTGCGAAGAAAAGGCAAGGCAAGCTAAACTACGATGCAGGGAGTGGAATAACAAAATGTCCTTTTAAGGACTGCACTCAGTCAAGCCAGACAAGCCAGGAGCCTACACTAACAAAAGATACCACAAAAGGAGACGAGCACAAAGGATAGCCGCCGACCGATCCCCCAGACAGACACAAACCAACATAATCAGTCCGAGATAGGACTCACAAGACCAGAGTTAGGGTGAATGAACCCACAAAAACCACGGACCTCAACAATAACCACAGCTGAAAAACGCAGGCTGAACGAGGCCGAATTTGGAATTTTTGTTTTGAAAATTGGAATTGGAACTGTTGACAGTGCACACCTCGCCGCACACTGCATGGGCAGTGCCTGTCACAAGATTAGTTTCATCTGACAGTTGACAGTGCACACCTCACCGCACATTCCTTGGGCAGAACCTGTCACAAGATTAGTTTCACCTGACAGTTGACAGTGCACACATCACCACACATTCCTTGGGCAGAATCTGTCACAAGATTAGTTTCACCTGACAGTTGACAGTGCACACATCACCACACATTCCTTGGGCAGAACCTGTCACAAGATTAGTTTCACCTGACAGTTGACAGTGCACACCTCGCCGCACATTCCTTGGGCAGAACCTGTCACAAGATTAGTTTCACCTGCCAGTTGACAGTGCACACCTCGCCGCACATTCCTTGGGCAGAACCTTTCACAAGATTAGTGGGACGCAGAGGTGTTTCCAAGGCACCAGGGCCGGGTTATATACTGGCCAAGACCTATTGACGCGTCCTCGCCGAGCGTCCTGGGCAACAGGTCCCTTCGGGGTCCTGGCTGAAGTCAATAGGATCGCCGATTCCTCCGAAGTCGGAAAGTGTCTGCCTGTATGGCGAGGAACCACCAGTCTGCACACCAATAAGCCAGACATGGGACAACGGATACTCAAGCAAACCTCAGGTCCTGTATGACATCACGCTGATGTTGGACAACAGGATGCCTTCATCCGACATACAGGACTTTGCGTTGGAGCTCAAGCCAACGAACACAAGCAAGCAAGCAAGCACAAGATTAGTTTCACCTGACAGTTGACAGTGCACACATCACCACACATTCCTTGGGCAGAACCTGTCACAAGATTAGTTTCACCTGACAGTTGACAGTGCACACATCACCACACATTCCTTGGGCAGAACCTGTCACAAGATTAGTTTCACCTGACAGTTGACAGTGCACACATCACCACACATTCCTTGGGCAGAACCTGTCACAAGATTAGTTTCACCTGACAGTTGACAGTGCACACATCACCACACATTCCTTGGGCAGAACCTGTCACAAGATTAGTTTCACCTGACAGTTGACAGTGCACACATCACCACACATTCCTTGGGCAGAACCTGTCACAAGATTAGTTTCACCTGACAGTTGACAGTGCACACATCACCACACATTCCTTGGGCAGAACCTGTCACAAGATTAGTTTCACCCTGACAGTTGACAGTGCAAACCTCGCCGCACATTCCTTGGGCAGAACCTTTCACAAGATTAGTGGGACGCAGAGGTGTTTCCAAGGCACCAGGGCCGGGTTATATACTTGCCAAGACCTATTGACGCGTCCTCGCCGAGCGTCCTGGGCAACAGGTCCCTTCGGGGTCCTGGCTGAAGTCAATAGGATCGCCGATTCCTCCGAAGTCGGAGAGTGTCTGCCTGTATGGCGAGGAACCACCAGTCTGCACACCAATAAGCCAGACATGGGACAACGGATACTCACGCAAACCTCAGGTCCTGTATGACATCACAGCTGATGTTGGACAACAGGATGCCTTCATCCGACATACAGGACTTTGCGTTGGAGCTCAAGCCAACGAACACAAGCAAGCAAGCAAGCACAAGATTAGTTTCACCTGACAGTTGACATTGCACACATCACCACACATTCCTTGGGCAGAACCTGTCACAAGATTAGTTTCACCTGACAGTTGACAGTGCACACATCACCACACATTCCTTGGGCAGAACCTGTCACAAGATTAGTTTCATCTGACAGTTGACAGTGCACACATCACCACACATTCCTTGGGCAGAACCTGTCACAAGATTAGTTTCATCTGACAGCTGACAGAGCACACCTCACCGCACATCTCTGGAGCTTTCATAACATCCGTCACTGTGGCGAAGGGGTTACGAATACAATTCGCAATTACTCATACCGCGATTGAAACACAGCTGCGGGCGATTAGGCAGCAGACCGCACTGCGTTGGTTTCCATACAACGGTATGAGTGCCGGTCATTTAGAAAGCACTGGCAAACCACTGAACGTAAACTTTCCCAGGAATCACAAACAGCCAAAAATGCTGGAGTTGACTGCTACGTGATAATGCAACTAACCTTATTCCCCTTTCCTCTAGACCAGTGGTTCTCAACCAAAGGGGAATTTTAGAGTTTCCAGGGGGAGGAGATTAAGATTATTTCAAGATCGCATTAATACAAGAACCAGTTACTTGATATTGTTTTCCCCTCTAAATTTTACGGTTCGGTACTTCTCGTCCTAATGAAATTTATTTATAACGTAAGTAGAACCGCAAATCACGTTTTATGTAGATGTCTAGACTTGTTCTAGTATGTGTTATAAAATTTAGCATCCATTTTTATGTATACTGTGTAAGGGTGGAGGGATTTATAGGGAGGAAATTCGAAAAGGGGGGGGGGGGGGGGGATGACGTTATGAACATATGGTAAAGGGGGGGGGGGCCTTGGGCAAAAAAAAGGTTGAGAACCACTGCTCTAGACAGATGCCATCAAATGTAATTGGTTCTATCTACCCGTGTGTAGGTTTTTCTAACCAACAATGTTTGTCGGTCTAACGGCCTATTCTTTGTGAGTTCTAACCGCCGTGTGATTTTTAACGTGCATAACTTGCACATGGCACCGCCTGATTTTCGTTACGTAATCGATCTCACTACCCAAGAGATTAGAGAGCGTGTGCTATTATTAAACGCTAATGGTTTTCGGACAAATTCCCAGCACTATGCTAGGATTCGAACCCAGTACCTACTGAAACATAACCTCTCAGCTTTGGTCTGCTTTTTGTAGGATTGTTTCGTTTGTTGATTCTATCAGTCCACTGCATGTTTGCATGTTCTCGTAGAAACGACAAATCCGCGCATTTGTCCCACCTTCCCTGCTTCTTGTTCAGGTCTCAGATTCATTACGGTGAAAATCGTTAACTCCTTTGCCAGGGAGACCAGCACATACAACAGTACAGGTTCTATACAGAGCTTACAATCTTAGTTTACCATTCTCTGTACGGCGCAGTACAGATTCTATTCAAATCGTTCCCTCAGTTTATCACACCCATATATATATATATCACTTTCAAGGACAGTGACTTGAATGTACATATCTGGTCTAACGTCAGCATAAAGACCACGATTCTCCTACATACATGTAACGGAACAGTCGCTGGCCTGATATGTTCCCTTCCCGTGTACATATAACACACAGACAATGAGTGTGATAAATTGAGAGAACGATTTAAAAAGAACCTGTACTGCGCCGTACAGAGAATGGTAAACTGAGATTGTAAGTTCTATATAGAACCTGTACATATATATACATTATATCACACCCATTGTCTTTATGGTATCCATATTATTAAAATAAAAAAAACTAGTACATGTTCTATACAGCACTGTCACTCTCAGTTTACAACGGGTATGCCTACAACAGCATAATAGGCAATGGTAGTCTAGTAAGAGATGCTGACGTTGTGTGTGAAGTGTTGGACCTTCACATATTCTAGGCCACGGCATATGGAGTGAAGCGGCCAATTCCCTTAATGGTCGCTCTTTCTTCTCAGAAAATTAAGAAAATTGTCTGGTATCAATTTTTATGAGGTTACCAGAGCCGGACTGGAATTTTAAAAAAAAATAGTCCTGCCTCTGCTGCAGGATGAACCCGGAGTATTATCTTGCAAGTGCAAATGCACTAACCACTATACTAAAGTGCACGACACATGAATACAACAGTACAATACAAGATGACACTTTAACATACAGATTATCACTGCCTTTAACTCTACAGCGCACACTAGGTTATATATCACACAGTATCACCAAGTTGTGAGCATTAACGATAACATACAGACAGCAAAGCAAGCCATGACCTGCAACACCAGAGCTTTATTTAAACAATTCACTCCTTCTGTTCGCCGTGTTCCTGAACACACACATGAAGACGCAATGTAAATAGAAGAATGTTTGCTTAATTGGCCACATTGAAATAAACTAATTTTTTTAAAAACAAAATCTACACGCTGTTTAATTCAGTGAGACTCATCATCACACAGTAGATCGTTTGGCAGAACGCGGCTCTCATAACGGCCCGCTGAATAGATGCTTGATCTGTTTCCAAATCCCCGACCTCGTACATTTTCATGCCCAAGATATCATTACCGTTCTGTGTCCATCTTGGTGCAGTCAGACCTCTTTCTCTTCTCCCATGAACCATGCTTTCCATCGCTGCTCCAAATCACTGTAACATTTAATACTGTCAATGCATTTCAGTTCCCGAAACACAGTGATGTTTAAGACACAGTTTCCTTCAATGTTCAATCATCATTAACATCCAGTGCTTTGTCGGCTGGCGTGGGCGATCATGCCTCTCCACAAATAACGATCTCCGACGTCATGCATCAATTCGTGTGTTGACTCCCTTCCGTGCCATGACACAAGACTGTCAAGAATCTTCCCAAGTCGTCTTCCTCTATCTCTCTTTCCGCAAATCTTTCTGGTTGTCACAAGATCCAGTTTTTAGTCTTCTCATAACGTGGCCAAAAAACGATGACTGCCTCTTTCTGATGTTTGTGATAAGCTATCTTTGCAACTCTGCCTCCCTTAAAACGTCCTGATTGCTCATTTTGGCTGTCCAATTAGTTTTCAGCATTCTATAAAACTGGTTCTATGTAAACATGCAAGAACTCTGTTTCTAACTTTAAAGGACAGTGACTTGAATGTTCATATCTGGCCTAACGTCAGCATAAAGACCAGGATTCTCCTACATACATGTAACGGAACAGTCGCTGGCCTTTTGTAATGACAAATGGGGAGACTCCGTGACGAAGTCATTACGCCGTCTGCCTCGCACTCTGAAGGACTGTAGGTTTGATTTCAGGCTACGTCGTTTGGTTCATCACAGCAATGTTCTCGGAGACTCCTGGTGACCGTCGCTGGAGGTATGGAGTTCGAGCTTTTTCTGACTCTTTCGGCAGACCGTCCTGGGGAACAAGACCGAGCCGTATGTGATAATCTCAGGTGTAATGAAGTCGATCCTTTTGCCTGTTAAACCCTAGTTTGTAATGACAGATATAGGCATCAATGGAGACGTAATGTTCAGTCTGCGTAGTTGCAATATTTGGCCCAACGGCAACAACGCCGACTCCATCCCTAGCAGCACACGCGAAGCAAAGGTTATGGCCCATGTAGAGTACTGCTAGCTATGGCCATCTTCATCCTTTGCGCCATCTGGCGGCTGATATGACACATATTGGGTAAACTCACAACTGTCCACACTAACACGGTTTTCTTGTCGTGTGGAAAAAACCACACGTTTTTTAAGGTTTGTAACTATCAAAATTATGTACCTTCACAATAAGCATATTATTTTTGAAACATGTGTTACACACACCAACCCACCTGCGTACTTATCTAATGACATATATACATGCATGTACACTTGCATGAGGACAGACAGACATACAGACACAGAGACATCCATCCACCTATCCATCAAACAGCACATGCATGAAAACAACATCTACTCAATGAAAGGAAAACGCGTGCACTTCACATATTGAGTAAGGCACTGTGCCAACGCGTGCACCAGGTCACGTGGGCGTGTTCTCACTATGGTGGCATACACCGCCGATGCATGACCAACAGCTGTCTCACTTGACTGAGTGAGACATGTTAATAGTCCGCGAATCCATGCCTTCCACGCCACGCTTCTGTCACAGATGCTAGTCACAAAAGCTCCCGCTAGTGTCGGAAATACCCACCACTGACATGCAACATGTGTATCACCAAACATGAGAAGTAACATCGGTCTGTCACAGATTTCTGTCACAGATGCTAGTCACAAAAGCTCCCGCAAGTGTCGGAAATACCCACCACTGACATGTAACAAGTGTATCACCAAACATGAGAAGTAACATCGGTCAGCTCTACTAGAACACGTTCAATAGTGACCAATTGGACGTTGCGGCTAAAGCCCTCGTCAGCACACACATAACAAACATACATAGATAGATGCAACTATAGTATGTCCACATTTGTTTGCCTTCATTCACGATCAATTATTTTGCAAACTGTCTGTTGCATCGTTATGAAATTTTTCCAGCCGTCTTATATTTACCCCCACCCAAGGAATATGTCTTTGATAGGTCCAAAAACAACTTAAATCATTGAAAGCGGCGACATTCCTTTGATGTTTTGCTGAACAACTAGTGATTTCTCGCTAACAAAGTTATTTTTACGGTAATGTGAGACCTGCCAATTCTGATGACACACAAAGGCGTAACCGGATTCGTATGGGAGTGGGTGCAATGAAAATAGTAGCTTACAGGGTCGGCTGCATTGCACCGGGTTTTTATCCCATATGGCTCAGTTTCTTTCCGCAGTGCGGAAAGCGTCGCACAAAGCACGAACTCCGTAGCTCCAGCGACGAACCTCGGGAGTCTCCGAAAATATGCACTCGTGAAATGAAGGACGCGGCACGGAATCGAACATACAACCTTCGGAGCCCGAGTCAGACGGCTTGACCACTTCACCACGGAGAATCCCGAGAGGGGTGCAATGTGTAATATTAGTAAAGACAGAGAATTTACAGAGGCATGGGGTAAATAATTTGTAAATTAACAGGAAAGTAGAAGGAATATATTTCTTACCTTATTTTTCATTTCCTTCTTGTTTCTTCAGCTGATGCTGATGCTGTAATGTTTAGGGCCTGCAATTCGTCTGAATAGTTGGAGCAAAATATCCCAGTAAGTGTGTACGTAGATTAAGGTCTGCGATCTGCTCAGACCTTAATCTGTGTCGGACGATTCCAGTAGGTTGATGATTGCTCTCGGTTGCATAAAATTCAATCCATCCTTTCTCCAATAGTCCTCTTCCTCTTTCAACACATGGTCCTGACGTTTTTTCCAGTAACTTTTATCAATATTTAATAGCGCGGACGGACGGACAGACAGACAGACAGACAGACAGACAGACAGACAGACAGAAAGGTAGGTAGATAGGTAGGTAGGCAGAAAGGTAGGTGGGTGGGTGGGTCGGTGGGTCGGTGGATGGCTGGCTGGCTGGCTGACTGACTGGGTGGGTGGGTCGGTGGGTGGGTGGGTCGGTCGGTGGGTGGGTGGGCCGGCCGGCCGGCAGGCAGGCAGGCAGACAGACAGACAGACAGACAGACAGACAGACAGATAGATAGATAGATAGATAGATAGATAGATAGATAGATAGATAGATAGATAGATAGATAGATAGATAGATAGATAGATCCCCGCCAGGAGCCGGGCCGAGCCAGCTAGTTTATTTATATAATCACGTTTCATGAAAGAACCCACAGTTTGACGACACCTCTGAACCACCCCATATAAATTCCCTCAGTCTGCCAAAAGCGAAAACCGCGCAGACAAAATTCAAAAACACCGGGGGTGTGTCTTGCTGAAGCGGTAATACTCTTAAAATGATGGAATGAATACACCAACACATCATTTTCCCTTACACCAATAACTATCCGTCAAATACTTTCACGTACACCAACACCTACCAGTCAAATGTTTACATTGACACCAACAATTTTTTTAACGCACACCAACAACTACCAGTTAAATGTTTACATTCACACCAACAATTTCTTTTTACGCACACCAACACCTACCAGTCAAATGTTTACATTGACACCAACAATTTGTTTTACGCACACCAACAACTACCAGTTAAATGTTTACATTAACACCAACAATTCTTTTTACACACATCAACAACTACCAGTCAAATGTTTACATTGACACCAACAATTCTTTTTACACACATCAACAACTACCAGTCAAATGTTTACATTCAATACCAACAATTTTTTTTACACACATCAACAACTACCAGTCAAATGTTTACATTGACACCAACAATTCTTTTTACGCACACCAACAACTACCAGTCAAATGTTTACATTCACACCAACAATTCTTTTTACGCACACCAACAACTACCAGTCAAATGTTTACATTCACACCAACAATTCTTTTTTACGCACACCAACAACTACCAGTCAAATGTTTACATTGACACCAATAATTTTTTTTACGCACACCAACAACTACCAGTCAAATGTTTACATTGACACCAACATTCTTTTTACGCACACCAACAACTACCAGTCAAATGTTTACATTGACCCTAACAATTCTTTTAACGTACAATAACTATCGTGTCAAATCTTTTCACTTAACATCAAGCCAAACATGAAACTACTAGCTGACCCTGCCCGGCTTCGCCCAGACCCTGGTGGGGAGCATCTCATTTAATTCATATAAGTAGTCATATAAGTTCTCGTTCCCGTTACCGACTGACTGTCTGTATGTCTGTCTGTCTGTCTGTCTGACCCGGCCCGGCATTGCCCAGCTCCTGGTGTGGAGCATCTCATTTAATTCATATAAGTAGTCATATAAGTTCCCGTTCCCGACTGTCTATCTGTCTGTCTATCTGTCTGTCTATCTGTCTGCCTGACCCTGCCCGGCTTCGCCCAGTCCCTGGTGGGGAGCATCTCATTTAATTCATATAAGTAGTCATATAAGTTCCCGTTCCCGTTACCGACTATCTGTCTGTCTGTCTGTCTGTCTGTCTGTCTGTCTGTCTGACCCGGCCCGGCATCGCCCAGCTCCTGGTGTGAAGCATCTCATTTAATTTATATAAGTAGTCATATAAGTTCCTGTTCCCGACTGTCTATCTGTCTGTCTGTCTGTCTATCTGTCTGCCTGACCCTGTCCGGCTTCGCCCAGTCCCTGGTGGGGAGCATCTCATTTAATTCATATAAGTAGTCATATAAGTTCTCATTAAATTCATACAACAAAAAAAGTAACTTAAAAGAATGTCCTTCCACACACCATCCATTATTTTTAATGAAAACTCTTTCTAATCACCTGCATGACTACAGTAACTTCTTAAGCAAATAAAGATGAGTTACAATGTTATGCATTGTGCATTATTTTTATGAAAACTTTGAAAATGCCTTACAGATTGTATCAATATTTATTATAACTCATATGCCGGTACATAACTATGGACAAAGAGTTTATAAATCTTTGAAAACGATGCCACAATATGACTATAAGTTATACAGAAAGGTATGCCCCTTGAAATAACTTTTACAGAGTTAGGTCCCCTGAGATATATGAAATTATAATGAAAAATGAAATAATACTGAGTAAGCAGGCGATTTCACACTAACAAAATATCACAGTTGGCAGCGCTGGAATGAAAGGAAGGCGTGTAGAAAATTTCATCTCAATCGGATGGGCCGTTCGCGAACAAATAAAGGACATACATACATACATACATACATACATACCATTACCATTACATACATCCATTACATTACATACATACATACATACATACATACATACCATTACCATTACCATTACATACATCCATTACATTACATACGTACGTACGTACGTACGTACGTACGTACATACATACATACATACACACACACACACACACAGACAGACAGACAGACAGACAGACAGACAGACAGACAGACAGACAGACAGACAGACAGACAGACAGACAGACAGACAGACAGACACACACACACACACACATACATACATACATACATACATACATACATACATACATACATACATACATACATACATACATACATACATACAGACGGAGATTGCAATTTATATATAAGAAGATTACAAATAAAAATATATGCATGTGTGTATACGTATATGCGCCTGTGTGTGTGTGTATTTGTGTGTGACAGAGAGAGAGAGAGAGAGAGAGAGAGAGAGAGAGAGAGAGAGAGAGAGAGAGAGAGAGAGAGAGAGAGAGAGGGAGGGGGGGGGCGGGTCCCATGATACACGTTGAAAATATCTGAACCCGATTTTTCTTTTCATGAAAAATTAATAAAATCTGCTCCGGAAATGCACGTTATCCTAAATATAGACACCTGAACGCTAATACACTTTGACAACTTGATAACAACATTCATTTCGCTGTGCATAATTTTTCAGTGAGTTTTAAGCAAGAGGTTTTGCTACTGTCAGAACAGTTTTAGTTTGAAACTGAGATTCGTTTGTTTTTCACAAATGTCTACATCATCGTCACGTAGTTAGTCGGTCATTTACAGGAACTTCCCCCCCCCCCCCCCCCCCCCCCCCCCCCAAACCACCCTTTTTCCCCAACCTAAAACTTAAAAAAAAAAATAAAACCCGGGCTCGCCGAAAAGACTCTCGGTCTCTTGACAATTCCTTTGCCCCTGGTATTCTAATGCTAAGGGTGTCTTTAATGTCCGTTGTCCACGTTCTCGTTAGTCGAAACTTGCTTCTTCTTCCAGGAATCAAGCCTGCCATTAGTATTCTTTCTGAACTACTACGGCGTTTACTAAGGCCAGTATATTTCAGTTTCCGAGACTTGATTCAGTTCTCTTGATGTTCAGATCTTTTACAATGTCTGTATCTTCCGACTTCTTCACCTACGGTATTCTGTGAATGTTTCAGTCATATTTAAGTTCAAAAGCCCATTTCTTCTGTAGTGATTGAGCAATGGCCCATGGCTCACATATGTATGTTGCCACAGGAGAGATGCATGCTCTCAACATGTTGACTATAATTTGTTTCTGGTGTTGTGCCACAGGCTTTTAATAATGTTTAACTTCTGCAGTGCCAGCATTGGTGTTACCTTTCCTCTGGAGTAAATTGGCAGGCCGAGAGAGAGATAATGCGGCCTGGGCAACACATGGGCTATACATTGTGTTACCTTTCCTCTGGAGTAAATTGGCAGGCAGAGAGAGAGAGAGAGAGAGAGGGATCATTCGGCATGGACAACACATGGTCTATACTGCTCTATACATTCAGCCATAGCGATGGGCTATGGTGAGGTGTAACTACAATTTAAAAAACAAAACAAAAAAACTATCATCTATCAAGACGGTAAGGTGCCATGCCTGTCAGTCAGCTAGGGCCAGCCTCCTTCTGTCTCCTGCGATCAGTCCCCATTATTGTAAATTATGGAGCCAAGGTATTCAAAGGTGTGACATTTTCAATATCTTCACATCGATAGTAATTTTTGGTTGGGATGCAGTTGTGTCTGTTCACATTATAATTATTATAATTATAATTATAATAATATTATTATAGTTATAATTATTATAATTATAGGTATAATAATAATAATAATATATAATTATTATTATTATTATTATTATTTGTTTTTAGCTAAAAGAGATTGAGACCTCCACTGTGTCTCATGACACTCTTAAATAGAAAATACAAGACGAATTACTGGTATTTTATTGTACCTTCAGCGAGGCGCTGTATTTTAGAGGCTTTTTTGCATTCAGCAGTTTGCCATTGCACTCTGAACTGCCGACGCTCATATAATCTAAATCAACACACAGCGACCTGCTCCCCTGGACCTGGTATGTCGAGGAATCGTGAAATTGCGTTTACTAACCGGTAAGGCACAGTTGCCGTCATCAAAAACTGGATTTTATAAAATAAAAAGACTTCTTGCACTGTATTATATGACGGCTTTGAACGTGCGGCTGTGAATCCTGAACAATTAGTAAACAAGATACACAACCTCTTGAAGGCCAACAAACGTAGTTTACTGATGAATGTTGAACATTCCATGGACAATCCAACCAACCAACCAACCAACCAACCAACGGACTTTATTTTCAAAGGGTAACAAATTGGGCACGCAGTCCCGTCTTACATTCGGCCCTTCCAATCAATCATCTTTCGTTCATCAACAGTGCATAATACATTCATATAGGAAAAAACAAACATTGTCAAATGAATGTTGTAAACATAAACAATGCATATTACTATGTTATGAGACACATCCCCCACCCACCCACACACCCCCACCCAACAACACACACACACACCCCAGTAACACAAACAGTCCCCCACCATCCACCCATCCCCACACCTACACATCTCACCACCCACGCATACACATCTACCACCCACCACACATCCTCCACCTACCCACACACACGCCAGGCACACATACATCCCCCCATCTACACATATATCTTCCACCCATCCCATAACCCACCAACAATCACCCACCCACATTTCCTCCTCCACCCAAACACCGCCAACCACCCAGACAAATACACATCCCCCACCCACACACACATCTACCCGCCAATTCACACACCCCGCATATACCCACACAATCTCCCCAGCCCATCCACACTACCCGAGCCCACCCACATACACATCCACCACCATCTCCCAAACTACACACACTCACCCAGCCACACATCCTCCACACACCCATCCCTTAACCACACATGCCTTAACCACACATCCCTACCCATACACACATACCCCACCCACACACACACATCTCCCCACTCATACACACACAATCCCCACCCACCAACACATCCCCCATTCACAAACACACATCTTCCGCCCACACAAAGCCCACCCAGACACACACCTCCCACCCATACATTCAACCCCTTCACACATCCCCCCATTCACGTACTTATCCCTCAACCACTCACACCAGCACATCCCCCACCCACTCATCAACACATATATCTACCCACCCACACTCACATATCCCAACTACCCAGCCAAACACACACCCCACCCTTACACACATCCTTCACCCACCCGCACAACCAAACCCAACCACACCCCACCCAAACACACACATCCTTCAACCACACCCATCTCCCATCCAACACAACACCCCACCCATATACATACTCCCACCCACACATACATCCCCAACATATATCCCGCACCCACAGACAAACTCCTTCCCACCCACACATCCCCCACCTACAAACACTCACACCACCCACACATACATCCTCCAACCACCCACACTTACCCCACCCATATACGCAAACACAGACATATCCCTCACCCACATCATCCACACACACACATTCCCCACATCTATTCACCCACACATCCCTCATCAACCCACCCACACACATTCCCTACCCATAACACCCACCACCCACCAAAACCCCCACACTTCCAACCATCAACCCAAACATTCCACACCCACACACACATCCCTCACCCACACACATCCCCACCTACACACATCTCCCCACCCAGTCACACATCCCCGCACTCACCATCCCACACACACAACCCCAGGCACATATACATTCCTCCACCCACACATCTTCCCACCCACACAATATCCCCCACCCATCCCATAACCCACCAACAATCACCCACCCACATATCCTACTCCACCCACTCACCCCCAACCACGCAGCCAAACACATCCCCCAACCACATATCCCCCACCCACACACACACATCTCCCCGCAAACCAACACATACCGCACGTACGCACACACAAATAACGCACCCACCCACAAATCCTGCACCCACCCACACAATCTCTCCCACCCACCCACACACACACACACATTCCCCAACCTGCTAGTATGAACAAACTCCCACACTTTACACACACATACAGTGACGATTGTCGTGAGCATTTTCGCAAAATTGTAAAAAAAAAAAAAATAGAGACAAACTGAACATATACATTTTGTAACGTAAAAATTAGTGATGCAATTCAACAACCTCTCTCTCTCTCTCTCTCTCTCTCTCTCTACTACTACTCCTCTCATCTCTCATCATCTCTCTCTCTCTTTTTCTTACACACACACACACACACACACACACACACACATTCCCTCACTCACACTCACTCACTAACTCTCGCACTCACTCTACAGCAATGTGCATGTGTTCACATTATACATGATAAAATCAAGTGGTATACAAAATGATAACTCGTAATATGGAAGAAAATACACAAAAAATATGGACTAGCATGCTACATGACATGCGTGCGCTCAACTCACTCACTCTCTCTCTCTCTCTCTCTCTCTCTCTCTCTCTCTCTCTCTCTCTCTCTCTCTCTCTCTCTCTCACACACACACAGACACACTCTCTTTTTTTTTTAGACACACACACACACACTCTCACATCCATTCACTCTCTCTCACTCACACTCACTAACTCTTTCACCCACTCTACAGTAATGTCCATGTGTTCATATTATACATGTTAAAATCAAATGGCATTCAAAATGATAATATGAAGATGAGAATACACAAAAAATATGGAATAGCATGTTACATGAGATTCGTGCGCTCAGCTCTCTCTCTCTCTCTCTCTCTCTCTCTCTCTCTCTCTCTCTCTCTCTCTCTCTCTCTCACACACACACACGCACACACTCACAAACAAAACACACGCAAATACATAACATATACCCACGCACTTACACACACACCTACACACATCCACACCCATACACATATAATTACGCACACGTACACACATAACACACGAATACACTCCCTCGTATACACTGCATGCACGCACACACACACACACACATATACACATATATACACGAACATACACACACACACATACACATATACATACACACATAAACACAAGCACATACATATAAACACATTTGTATGCACACATAAACACACATGCAAACATACTCACACATATACACACAAGCACACACACATACACATATGTACACACACTATATAGACATTCACAAACACATAAACCCACATACTCATACACACACCCACCCATCCACCCACATATACGCTGCCTCGCATAATCACTACAACTGATATGAATAAACTCCCACACTTTACACACGCATACACTGACGACTATCGTGAGCATCCTCACAAGAACATTAAAATTTTGGAAAACATGGGAAAACATGGGGGAAATGGAAAATGGTGAATTAAAATATGTAATAAATTCGTTAAAAAAAAATAAAAGTGGTGCAATTCAGTAAGATGATTCCTGGAATTGACATAAACATGATGAAATAAGCAGTGCATGTTAAATTCAAGTGGCAGTAAACATTCTTATATGACAGATGAGGATACAGAGAAAAATATGGCATAGCATGTCACATGACAGGCAGGCACACAACCTCTCTCTTACTCATTCTCTCACTCAATCTCTCACACTTACGTGCACACAAACACTCACTCACTCTTTCACTCACTCAGGCACACACGCATAATACTCTCTCGCTCTCTGTCTCATACTCACTCTCTCACTCACACTCTTTCACACACACACACACACACACACACACACACACACACACACACACAGAGTGAAGAATGATAGTGAAAAATGACATCTGTAGGTGGCTTATGAAGGCACATAGTTGGTTTGGAGCAAGTATTGAAAGAGTTGTCGGTTGAATGTGTAGGGACTCATTGGAGTTTTCAGATCTGGTGGAAGGCTATTCCACAAGTGAGCATGAGAATATGCGAAACATGTTTTGTATAAGTCAAATTTAGGCTTCGGAACATGCAATAAATTTAAGCGCTTACTGTTCATTGCAATAGATTGAATTAACGGTAGAAGATACTCTGGAGTATTTTCACATATAAATTTATTAACTAATTTGGCTTTGTTAAAAAGGAAGCGCTTTTGAAGTGGTAGAATCTTAGATGACTGTATAACTTATTACTTCTTCTTCTTCTTTCGTTCGCTTGAAATATGTCTATAACTGCAATGTTGTCTCTTGTATGTATTGAACTGTCCTTTTCAGTTCACACAGCGGTCCATAGAGTTTTATCTTCCACTGTCGTCTCTCTAGGCCAGAAGGTTTGCCTAGATATGTTATATTTTGGGCAGTCTTGGAGTATGTGCTCTGTTGTCTGCCACGGCAATCCACATGTGCACATGGCTGTTTCACCAATCTTGAATTTTGTATACATGTGGTTGCGTAACCTATTGTGCCCTGTTCTGAAGCGCAGAATAATTACTTGTTCTGGTCTGTCCATAACGTGGTAGTCATCTTGAGCAGGTTTCGGTGGCTTTCTGACTGATTTGATCATTCTTTTCTTTTGGTGGTATGTAACGGGCACATCAGACTGTTCTTCTTTGGCTCCTTCCTTAGCCAATTGATCAGCTCTGTCGTTTCCGGGTACTCCACAGTGGGATGGTATCCACTGTATGGTGACCTTATGCTGACTGCTAAGTTCATAAAGTAGTGTCCTTAGTACTGGCAGTTTCCCAGACAGGAGCGCCCCGAGTACTGATTTTGCATCTGACTTATTACTTTCAACGTGCTTTATGCCAGAAACTAGACGCATAGCGCGGTTCTGAAGAGAACACAGTCGTTTCATATTAGATTTATGGCAACTATCCCAGACTGTGGAACAATAATCGATAGGTGATTGGGTAAGGATGCATAGAATATTTTAGGTGTGCTTCATCCAGAAAGTGCTGAATTTTAGTAAGTTGGTAAACTTTTTGTTCTATTCTCTTGGTAAGGACGTGAATATGAGAGCTCTAGTTTAAATGTCTGTCAATTAGAAGACCTAATGTTTTGTATTTATTTACATGAACTATACGTGACGTGTCCACGTGGAGCTCGAGGGGTGCCCCAGTTATGGCTAGGGTCTGTAGTTTTTGTCTGGTCGTTATTAGCATGGATTTGGTTTTGTCGATGTTAATTTAAATGCGGTTTTCATTGCTCCGTCTACTAAGGTTACTAAGTTCGTTTTGTAAAGAGCTCTCTAAGTCACTACGGTTCTCTTGACTAGTGTATATAGTGCTATCGTCTGCAAATAGATCACACGAAGTATTGAGATATAAAGGAAGATCGTTAATATAAACTGCAAAAAGCAGCGGACCTAGTATTGAGCCCTGAGGCACACAAATATTAAGTTGTGTGGGTCTTGATAGACAGTTATTGAAGGACACTACTTGTTGTCTGTCGGATAAAAATGACGTAATTAGGTTCACCATATTGGTGCTAGTCTTAATTTGTTTTAATTTTCTAATTAAAATATCATGATCTGAATACTGCTCCACAAATGTTGCCATTGTTGATACTATGATGCCAGTTATCGGTCATTTTTACGGCGGAATTTACCTCACGATTGGCTGCATAGCTACCTGGTCCCCCTCCCAAGCCCAGGTAAGGATCACTCCAGACTTAATGGATACCGAATCATAACCCTGCAAAACACGTATGGCAAAGTCCTCGAAAAAATAGTAGCACGCAGGCTCCAGCAACATTTGGAAAGTCGGAATCTGCTTCCCCAAGAACTCGGGAGCTACCGGCCGGGAAAGGACACCTGGGCCAATGGTGCAACTTTTGCATTTGATGTCTACGATGGCTTCCAAGATAAACAGGAGACAGTGGCTGGTAGCTCTTGACCTGGAGGATGCGTATAACAGGGTTAGGTATGATCGGTTAATACACGCACTGTTGGACATGGAGGTCTGCCCTTGCCTTGTTAGATGGGTTGCGGCAGTCCTTTATAAGCGTAAGGTTGCACTGCGCATGGGTTCCTGGACTTCTGACCCCTGTACTATTACACCTGGGTTGCTGCAGGGATCTGCCTTGTCCCCAGTGCTCTTTAACGTCTACACCAGCAAAATCGCAGCTATTGAGACACCAGGTGTGGGTAGAATCTTGACATTTACAGATGATGTGCTAGTGTACAGACAGGGCAGAGACAGGGCCAGTCTGGCGAAAGACTTACAGGTGGCGGTAAACAGGGTGGCGGAATGGTGCAGGGACGCAAAAGCCGTTATAAACCCAGACAAGGCATCGGTTGTGTGGTACTCCTTGGATAGCTGGATCGTCAAGGCAGACGTCCCATGTATTATGTTGAATGGATGTGCTCTTAGTCGAGAGTAAATTGAAGTACTTGGGTATCACCTTTGAAAGGTGTTTGTCTTTTAAGGATCATGTGGAGGCTTTGGTGGTGGTGAAGGCTGGTAGGGGACTTAATGCATTGAGGGCTATGGCAGCAACCGGGGTAGATCAGAGGATAATCTACAGGCTCTTTCAGCAGTTAATAATTTCTGTCATTAAGTATGGTTTGGGGCTGCTGACAGTATCAAAGAGCCAGCTTGAAAGGTTGGAGCGCATACAGAATGCTGCAATGCGATTAATCCTGGGGTGCACAAAGAACACAAATTATATGCATGAGGCATTTCCTGGCGCTACCAATCAATGACGGACAGGCATAGCGTCCTTCAGGCCAAATGGTACATGAGAGTTGCCGCAGACAAGGGATCACCCGCTGCATGCAGCAATGGATATGGTTACGGGTCATAGACTAAGACGAGGCAGGTCCTGGATGGGACAGGCAGAACTTTCTATAAGTCAGGTGTGTGATCTAGAGACCATCAATCGTGAAAGAGAGTGGGTTGAAGTTCCGGAAGACATGACGGACTGGCACAAAGTAATAATAACACTGGGTCGTGAGTGCAGAGAATGGGCAGCGGGCCGCACTGAGTTTGAAGTGCAACATCTGATCCAGAGCAACACACATCAAGGTTAGTTAGTTAGTTAGTCGCAGTTCCAACTTCACAGCAACGGGTCGTCCCCATTATGCTCCGTTCCTGTGCCAGTGAATATCACACAAAATGCTCCCCACTGCCCAATGTGAAAAGTGGAAAAGACAGGAGTCTCGACAAACAACAGCCCGCACAGATACACTGTGCATAATGCCGCCGCCAGAATGTCAACACAATAGTCCCCCACGAAACACCCAGTTCATCTCTGATGGAATCGGCAGTCATTTTCCCATCTGTATGTTTCCTAGATGTTCACCCACACAGTCCACGAAAATACAGTTCATCGTCGATGGCAGTGGCAGTCAACTAGAAGCCCAGCAGCCACGCATTTCTGCATACGGCAAAAACCGGTTAACTCTGGGACATAGCCATCTGCCATCGCTCCGAACATGCAGTCACATTCCACAAACCCTTGGGCAGATTCAAAAGCATTTCACACGAAACTCACAGCTCACAGTGTCGCGCCACGCACTCACTCAGTAGCAGGGCGACGGAACCATCAAGCCTCCTTAGTCGCCTCTTACGACATGCATGGTAGGCTACAGTGTTGCTAATCTTTGCTTCCCTTATGGGTCCCGGCAACACACATCAAGGTGACATAGTCATCTACACTGATGGGTCAGTGGTGAGAAACAGACGCAGTGGCTGGGGCTTTATTGCAAAGGCTAATGGGCGAGTCTTGAAAAGGGAGAGTCTGGCATATGACACTACGACCTCCAGCATGAGAATGGAGGTGGAGGCAGTAACAGCGGCATTCCGGTGGCTAGAGGAGACTACACACGTTGTATTCATTACGGATTCAAAGAGTATGCTTAGCAAGGTGGAGAAAGGAATGTTTCGTGTGGAATACAGATCGTGAGAATTGTATGGATATTTTGCCCTGGCCATGCGGGTGTACGGGGGAATGAACAGGCTGATAGGCTAGCAGGGAATGCACCTCTTGGTGGAATTTTGCCTAAGGACAAGGAAGAGGTGGTCGTGCGCTTGTGGGACTGTCACGGAAAAACTGCAGTTTAGTGATTCCTTGATAACTTACATATCAAAATACAATGAAGGAAGGAGAGTTGACAATTGTGTACTTCATTCTGAGAGGAGGAATAAAGTAAAGATCATTGACCTACGAATATAAAAATAGGATACAGGTGTTCGCAGAGTTCATTGCCTGATAATCGGATCGTACGGACACGAGAACCGGGGAGATCGCGTGGAGGAAAAATGAACGGAGAAAACGATCAATGAGTGAGGACGCTTTGAAGTATTCGCGTACGGGGAACTCAGGGGAATAGCGTAACAACGGATAGAAACGAGCAACTAACCACTACGTGATTTTACCGCCGTTTGATGTGCAGGATACGTCAAGAGACGAGGGTTGAGGTATAAACATCAAAAAAAAACAACGGAGGATTGGACACTCAATATAAATAGTAGCAACTGGGTTTTATGTTTAGTGTGTGTGTTCCAAACTGGGCTGAATGATCTATGCCTCCTGAGTGGGGAAAGAAATACACGTCCCTAATGGTTGAAAGAATATGGGATATTAGTGTGTTATTCGCTAGTGTATTTCGATTCCAGGAGGATAAGTGAATATATAAGGTATTAATACTTTAGAGTAAAAGTTTTAGCATAGGAAAATAGATGTGTGTGCATAGTGTTTACCATTGCTTTCTATTAGTGAATAGTTTAGACTTTGGTGAATTCATATGTCTTATGTTGGTGTTTACTTCGGAAGCCTTGTCATTGCGGCCTGGAGAAGGACACTTGCATAAGTAGTATTAAGTGGCAGACGCTTATCACTTGATATGTTATACTTCTCACAGGTTCAAACTCCCATCCGGATATATCAGAGAAGATAGACACATACTTCTTGTGTACAGGAAAAGCTTTGTTGATAAACTCAAGGCATTTCATTTGTGGGGAGAGAAAATACCCCAATAAACCAAGGAATAAATGAGACAAGGTCAAATACGAAATAAACTATACTTTTAAAGGAACTTTGAAAAAAAGAAGAATAGAAGATCCAGATAACCAAAGTAATAATGGAAAAAGAAAGATAAGTTTGCAGAAAGCAAAGCAAAATAAAACTACATACGTCTTGTATGCATAATGAAGAAACAATAGACAAGTCAAAACAGTGCTAGTAATCAAAGACAATATGTAGAACTGTGGTGATGTGGTTTTTCCGGTGTTGGATAAGTACTTTCATGAAACCGACTCGGGCGAAGTCATAAACTTACTGGAATATTATTAATGTACCGTGATCCAGTGGTGAACAGTTTTGTTTCGTTCAATAACGGATTTACCTTCACTCAAGCATACGGAACATCCAGGGTGAGACCTGTCCTGTTGATGTGCTGTCCTGTGGTTTTGCAGAATGATTGGGCGAGATGTGATACCGCTGATAGACATTACGAGTTCATTCTTGCACCAACAATAGAATACACTATCAACTACGCTTACACAGTCCATACATACACCAGACATAGTTTTTATTAATAAATATTTTATTAATCGTTGAAAGGAACTGTTGTCGGAGTATGTGTTGAGGGAATAATAGAGAGAGAGAAAGGAATAGATATATGGAAGGGAAGACAGAAGGGAGGAGTGTAGACAGAAGTCATTCAATAATTCCAACAGATAATAATCGTGAAGATGTGCTTGTTGATTCCACTTTCCTCCCGGGAAAATAAGTGACAGGGACCAGGTGGAGAAGGCGGAGGAACAGATTGAGAACCCATATGTGGAAAGAATGAGATTGCGGGGGATCGGCAGGAGTTCTGGAAGAATCTCAAAACTGAGAAGGAAGACCAGGTGAACTTTTAATCAGATAGCGGAGGGAACGATTAGCAGTATGACTCTTCGCTGGCTGTTGAACGAGGGGACGGAGCACGTATGGGAATGTCCTGATTGCAGTGATGTCGATTCTTGACTCAACTCAACTCAACGGTAATTTTGTTAGGGCACTATTTAGGTCGAAACCCAGATTGACTGTCAATTATTAGATCGCTGTTAATTAAATGATGTAATGTTATTTATGTATGTGTTTTTCTAATGGCTTTGATAGCGACGATAGTAAGGAAATAGGTCTATAATTACCCAAGACGCTATTATCAGATGAGCCATTTTTAAGTAGAGGATAAACTTTAGCAATTTTAAAGGCAGATGGAAAGTAGTTTTTGGACAGGAACTGGTTATATATGAACGTTAAGGACTCACTAATAATTGATGCAGCACAACGAAGAATTCGATTATTGATACCATCTAGGCCTTCTGAATTTATTGCTTTGAGATTTGAGAGATATTTATATATTTCTGCATTTTCTATCTAGTTGGATGCAGACAAGAAAATCCGGCTGCTGTTGAGGCTGAAGTACAAGCGTTGATTTTCGAGAATTCGCTAGACGGTGACGCGGGCATCTACACAGATGGGTCGGTCGTCCGACATGTGAGAAGCTCATGGGCCTTTACAGCTCGGGCTGGAGGGAGAATTGTGAAGGAGGACTCTGGTGCTTTCACTGAAACCACAAGTAGCCTGACCATGGAAGTCATGGCAGTAAGTAAAGCAATAACATGGCTCGAGACACAGACATTCACTAGGGCTTGTTTCCTTAGCGACTCAATGAACATGATCAAGAGGATAGAGGAGGGGTCGATCCGAAGAGAATGGTTGCTGCCTCTGGAGCGGTCTCGACTGGCAAAGATTAGTTTCATCTTCGTGCCAGGGCATGCGGGAGTACAAGGAAATGAGCGGGCTGACAAGCTCGCAGGTGAGGCTACTGTGGAGGGCGGACGCGCCATGGACCAGGCCGACATTCTGAATGCTCTACGAGAAGTAAGACTTTTGCGAGAACCAAGTGATTACTGTGAATCTACAACAATGGCCAGACTGCGAGAGCAGCAAATTAAAAGAGGGGTGGCCAAACAAGAACACTACGCAGGAAGCCAAAGAAGATTGATAAACCAACACAGAACTGGCGTCGTTAGCCGCTACACGTTGCGGGATTTGCTGAGGGGGGGGGGGGGGGATCCGAGCACTTATGGACTGAATGGTTCGATGTGCAATGAGGATGATCTGTCGAATAACTAACTAACTAACTAACTAACTTCTGCAACAGACATCAAGGGGATCTCAGGGGGAATATTTCTAGAGCACTTCCCCTCACAGAATGATGACAGTGAACTTAAATTACATGCTGAGTCTGGTATTGAGGACCTTAGATTCTCTATTTCTGATTGGAAAAAAAAACCACAACAACAACTGAAATCCTCGCATGTTATAGTGCTTGGTAAAGCTGACTCTGAAGAGTATTTCTTGTTGGTTAGCAAGTTAATAGCCTTCCATATATTTGTGCTGTTTGATTTATCTACAATCAAATTTCTAAAATGATCTTTCTTTATCCTACGATATATTCCATCCTTTGGACAGCCAAAATTAGTAATCTAAGTGTTTTGACAGCGACTAAGATACAAAGACAATTTAGCAGAAAGACTAGACACAGGCCGTGGTCATTCTTTGACAAAGTTATGAGAAGGGAGGAACTGGACGATGGCATAACAACTGGGACACATTGATGACAAGAGAGACAGAGGGAGGCGGCGAGAGAACATTCGTGAGTCTTTGAATACGGCAAGAGCAAATGTCAGCACGCGAATTAGTGCACGCGGTTGGATGATGATATAACGCGTGCACTGCTAAGCATGCAGGCATGAGGTTGATTACATGTGAAGAAATTACGATTGCTTCGACGACTGTCGGGTTAGAATAGTAGTCTGCAACCAAGCATCTCTCTTCTCTTCTATCCTCTTCCCTTCTCATCTCACTTTATTTTCAGTGTGTTAGGGATGTGGTTTTAAGCCCACAATTCTTTGATCAAACCGCACACGTGGGTAATGACGTGATCAGTACCAAGGGATCGCCACCGCCCCTTCACCAACAATTTGTTGATACCATTTTTTATGGCTGAGTGGACCTTGAGGTCACATGGTCATAAAATATGCAGCTGTCAAGGCTCTATTTCCAAACTGAAAACCGACCCATACAATAAATATTTACACCAGGTTTGATTCTTGTTTTAAGCACATATCTCCGTGGCGAAGTGGTCAAACCGTTTGACTCGGGCTCCGAAGGTTGGGAGTTCGATTCCGGGCCGCGACCTTCGGTTCATGAGTGAAGTTTCTCGGAGACTCCTGTGGGTCGTCGCTAGAGCTACGGAGTTCGTGCTTGGTGCGACGCTTTCCGCGCTGCGGAAAGAGACCGAGCCATATGGGATAAAACCCGGTGCAATGAAGTCGACCCTGTCGACTTTTAAGCGACTTTTTTTAAGCACATCTGGATTCTCTTCGATGATACGCAATTCGTGCACTGAACTGAGATTCTCACTGTAAGACCTACAGGGGATACTGGAGTGCCGGAGTTCAATTAAAATGATTCTTTACAAATCAAACGAACAAAGGAATTCCCGGCTAGAGAAGGATTAACACCCATGGCCACTCTCCAGTACATTTCCACGGCTGCCATGTAATTTCTCTTATTTACAACGTGACCCAACTCAACGCTCTTCGCTTATTTTTCTCATGTGTTAAGATTCGCCACGTTCCTCTGTGTTTTAACTCCCACACTGCCAATGAAGCCAGACCTGCAGGTGCGGCCCACACCGGGGAACACGGAGAGGCACAGGAAGCTGACTCCATGGAATATCTTGGAGGTAATGAGCTGTTTACATCATCAACTCTTGCATACACGTCACACGTTTGTGGGAGTTTCTGGCGATAAGAGTCCACAGCTGAGCGGCCAGTGCTCTCGCATTGATGCTGAAGTTATTTCTTATCCTCTCTCTCTCTCTCTCTCTCTCTCTCTCTCTCTCTCTCTCTCTCTCTCTCTCTCTCTCTCTCTCTCTCTCTCTCTCTCTCTCTCTCTCTCTCTCTCTCAGCATAATTCTCTCCCTCTCCGCACTTCGTGTATGTTTCACTATCAAATAAATAGAAAACAAAAACCAAGAAAAGTTAACGATGAAAATGACTTCCGCTTAGAGCCAACATCTAATCTAGCAGACTCCGAAATTTAAGAAAGAAACCAACCGTGTTTCCATTTACAGAACTACCTTATGGCTGTCCTTCGTATGTGTACTGGTGCTGTCGTTTCCAAATCCCTCGGTCTGGGTTAATTCTGGTACGACTCGAAGAATTGGGACTGGGTGGTAGGTGTTGCCTTTTTTCCACCCGGTTAGGCAATCAACACTCGTTTCTAGCATGCCCGTGAGCTCTCCAACCGATGGGTGCATGACATGGGTGCTGACTATTTGCCATCATCGTGGTGGAATTGTGATTCTCTTGTAGTCTTGTAGCATGCCAAGATTTGAGTCCTCAGCAGGTTTCACCACAGCGGAAACAGTCGATTCCCCATCCGAAAGACAAGCAGTGTCTGCACAGGATGTCCCATCGGAGGTGAAAAGGGGCTTTGGTCAGCACGAAGGCTGACCCTGACACATCAGCGCCCACGGCATCCCTGTGTGTGAGTTATGTATATGGAAACAGAACTCTGATCTGTTCAAACACAATGGAATAAACAATATGTAGTTACGTTTCCACGAATTACCGACATCTTCATCAGGCACGGGAGGCATGGTAAAGTGGTGACACGACGCTTGCCACCTGGCCCGGTCATCATCGGTTCGCATCCACACGGGTACAGTTTTTTTTTTTTAACATTGACCCGGCCATCGAGATCGACACAGCCTAAAATGGGCGCCAGAAAATGTATTGGAAAGTAAAGGCGGCCGGTGTGGTACTGAGCACACTACCCACCAAGTGATGATTGGTCTATGCAAATATCAGTCTGGCACCATATGCCCAATTACATCTCAAGGAGTGTACATGGTTTCTTTACTTACTACTTACTTCATCACGCACACACTCACACACATACAAGATACACACACAGAATATAAGCACACACAACGTACGACTTGTTCAACTAAATACTCGCTCTTAGTTTAACGAGATGCGCGCTGTGGGTATTTGTATTTTTTTTGGGTTTGTTTTGGGTGTGGCTTTTGTGCCTTTCACACATTCCACTCTAGACTACCGCAAATGTGCATGTTAAAAGAAAAAGAAACAAAACACACACACACAGAATGAGTGATTGAGAGAGAGAGAGAGAGAGAGAGAGAGAGAGAGAGAGAGAGAGAGAGAGAGAGAGAGAGAGAGAGAGAGAGAGAGAGAGAGAGAGAGAGAGAGAGAGAGAGAGAGAGAGAGATCATGTTCAATCTATTACAAAAGAACGACCTGGCAATCCTCCCCGGTCGTCACGCCATCCCCTACTCACCCTGGGTGATGGTTGTGCCAACTTTTGGAAGCACTGATCAATAGTAACCACTTGAGACTGCCACGTTATCTCCGTGTCAACTCTTGTCTGGTCGAGGCGGCGGTTACATGAACACTGTATATCTCTCAACAGGGTGTACTTTTGCTTATAGCAATAAGTCGTTTCTCTGAAGCGATTACAATCATGGCCCTACAGAACACTTGGGGTTGAAGTAACTGTTCGGAAAGAGTGGGTCATATGGACCTCTAGCTGCATGTCCTTTACAGAATGTCGCAATCAATCACATAATGTATTGCCTATTTGTTATTTTCCCGGCAGTTTTACCTTCACAAGTTGGCCATTGCTTTCTGAACGGCCGACCGCATTGCCGGAGCTACGGAGTTCGTGCTCTGTGCGACGCCAACGGCAGGCGGTTAGCTGCTCTGCGAAGATAGACCGAGCTATATAGAAACCCGGTGCAATTAAGTCCATCATCTTGCCTTTACACATTCTGAATATGGGAGGGGGAGGTTTCATATTCTATTCTATTCTATTCTCCATCCCCACAGAAACGATGGCTTGTGATCCACATTTCCGTTAAAGCTCAGGGAGGGACTGCAGTGTTACACCTTGAACCAAATGTGTGGCTAGACTGCAGTGGGTTTTGTTCGTATAGTATACCCTTGATAGAATCTATCTATGTGCTTTTTCTGCTCGCTCTATAGCCAGAGCTTCTTTGACTGAAGGCACAAAGAGGCAACAGACTGGGCTTAAACCTCGCAGAATGCCCCAACCATGTTACTTGTTGCAGGAAATTTTGTCGATGATACTTCTAATGACAACAATTGAAATTCTTTCTCTTCTAGTGAAGCCGGAAGCTTTCTTCAAACATTGCATTTCAGATCTTATCTACTGAGAATACAATATCTGACGCCTGTGGAGGAAACTACCAATCATGACCCGGCTACACAATCATGAAGTGCACGAGCCGCTGGTTTCAGAGCTTGGACCGGGGAAGCAGAGCTCCAGAGCACAGTCCCCGCGGAGGTGATACTTGTCTACCGGATGGGGAGAATTGACTCTACACCAACCTCACCCTGATAGATGCAAGCCCTTTTTAGTTAGGGTTCAAACGACCTGAACGGAAATAGCACAAACTGGCTCGCACTCCAGCACCACCCATCAGTCAGCCTGCAAACCAGTCAAATATCCAGTCAATCAACCATTAAAGGAGCAAACCAGCGAGTCAAATAACCAGTTAATCAACCAATCAACTAACCAGTCAACGAACCAGTCAATAATCCAACCAACCAATCAGCAAATCACCAGTCACATAACCAGTCAATCAACCAACCAGCCTGCAAACCAGCCAGTCAAATATCCAGTCAATCAACCAATAAAGGAGCAAACCAGCGAGTCAAACAACCAGTTAATCAACCAATCAACTAACCAGTCAACGAACAAGTCAATAATCCAACCAACCAATCAGCAAATCACCAGTCACATAACCAGTCAATCAACCAACCAGCCTGCAAACCAGTCAGTCAACTAGCCAGTCAATCAACCAACCAGCAAACCAGCCAGTCAACTAACCAGTCTACCAACCAGCAAACCAGCCAGTCAACGAACCAGCCAACCAACCAGTCAACTAACCAGCCAACCAGTCAACTAGCCAGTCAATCAACCAACCAGCAAACCAGCCAGTCAACTAACCAGTCTACCAACCAGCAAACCAGCCAGTCAACGAACCAGCCAACCAACCAGTCAACTAACCAGCCAACCAACCAACCAACCAGTCAACTAGCCAGTCAATCAACCAACCAGCAAACCAGCCAGTCAACTAACCAGTCTACCAACCAGCAAACCAGCCAGTCAAACAACCAACCAACCAGATTGCTAATTAACGAGTCAACAAATCAGTCAACGAACCAACCAGCCGGCTAACCAACCAACCAACCCGCCACCCAACCAAACTGGTCTAATGAATTTCTTTTCTTGCAATTATTACAGCTCCACTTTGGGAGTTCAAATACCTTATTTATCTCTCGCCAGACATCTACACCAATGTGAGGATGCTTAAGCAAACATACCAATCCGTAGGGTCAAGTTACAATAATTTTAGAACCGCTGGACTCTTTCTGGGTCATACAGCTGTTACATCCACCCACGGTATCTTAATTAGTAACCACCTCCTTCTGTCCCAAGCAACTGTTACTTAACCCCCTGCCCCAGACTGCTAGTATTTTTAACTGCCCCCCCCCCCCCCCCCCCCCCCCAAGGCTTTTACTAACGTGAACTAACAACTGTCTATGACAGAAGGAGTTAGAGAAACTAAGAATGAACACAGAGTTATACTTTACGTTCATTCATTTTTTTTAGATATAGTTTCTTATTGCGTTAATTCGCTTTTCGGTATTGATTTTACACATTGTGTTAATTCGCTTTTCGGTATTGATTTTACACATTGCGTTAATTCGCTTTTCGGTATTGATTTTACACATTGTGTTCATTCGCTTTTCGGTATTGATTTTACACATTGTGTTCATTCGCTTTTTGGTATTGATTTTGCACATTTTGTTCATTCGTTTTAAAGTATTAATTAGTTGCCTCTTATTGGATATTGTAGTAACAGAGAGTGCAAAGAAAGAACTCTCCTTGAATATCTATAAAACAGTAACAATGGTGATATCAAAGAAAAAGGTGACGCCCACATGTGAAATAGAGATAGAAGGGAAAACTCTTCACCAAGTGGATAGATTTAAACACCTATGGGCATTTATAACATCAGATGGAAGATGCACAACAGAGATTAAGAGCAGAATATGGCAAGCAAAGGCTGCATTTCAGAAAATGAAGCCTGTCTTATGCAATAAGTCACTATCATTGAATATAAGAATGAGAGTGCCGAAGTGCTATACTGAACCAATTTTGCTGTATGACTGTGAATCTTGGAATGTAAATGAATAAATTAGAACAGATTAGAAGCAACATAGATGTGATTCCTGAGACGAATGTTGCGAATCCCTTGGATTGTCAAAGTAACTAACAACTATTGCCTGAAAAAGGCTAATGAAACTAGAACATTATATACAACAATAAGAAAGAGACAAACAGCTTTATTTGGTCATTTGATGAGAAGAAAGGCATTGGAGAACATCGTGACAACTGGGAAGATCGAGGGGAAGAGAGGCAGAGGCAGACCAAGAGAAATGATGCTGGATGAATTGAGACGGCGGCGTGGAGGACAGATGCTTGCTTGCGCGTGTGCGTGTATGTGTGTAACAGACAGACAGACAGACAGACAGACAGACAGACAGACAGACAGACAGACAGACAGACAGACAGACAGACAGACAGACAGACAGACAGACAGACAGACAGACAGACAGACAGACAGACAGACAGACAGACAGACAGACAGACAGACAGACAGACAGACAGACAGACAGACAGACAGACAGACAGACAGACAGACAGACAGACAGACAGACAGACAGACAGACAGACAGACAGACAGACAGACAGACAGACAGACAGACAGACAGACAGACAGACAGACAGACAGACAGACAGACAGACAGACAGACAGACAGACAGACAGACAGACAGACAGACAGACAGACAGACAGACAGACAGACAGACAGACAGACAGACAGACAGACAGACAGACAGACAGACAGACAGACAGACAGACAGACAGACAGACAGACAGACAGACAGACAGACAGACAGACAGACAGACAGACAGACAGACAGACAGACAGACAGACAGACAGACAGACAGACAGACAGACAGACAGACAGACAGACAGACAGACAGACAGACAGACAGACAGACAGACAGACAGACAGACAGACAGACAGACAGACAGACAGACAGACAGACAGACAGACAGACAGACAGACAGACAGACAGACAGACAGACAGACAGACAGACAGACAGACAGACAGACAGACAGACAGACAGACAGACAGACAGACAGACAGACAGACAGACAGACAGACAGACAGACAGACAGACAGACAGACAGACAGACAGACAGACAGGACAGACAGACAGACAGAGAAGAAGCAGTAACGGCAGCAGAAGTAAAACAGCTAGGTTTTCTAAGATTTACAAAAGATCTACTAAAATTGTAAAGAACAGCGTGCAAAGGAACTGAACACTCTACAGCATACTGTCGCAGGCTAGTTAAGTTCTCTCTCCTCAAACCAGAACACCAATATTTGATGTGGGATTACCTTTACCGTTTTTCTTTTAAACACTCTCGTTCCGTTTCTGGACAACAGAGTAAAGCCTGGGAATGTATTCGTGTGCACGTGCATATCTAGGTCAACCGCGTTTGCCAGACCTAAGTATTATATCAACGGTTTGTTGTCATATTGCCAAGCGTTCACAGAGTAACTACACAGCCTACATCAAGGATGCTTACAAGTTCTGGGAATAGTTGACTCCTGATTAAATAACGAATTCTCTGTTGTAAATTATGGTTTTAGAAGGTGGTAGTGACCTTGACGAAACAACATTGCCGATGTAGCCTTCTCATGTACTCTCGAACCGAAATGACAGATGTATTTTTGTGTGCCAGTAGCATCGTCGGATTTGAAAGTGTAATTAAATAAACAAGGTACACATGTTAAAATATGTTCTGTCGGATAAGTGATCCTCAAAACTTTAACATTGCTTCAGTAACCATACGTTGATAAATCAGCACTGAAGGGGCTGTGGATTCGAGAATGCTTATGAGATTATCAACAATACGACAACAAACAGCTGATAGAAGCTTCCAAGAATGGCTTCCATGGATGTTTCCGACAGCTATATGAACATCGGCAAAAGTGCATGGTTGCCAAAGAAACTATTCTGAAGGAAATGTAGCGTCATTGATTGTATTGTTACAGATTTGTATTCTATAAACACATTCAGGGAGGCCACATTGTCAACACAATAGTACAAAAGGGTTTAAATGGCAAGGTAATCGACTTCATTGTACCGGGTTTTATCCCACATGGCTCGGTTTCTTTCAACAGTTCGACCTGCCCAAGAGTAGCACAAAGCATGAACTCCGTGGCTTAGGTGACGACCCCCAGGAGCCTCCGAGAAAACTGCACTCGTGAACCGAACGACGTAGACCGGAATCGAACCCACAACCTTCGAAACGCGAGACAGGCGCGATAACCACTTCGCCAAGGAAACCCTTGTAAACAAACTAAAGGCAGTCCCACAGCAGACGCCGCCGTTGAGGTTTTACGTCTTCACATATTCTAGGCCATGCCATGTCCGATATGTAGCTAACCATCTCTCAAACGAGAAGTCAGTATGCACTTCTCTCAACATAATTCATAAAATAACATCATAAATAAACATCATAAATCAAAATTACTCTAGTAATATCTGCCTGCGGCAGAAAGCGCCCGAGTTACTCCGGTGTCAGGCCCTCATGGGGGTTCAAAAAGTTTAACACTTCCCATAGGCTAGGTAAGGTAAGGTATATGGTATATGAGCTGTGACCAACCCTCCCCGCACCCCCGCCGTTGGTTCGCCTTGTCATGACTAATCGCAGGCATCCCAATACTTCACAAGCGAGTCAATGATTTCCGCTTGCGCTGGATGACTCAAGCGCATGAACGGTAGCACGACCTTGACTGCTTCCCACACACAATTCACCGTTTGTGCTACCTGACTAACACACACAATAACCCGAACCCATCTGAGATCACGAAGACTAGGGCTTCAGACAGTCGAAGCCTGTTTGTGTACTGTTAACGCATTAACGCACAAATGGCAAGCAAGGCAGTATAACCTAACCTGACATCAGTTCACGGGGATAAATCTTCTTCCTCTTCTTCTTTCTCTTTTGTCCTGCTGCGTTTGCCGTGAAGCGTCACAGAGAAGGGATGGATGTAAATGTTACGCTTTCGCTTGTCTTGTTGCTTGTGCTAATCTCAAATTTGATTTCGTAAATGTCTCCTTTACTCAATCTATCCACTCTTCCTAGGTTGTTCACTCGACTTTTAATCCTGATGTTCTCATGAAGAATGCTCCAAGAACTGGTTCATTTGATTCAAATCTAGCTAAATGTCCGAAACATTTAATTCTTTGGTGTTCTACAGTCTGTAATCGATGTTATCCATGCATTTTCTCCTGGTTTCTCATTTGTCTTTCTATCTTCTAGCTGCGTTTCTTATGCATCTCACCTCACACATGATGTGATTTTATTCCTTCCTGTGTCCCTAGGACTGTCTTCGTTTGGGAAGAATAAAGATCCTATCAACGTATTTTTAAAAAAAAAATTTTTTTTTTAAATTCATGATGACAGTAGTTGAATGTTGTATTATACGAGGAAACTACTGAGCGTAATCTTGCCAAGAAATCAACAATCAGCTGAAAGATGCTGATGTTGACAGCGATGTCCTGTAAAGGATATGCGAACAAACAAAAAACAAAAAACAAAATTATACGCGGGGAAGTCAATAAATACGTCACACATGACTGTAGAAAACTAATTAAATATGAAAACTTGAAACCAGTTTGTTTATATATATAAGTTAGTCAGGTAGCATATATATATATATATATGGAGGGGAGGGGGGGGGGGGGGGGGGAGGGGTTCTAATTTATTTTATTTTCTTAATGCGCCCCTTTCTCCATCAAATAATTCTCTTACATACTCATTCCACATCTTCATTATAGCACTTTCCTCAAATAATATCTTTCCTGTTTTTGTTTTTTGTTTTTTAATTTAAAACACAGACTTATTTTTCTTCCCGTGAGCTCACTGATTTATCTGTGCATATTTTGTGTATCTTTAATAGAATTTAATTAAATTCTCTTGCACTGCTCGTTTAACCAACTTTCTTTTGCTTTCACATTTATCTTTTATTTCTTTATTGATCTTATCATACACTTGTTTGTCATTTTTACTGTTTTCTTTTGTCCATCGACTTTAATTCTCCAGCCATCCATTTGTTCTTTTGGGGGGGGGGGGGGAGGGGAGGCGCGGGCGGGCGGGGCGGGCGGGGGGTAGGGGGGGGGAAATTCTCTCAGGTAATATTTCTCTGCTAGCTCCGTGGCCAAAGTCTTGCGAACGCGGTTCGTGAGCCGCTTACCAGGCGTTCGAAACGCAGCCGCGACCGATTTGTGCAGCGGACCGTGTCGAGTTGTGTTATAGCGTGTTGGTATGGGAGCCGGTCGTTCAGAAAGCAATGGCAAACTACTGAACGTAAACCTTGCCTAGTACATCAACAGCAGCTGAAAAATGCTGGTGTTGACTGCAACGTCCTGCAAGGGATATGCAACATTAAAAACATTTTTTATAAAAATGTATACTCTGTATTTTAGCTACTGCATTGTACCTATCTTTCCACAGTCACTCTGCGTTAGTAGTGGGATCATATTGCCCAAATCCTCCCCACCCCGTCGATCTCTAAGGACAGGATCGGATTTCAGCTTACTCGGAAAGTTAAGTTAATTGCATATCCTTTACAGAGCGCCGCAGTCAACCCCATCATTTTTTGACTGTAATTTCTTGGCAAGTTTACGTTCAGTAATGTGTCATTGCTTTCTGAAAGACCGGTTCCCATACCATTGTATGTAAACCAATGCAACGCGGTCTGCTGCCAAATCGCGCACAACTGTGTTTCGAACGCGGTCAACGGGATTACAAAGTGCGTCCGCAACCCCCTTGCCACAGCGCCAGCAAAACAGGTGGTTCGGTGTGTAAACTGGGCACATCAAAATCCCATCGGCCGTCAGCCGAGACAGGATTGCACAAAGTAAGAACTTCGTAACTCCAGCGATGACCCTAAAGTGTCTCAAGTTAAAAACAAACAAACACCACAGTGTGACATGAACGAGGTAGTCCAAAAATTAACCCACGACCTTCACGGAGCGTTGCAGGCCGCTTGCCAATTTCGCCACAGAGACCCGCATGTGAATATCAGATGAACGCGATGTCTTCGGCGGGTATCAAATCTCAGACGCATACAGTTTATGAGTGAGCATGGGAAAATATGGGCACGACAACAAACGAGCCAACAATTCAGACAATAATTCTGTACATCTCCTTACTCTTTATATTTCCTTTATCTGACAGGGGAAAACCAAGTCCCCGTGTTTCGGCAACTGAACTATTTTGGCCATATTAACAGTCACAGTGGTTTAGACACAACAGCAATTGAAAGTATAGTTGCTGGAAGAAGAGGCTGGGGTCAACACCGCGAAGGTGGACACGGGACATCAAAGATACCTTGGGCATAAACATGTACAGGGCAGAGGAAAGATACAAAGTATTTCCGACCAGCTGTGTTCTGCCAAAGACATGAAACATAATGATGATGGAGCATAGGCCCTCAACTAATTCATGCCATACTCGAATCCTTTACAATCTCTTGTATGTACAGTACATTACGGACATGGAAGGAAAGACAATACATCATCATTATCATGCGCCATGACGATAAACGCGGACTGCATTGGTTCGCCATTTCACACGATCACCAGTCTGTGTTCTTGTCCCGATTATGGCATGTGGCTTAGTCATCCGGGTATTTATCTCCCCCCCCCCCCCCGCTCTTTTGTCATCAATTCTGCCAGTGGTTACAAAGTTTTAAAGTGTTTCGTTCCTCATAACTGAGCCCAAAAATCTTCACAACCTACCTCTAATTTATCTAATGAGTGTACGGGTTTCATTTATTTCCCGAAGCACTGTCTCAAATGCATTTCTGTCAGCCCGTGGCATTCTTGGCATTTCCCCAGAAACCACAATTCTACTGCCATATGATGTTTCTCAGCTTGTCTGCTGATTGTCCATGTTTCACATGCATACAACACAATAGGCCCTAGATAGCACGTCAACACGTATAATCTCACGGCAAATGAAAGCTTTTAAAAAGTGGGTGAGTATTTTCCATGTTGCAAAAGTCTACTTTTGCAATGACGATTCTTGTTATCTACACGGCATCTTCCGACAGATGTTATTAACTGTTCCAAGACCGTTCTACCAATTCACTTGTTTAAGAATGTTCCCATTTACTTACATGCTACATTGTGGCATGTTTTTCTTCTTGAAGATGATCATAATTTATATTTTATTATAATTTAATTCTAACCCTAGCTGCGAAGTTTGTACAATAACAGCATACATTGGAAGCTGACATTATTCTGGTGAGATTACTCGTTTTACGGTCCTCGTTTGTGCAATATCACTCACTCTTGTCTGAGGTCGTTTTCACTGTGCGCAAATGTGAAATATTACATCAAGAATCAACATCTACTGCAATCGTGACATTCCCACACGTGTTCCGGCCTTTTCTTCAAGTAGCCATCGAAGAATTCCCGTGCTAATGGTAACAATAGTAGTCTGTCTGAACATCCGCCTATATTACCCCTGTCCTCCTTCCTCCTCTTCAAATTCCTCTCCTTCTCCCTCTTTTCTCTTCGAAAGCCACTGAAGAAAGTATAGACGCTCTGTATACGCACTCCGTTGCTTCGGCGATAATTATTAATTTCATTTATGGTAGCGTTAAAGCAGGAAACAATGGTCCAATTTAAGTATATTAGACATTACTCGCAACTGCCTAACTTGTGTGTGTGTGTGCACTAATTTGCACACCGCAGCAGCCTCCATGATTCTGCATATTACAATGAGACTCCGTGTCAGTTTAGAATACACAACATGTCTTTGTCGATTCACAGAAACTGGCTTCTGTATGGGACTACAGCAGTGACTCCCAAACAGTTTCCAGCTGCGTCCTCTTTGTCTACTAGGTCCATATTTATAACTTCCCTATACACTTAAACAGAAATACACATGTATGTACCTCTTGTTACAGCAATACGACATTGCTTCGTCGGACAGGAGATGAGAATACAAAGAACAGCGAGTATTAATGAAAAATGTAGCATATAATTGATTTAGCAAGCACACGCCTTACTAATAATAAAATAACTTCAATAGTCCATATAATAAGCCAATCAGCCAAACAAACTGGTGTTGTATTCACGTCCCTACACGGTCTCCTAATCTCAGCTATACTCTTTCACCTCCACAGAAGTTTGTACACCAGCCTCCTTGCATGCTTGTATGTTGCAGTTGTTGTTTTTTTCTTTGTCTTAGAACGTTCTTTTTTCTTTTGTCTGTTGAATCGTGCCATTGAAGTAACAGACCTTAAATTCTCATATTGTGATCACGCAAAACCACACCAAAACTATCTGATTACTCCGCCTGTGGGTTCCAGACAAGAGAGTGTCCAATTATATCTTCAGAGCACCCGAATGTGTCAGAGTCCTGTCCCCACCTCTTGATCCAATGGAATTTCGTCTAGTTCCCTCTGTGTGTTTTACATTAATGATCCTGTCATACCATGTTAGCCCCACTATTCTGCGCAGTCACCAATTAATGAATGTGTGTAGTTTATAAGTAATTCTTGTAGTCGTTCACCGTGTTTCTTATCCATTTAGCAGTATTGATTTAACACTGCAGTCAACTATTCTAAGCTTGGTGCTAAGCTTAATTTCTACTTTCATTTCTAATGCAATGAAAGCTTCTCTTGCATACTGCATTTTCATTTTAATATCGACATCTTTTCCCCAGTCTTTGTCTACACCGGTGCCTAAATAAGCGATTGGTTCTTGTCTTGGAATTTCTCCAAGGGAGACCTGGTGTGCTCTCTCCTCTGCTATTTAATACCCACAAATTCAGAATATCCAAAGAAGCAAGGCTTAACAGACCAGATTCTGAAAATTTTGAAGACTTTACTTCAGATGAAACAACATATCCACATGCAATAAATGAACTTCTATTTGCAGACGATCAGCGCCTGATTTATAGCGACGAGGGCAGACTGCGAAATCACATTAATAATCTGAGTTCAACATGCAGCAGATACAATATGAGCATAAATATAGCCAAAACCGAAGTAATGCAAGTTAGCAGATCTCCTGGTCCACTAAATATACAGATAAATGGCACATCTCTGAAACAAGTTAAAGAATTCAAATATCTTGGAAGTATGATCACAGAAGATGGCAGATTAGATAGCAAAATCAAAATCAGTTGTCAAAAACCAAGTGCACTTACATATCAACTATCACCTATACTGAAACATTCAAACATACCCATGTCCGCAAAACGACAGATAATAAACAACATATTCACACCAACCCTATGCTAATAATCTCAAACTTGGACATTATCCAAATTACACTTACGCAAAATCAACACCTGTGAGATGAGATGCATAAGAAGAGCTGCCAACTTAACACTCCGAGACCGAATAAGAAATGCTACTATCAGACAGACAGTGGGAATAACACCTTGAGCCACATTTATCGAAAGACAGATTAAATGGTTTGGCCATCTCGTTAGAATGCAACACCATCAACTACCAGCACTGGCCTTACATCAAAGATAATCTGCGACGAGAGCAAGAGGACGCCAAAGAAGAAAATGTATTGACGACATCAAAGACATTGTACAATCGCACGGAATGACACTATCCAGTGCCACCCATTTGGCACTGGAACGCCAATTATTCCTCCCCACGCCTCTTGACGACAAAAGTGGAAGATGATGATGATGATGATGATGATGATGATGATGATGATGATGATGATGATGATGATGAGACAAGGTTGTTATTTGCTTGGTATAATCTCATTATCTTTGACTTCCCCTGTTCAATTTTGGCCTACCTGGTAATTATTGTGAGCTCCCATCAAGCGTGTTTAGTTTATCTTGTATCTGATTTCGTGTGTGTGAGAGGTGTGCGGGAGTGGCTAAGAGAGTCGGGTTTTCCTTCGGGAGACCCGCGTTCAAATCCTTAGTAAGGTGTGGATTTGTTTTCTGTCGGGGCAAAAATAAAATCCTAACATGCACAGCTCGCGGCGACTGCACTAGCCAGGCGGCCTTATTTTCTCAGGCCCAAGACCACACACCCTTCCTCTCTTCTGCCCTACACTGCAAGGAACTATAGGCAGTAGATGACAAGTTTTTGACAGAGAGGAGTGCGACGTCGTCGGCCAAGATAAAATCATCAAGCTGCTTTGTTAGTCTATCGAATTCCTTTCTAAGGGTAGTTAATGCTGACAGCCTATAGTCAGTTGGAATAATAATGGCGATAAAAGGCATCCCTGTCACACTCCTGATTATATGTCAAATGTAGCTGTGAGTTTTCCCTCATGAAGAACTCTACATTTCATAGCTGCATATGTTGCCCTTATTAAGTGAATGGCTTTATGTGGGATCCCATAGTGCCGCATCAACATCCCTATACATGGTGTCAAAGGTCTTTTCATAATCCACAAATCGAATATAAAGTGGGGAATTCAGTTCAATACTCTGCTCTATAATTATTCATAATGTAACTATCTGGTCAGTACTGGATCGGTAAGAGCAGAAGTCTGTTCATCCTTTAGTTGTTTGTCAATCAATCAATCAATCATGTGTCTTGCCGGAAAGCGTGGGCGGTCAGGACTCGCCATTTCACTCGATCATCAGAGTCGTGGATCAGCTCAGTGTATTTACTTCTCGGTCTTCCCCTTCGATCTTGCCAGTTGTCACTAAGTTCTCCAATCCATTTCTTCTCATAACATGTCCAAAAAATGTTGACTGTCTACGTCTAATTTCTCTAATCAATGTACGATATTCATTTGTCTCCTGTAGTACTTGGTCATTGGTTTTTCTGTCTGTCCATGGTACTCTTTGCATTTTCCTCAGAAACCACATTTCTGCAGCCATCAGATGTTTTTCAGATTGACTGCTCATTGTCCAAGTTTCACATCCATACAAAAGAACAGGATCTATGTAACCCCTCAACACTCTTTTTCTCGTTTCAATTGACATCTTTTTATTGTTCAGTATGTTTTTCATCTTGCTAAAGGCTACTTTCGTCATGGCGATTCTTGTTTTAATCTCTACAAGGCATCTCCCATAAGATGTTATGACTGTTCCGAGATAATTATCAATTTCTTATCTTAATATCTCCAGAATGATCCTGCTTCACATTTTATGGAAAACTGACAATAACATTATTCCGATATAATTTTCACTCTAGCGGATCCCCTTTCTAACATAACTTCAAAAGATATCTTCTCTCCAGTCTGCTGGTATTTCTTCCGTCTCTCCTATCTGCTAAATAATGAGTGCAATAATTCAGTTGACGTGTTTATACCAGCTTTAATAGCTTTTGCTAGGATACCATCTGGACCAGCAGCTTCTCCAACCTTCAGAAGTTTGATAGCTTTTCAAATGTATTCTTTAGTTTATATGCCCTCACTTCTGCGGGCTGGGTTGGGGAAGGGAGAGGTAAAAGCGAGGCAATGCCATGTTAAATGTACTGCAAAACTCAAAATCTTAGTGCTTCACGAGACCTGCACATCTTATCAAGGAAAGCGATAGCCGTTCCTACTTTGGGAACCGCTAGAAAAAGAGGAAAGCAAACTTAGCTGTATAGACCAAATCCTGATATAAACACGCATTGAGAGAAGGATTTCAATGTTTCTTTAAACATGCTAGAAGGAATTCACGATCGCTAAAAAAAAAAAAAAAATTAAATGACGCAAGGGGTGCTCCTAAAAAAAATAGTGCAGATATAAGCAAGCGTAATGTACACATCCGCTCGCGTGAGTTTACACATAAACGCTTATACACGTTTGGCAGACTACGAGCAGAAGTAGAAATAGTCCTCTTTTTTTTTTTTTCGGTCTTAGCTTTCAGATCTCAGGTTCCTGTTCGAAGTTTTCTGCCTGCCTTTTTCATCGCAGTGTATCTTTCCTTCTTTCCCTGGCCATAAACGAACGGCAAGATGCGCTTAGATAGTAGGGCAGCAGCGGGAACAGGAAGCTGCAGATGAGATATTATCATTCCTTGCTGGAAATGTAATAAACCTGAACTCAAATAAACCTCCAGTAACGAGCAACAACGGAAATGCCTGGCATGCGGCGGTTATCTGTTGTTCTTTCATTGCTTCCAGAGTAAGGACAGCTCGGCCTCTGTGTGCCTGCCTGTGTGTGTGTGTCAGTATATATGTGTGTGTATATGTGTGTGTGTGTGTGTGTGGGTGTGTATATATACATCTGCGTATGTGTGTGTTGTATGTGTGTCAGAATGTGTATATGTATCGTGTGTGTATATGGGGGTATGTTTAGTTTAATTTACAAGAGCGAGTCAATAAGTAAGTCACACAGTTCTGTGGGATGCCAGGCAAATGTAGTTGGTGTTTTCTACAGGTGTCATTAGGTGACAGCAAAATCGAACTTTATATTCCCGTTCGTCAGATGGCGCTAGGTGTCTCATGCGCATGCGCAGCGCATAAACAAATTGGCGACTGTACTTACGGAGTGTACAACAAAATAGCAACGTGCTGTTGTGCGTTGTTTGTCGGCAAAAGGACTGCCTGCAAAGGACATTCTTAAGGAAATGCTTCCTGTTTATGCTGACAAATGTTGTCCCGTAAAGCGGTGCATAGCTGGGTGGAAAACAGTCCTTCTTCGCCTTGTGTCCAAAAATTCAAGGGAAAGTTATGCTGACAGTGTTCTGGGATTGCTAAGGAGTGCTTTTAACCAATTTCAAGAAGAAAGGTGACAATGTGAATTCTGAATCGTACGGTGAAGTTCTATCGATGCTTCATGATGCAATTGGAAGAAAACTTCCAGGACTGCTGACTAGAGGAGTGTTGCTTCTTCATGACATTGCCAGACCACATACGGCTCGATTAACTCAGGAGAAAATTAACTATCTACGGTGGGAAGTTCTGGAACATCCACCTTACATCCCCGACTTAGCCCCTAGCGATTTTTCCACCTTTCTGGTCCACTGAAAACCCACCTTGGCGGGAGACATTAAGCGAATGGCGCCGAAGTTGAATGTGAAGTGAAAACGTGGTTTAGAAACAGAGCACGCAGTTCTATGCAGCCGGTATGGAAGGACTGATAAAACGATGGGATAAGTGCATCAATGTTGGTGGAAATTATGTTGAGAAATAAAGGGACAATATATGTATAACAATAAACTGGTTTCAAGTTGTTATATTTAATTATTTGTCAACAGCCATTTTTGACTTACTTATTGACTTCCCCTCGTAGTTTAGTTCAGTCGACGAATCAACATCACGGCACACGGGTGTAACCCATAAGTGCTCCGTTGTACTCCTAACTCAAGCCCTTAGTCCGAAGAATCTCAGCTCAGTGTACGAACTCCGTAGCACTGGCGAGTATCATGAAATACTTTGGGTAGATTTTTAACTCAAAATTTTGCCAGAGCAGCGCCGTTAGGCTACTCTTTTTCGATTTCCAACTGCCAAGGGATTTTATACGTGAGCAACAATACACACGGGCGTCCGATCTCACTACCCAGAGACCAGAGGAAATTTTCGTTACTAGAAGTCTACGTAAAAAAATCCCGGCCCTCACCGGAGCTTGAACCCTGGACCCCCAGCACTCGAGGCGGACACCATACATCGAGACCACTCAGCCTACCCCCCTCCACCCTATATGGGGACACACACAACACACACACACACACACACACACACACACACACACACACACACACTCACGCAAAGGTGGCATGGTCGTTAACAAAGGGTGCCTCATATATGCTATCGGGTAACTGCCTGGAATGTACAGGCACCGAGGACGGGAACTGGCCATCCCTCTTAATTTTGCGGTGGCCTAGATTATAGTATTTACTTCTCGGTCATCCCCTTGATCTCTTCCCTTGATCTTCATTTGCTTCGTGAAGGATTTGTTCATTGGTTTTTCTGTCTGTCCATGGTATTCTTTGTATTTTCCCCAGAAACCACATTTCCACAGCCATCAGATATTTTTCAGCTTGACTGCTCATAGTCCATGCTTCACATCCATACAAAAGTACAGGTTCTATGTAGCACTTCAACACTCTTTTTGGGAGTCTCCGTGGCGAAGTGGTCAAGCCGTTTGACTCGGGCTCCGAAGGTTGTGGGTTTGATTCAGGGCCCCTTCATTCAGTTCACGAGGCCAGAGTACCGACAGGAAAGTACTGTCATAACAATGATGCTGAAATTGAGGCAATCAAGATAGCCACAGAGAAATTACTAAATACCAGCCATGGTACACAACCTGTGGTGCTACTGACAGATGCAAAATCAGTACTCGGGGCGCTCCTGTCTGGGAAATTGCCAGTACTAAGGACACTACTTTCTTAACTTAGCAGTCAGCATAAGGTCACCATACAGTGGATACCATCCCACTGTGGAGTACCAGGAAACTACAGAGCTGATCAATTGGCTAAGGAGGGAGCCAAAGAAGAACAAACAGCCTGATGAGCCTGTTACATACCACCAAAAGAAAAGAATGATCAAATCAGTCAGAAAGCCACCAAAACCTGCTCAAGATGACTACCACGTTATGGACAGACCAGAACAAGTCATTATTCTGCGCCTCAGAACAGGACAATAGATTACACAACCACATGTATACAAAATTCAAGATTGGTGAAACAGCCATGTGCACATGTGGATTGGCGTCGCAGACTGCAGAGCACATACTCCAAGACTGCCCAAAATATAACATATCTAGGCAAACCTTCTGGCCTAGAGAGACGACAGTGGAAAATAAACTCTATGGACTACTGTGTGAACTGAAAAAGACAGTTAAATTCATGCAAGAGACAACATTGCAGATATAGACATATTTCAAGCGAACGAAAGAAGAAGAAGAAGTTCACGAGTGAAATTTTTCGAAGACTCCTGTGGGTCGTCGCTAGAGCTACGGAGTTCGTGCTTTGTACGACACTTTCCGCGCTGCGGAAAGAGATCGAGCCATATAGGATAAAAACCCGGTGCAATGAAATCGACCCTGTCGACTTTTTAAACACTATTTTTCTTGTTTCAACTGATATCTTTTTAGTGGCCAGTATGTTTTTCATCTTGCAAAAGGCTACCTTCACAATAGTAATTCGCGCGCGCGCGCGCGCGTGTGTGTGTGTGTGTGTGTGTGTGTGTGTGTGTGTATATATTTTTTTGTTCTCGCTCGCACTGAACTCAAGCGTAGTCCATACGCATTGCTTCCAGTAGTGCTGGATTGAATTTTGCGTGTGAACTAGATTTACCTTTTAACAGTGTCCCTCGCCATCAGGAGAACCCACTTCGACTTCAGAGGTACTTGTAATTTACGTCTCCAAGTCAAGGACGACAGGTCAACATTTTAGTCCAACTGTCCGGTGTAGGTGTTGAACCCCTTACCTCGGCATCAGCATACCGGATGTTTAAGAACTCGCGTTCTTATCCATTTGGCCATGCTGACCTATGCCTAGATTACATGAAGCGGTGGGACGTGTGCATACTTCAGACCTGAGTGCACGTATGAATAGGTGGCAAGCTTTTCCCTCCCGTAGCGAACGACAAGCGTTGGTATCAAATCCATGTCCGATTGCGCCGATGCCATTGTCCATGTAACGTCCTAACCGTTACACCGTTGCTTTCACTATTACACACACATATGTATATATATACATATATATGAATGTATGCGTGTGTCTGACTTTCGAGTCTGCGCCGAGTGATGTCAAGCCCAGGATCACGGTTTCAACCCACCCAATCGTAACATAGACACCCATGACTGCACTGTGTTGGAAAATGAAAACCTGTGGTAGAAAACTGGTCAGCCAACCTCATATAGTGTATACTTAGCAGGCGTGGAAAAAAAAAAAACAATGTCTAACCTACACCTTGAAAAATAAATTCACGGGTACTGATGATCACACATATAACTGATTTCTTATACTTATGAATGTATTTTGGTCAATGGTTTAGGATTCCCTATCTCACATATTCTAGATATGTGCCATAATACTGTTGACTCCTCTTTACTAGTATGTATGATCTATAACTGTACGAAATCAACAGCTGGTATAAATAAGGTTCGGCTCAACTCCAAACAGCAAAATGACAGCGAAACCGGAGCCGCAACGAATGAACGTCGATAATGAATAAGACTATTGGCTTAACAAAGTTAAACGCTGTTTATTAGACAGCTGACAAATGTTAGTTGCATTACATATCCTGTTGCATCTGTTAGATCGCCTGTTTTTGCCAGGTCAGTATCTAAACTACGATAGCAAACATAAAGATATTTACATATCCGACCAACCTGTACCAAATATTCGCCATTGTCTACATATATCTCCGTACTTATTCTTCTTGCATTCATCCAGTCTGTCTTCACCGTTGCATACATTCTTGTCTAGGTTTCTGCCCGCGATGACTTAACTCCATGGTGCTATCCATCTTGTATAATATTCTTCCATTGGTTATTATCTTTCTATCCATGGATCAATGCTAACCAGCTCCGAGCCACTATAATTCCTGCTTCTCCTTTGAATGTCCCTGTCAGTCTGTTTGTTGTCAATCTACGTCAGCGTGACTTTCTCGTTGTTGACCACTTGTTTCCCTAGTTTCTTTGTGTGGTTTCACTTATCGGATTTCCCGATACTTTCAATGACGTCATCATCACGCTATGTGGCAATATGTGTTCTCTACCCCGAAGAAGCTCGTTGCTACCGGAAGTGAAATAAACCTCCTATTGTTGTTTCTGTGTTGATGAAGGCTTCGGCCGCAACGTCCATTTTGAAACTTGTGATTGTGTTCTAGTAAAGTGTTACCGCATTACTTCTCGTTGTTTTTTCCCTGGTGATTCATCCATAGCCTGTACACGGTCACAGCGACTCCTCTGGCAAGCAGCCTTGATCCCGCAAGTCCGGGATCCAGAAACTTCCGGACAGGCACCAGCAATAATACATATGCCGTACCGATATCCTGGTCATTTATACGGCCTCAAGGGATCCCCATCAACTAAATTAGGTTGGCATTACTAGGAAGTACTCAATGCATCGGGAGCCGTGGCAGCGCATGGCTAACAAGCTGGCCTGTCGGCCTAGTTGTCATGAGTTCGTATCTGTCACAGAACGAGTGTATATCATCCTAAAATATATTTTGGTCTACAATCAAGATGGACAAATTAAGGAAGAATGAGAAGGGAGGAAAATTAAATAAAACGGTATTCTCAACATTAAAAAATCTAATACGCAACATTGCGGCCAGCATTCAAAGACTGGATTCTACGTCTGTGAAATCGCAAATTTGCCACCAAGAGGGGCCATCTGTTTTTACCAAGAGAAACGCTAGCAGGTGTACCAACCTGAGAGGTGTCCGGATCAAACGTCCTGCCTCCATCGTCCCAGGGAACGCAGGAGATGGGCAGACGCCAGACTGGACAGATCTGGGGAATTTCATGGAGAAGTGTGAAATTCGGCCAGGAAGAATCTCCCCCTCCCCTCCCCCCGGGATGGCCGGTGTAAATGAAACAACGCAGGTCCGGTGGACAACACGCATAACGCAGGTCCGGTGGACAACACGCATAACGCAGGTCCGGTGGACAACACGCATAACGCAGGTCCGGTGGACAACACGCATAACGCAGGTCCGGTGGACAACACGCATAACGCAGGTCCGGTGGACAACACGCATAACGCAGGTCCGGTGGACAACACGCATAACACCTCGTTCTCAGTGTGAAACGCAGACAGACAGAAAAAGACCTTGGGGCCGAATTAAATACGTAGATCAACTCACAACGATCGCAAATATATAATGGCAGTCCAATTCCAATTCCAATGTTGATATGAATGACCCCTTTCAGCCTTCGATTTGTCGACTTGGCTATAATTGGGGCCTTTATGGTCCAGCTTGTATTCGTCTTTCGTATATTGGACTGCTTGTTGTCAGCTTCATGGCTTCTGATGGGTTGATGTGTTCGTTACTTTCTTCTTGAGGTTCTTCGTGTCTGGACAAAGTCGCGCACTTCTTAAGGCCGGGAGTGATTGTGGTCCCACCCAGTCATATGCTGCTGTTTCCTTGAGGGAGCTTCACCAGTTGTCGTCTCCTGGGGTTCCTCCTATTTCCCCGTCTTGGGTTGCCTTCGAATGTTCTCAGGTGTTCGCCAGTTCGATCTTGGTGGGGAGCGATATCGTTCCATGGCCTCCCTACCCACCCGGTCTTGGTCTGGGTAGCCTTCATCTGTTGCTTCTTCTTCTGTCTGTGCCCTTGCATAGACGGGCCTGCGTGCCCAATTCTTAACCCTTTGAAAATAAAGTTTGTTCGTTCGTTCGTTCGTTTGGTTCGGGTGCTTCTGGCCCGGTCTTGAGCAGGTCTATTATCGTTTGTAGAGTTCCTTCTGTCTTGTCTCTCGCTTGGTATATTTATAGCGGCCATCCGAGCGACATCCTGCTCAATCTTCTGCTGGACTTGCTTCAGTTCGTCCAGGATGCGAAGGACGGTTGTTATCTATGTTTCTTGCGTCTTGTCTCTTTCTTCCTCCATGCTTTTGAACTTTGATCGCAGGACCTTCATTTTGGTCAGACTCAAGACACCCCCCCCCCCCCCACCCCCCTGTCCTACACCGCAAGGTACCATACGCAGTAAATGACAGTTTTTTTTTAAATTTTCAGATCAGGTATGAACTATTTTAAATGTATGACGATAGATCTGATTCTTATATTGTCTAGGATTTCCTATGAATGTTATTTTGTAGTAACTATTCACAAGTCTTTAAATTAGTGAATATTTAGTAATAATTAGTAATAGCTTATACACAGAAGCAAGTCTCGGGAACTGAAATACGCTGACCATGTTACACGTCTCACTGGCTTGGGAAGAGCAGTGATGGAGGGCATGGATCCTAGCCGATAGAAGGAGGAGTCGACCGGTACGACGGTTGACACGGGACATTGTATACACTCTGGGCATAAGGGTCCGTGAGGCACGAAAGCTGGGTCGGGTCTTTCTGGGGAACGTTAAGAGAATGACGTTCCATAAAGAACCCTGCTGCATGGCACATACACACACACACAAACATACACATGTACACACAAACGTGCACGCGCGAACACATGCCACACACACACAGTCACAAATGTGAACAATGTCGCCAATGTGGCCAACTGTCGCCATTACTCAGCCATCCACACAGAATAGAAATTAAGCCATAAGCAAACATTCTGCCACCAGCACCAAGCATGGACGCTGTCAAAATAGCAAGAACAGAAACTCGGAAGAATTGCCAGCTTCACGAGAAGAAACATAATAAGAAATTATGAGATTAGAGTACCACTTCCTGCGCTGAGTTTATAGAGAGACCAAATACAGTTGTTGGGAAATCTTGCAATAATATGTCCAATTAATTACCGCACAGTGCTTTCAATCAAAGAACCTCTGGCTATAGAGACAGAGGACGGCCAGGAATCGGATGGATATAGAACAGAGGAACAACAGGAATTTTCTGGATATAGAACAGAGAAACACCAGGAATTTTATGGATATAGAACAGGGGATAACCAGGAATCGGACTGATATAGAACAGAGGGACACCAGGAATTTTATGGATATAGAACAGAGGGACACCGGGAATCGGATGGATATAGAACAGAGGAACAACAGGAATTTTCTGGATATAGAACAGAGAAACACCAGGAATTTTATGGATATAGAACAGAGGAACACCAGGAATCGGATGGATATAGAACAGAGGAACACCAGGAATTTTATGGATATAGAACAGAGCAACAACAGGAATTTGATGGATATAGAGCAGAGGAACACCAGGAATTTGATGGAGATAGAACAGAGGAACACCAGGAATCGGATGGATATAGAACAGAGGGACACCAGGAATTTTATGGATATAGAACAGAGGGACACCAGGAATCGGATGGATATAGAACAGAGGAACAACAGGAATTTTCTGGATATAGAACAGAGAAACACCAGGAATTTTATGGATATAGAACAGAGGAACACCAGGAATCGGATGGATATAGAACAGAGGAACACCAGGAATTTTATGGATATAGAACAGAGCAACAACAGGAATTTGATGGATATAGAGCAGAGGAACACCAGGAATTTGATGGAGATAGAACAGAGGAACACCAGGAATCGGATGGATATAGAACAGAGGAACACAGCGAATCAGATGGATACAGAACAGAGCGATGCCAGACAAAAGCGCTATGTAGAGAGCCAAAGAAGATTGGTCAACCGATACAGAACTAATGTCGCTACACGATGAGGGGGATACTGAGGAGGGGATCTATGAATTTATTTACTGAATGGTTTTAGTTGTACATACAGTGAAGGCCATCTGATGTTACTAACTATCAAGGGTATACTCCAGCCATCATGTACCATGCCGGAAAGCGTGAGCGGTCAATACTCGCCATTTCACTCGATCACCAGAATCGTGGATAAGTTCAGTGTTCCTGTCTTGACCATGCCATGTGGCCAAGCCAGCCAGGTATTTACTTCTCGGTCTTCCCCTTGGTATATTCAATTCGATCTTGCCAGTTGTCACCAAGTTCTCCAATTCATTTCTTCTCATAACATGTCCAAAAAATTTTGACTGTCTACGTCTAATTTCTCTAATCAATTTACGATTTTCATTTGTTTCCTGTAATACTTGGCCATTGGTTTTTCTGTCTGTCTATGGTATTCTTTGCATTCTCCTCAGAAACCACATTTCTACAGCCATCAGATGTTTTTCAGCTTGACTGCTCACTGTCCAAGTTTCACATCCATACAAAAGTACAGGCTCTATGTAGCACCTCAACACTCTTTTTCTCGTTTCAATTGACATCTTTTTATTGCTCAGTATGTTTTTCATCTTGCTAAGGGCTACTTTCGACATGGCGATTCTTGTTCTAATCTCTTCAAGGCATCTCCCATCAGATGTTTTGACTGTTCCGAGATAATTGTATCGATGTACTTGTTGAAGAATATTCCCATTTACTTGTATATTACATTGTGGTGCTTCTTTCTTCCTAGTGACGACCATAATCTGTGTTTTTTTACAATTTAATTCTAACCCCAGCTGTTCACTGTGTGCAACAACCGCATCTACTAATTGTTGCAGATCCTGCTCATTGTCTGCAATCAATACTGTGTCATCTGCATATCTGATGTTATTGATATTTCGTCCTCCAATGATGATTTCATTTATATCTTCTACATTTCTGAAAATATTTTCACTGTATAGGAAAAAAAGATTTGGAGACATTACACATCCCTGTCTCACACCTCTTAATAGGCTGTATCAATCTTTATGGCAGCTTATCGTTTCCAATATATGTTCGTTATAAGTCTAATGTCTTATCAATTTGTAGATCTGCAAGCATATCTACCATGTTGACATGTCTTACTCTATCGAAAGCCTTTGTGTAGTCAATAAAGCAGAGGTGTAAATCTTTGTTTACTTCTATAGAACGTTCAACAACTGATCGCAGCATATACACAGCATTTACTGTACCCTTTCCTTCCACAAATCCACATCTACTACACAGACACAAACTCGAAACTATACATGTGACATGTCTGGCTCAAGATTAAAAAAAAAAAAGCATCAACTTCCCCGACATCGTCTGATGCGTCGCCAGTTTGAAGAGGTTGAGTGGCTTGCGTGTTGCAATGACCCCAAGAACTGTGCCGATGGTCGCGTGCCTAATGGTTGGGTCTCCCATGTCATACAGGTCAAGGGATAGGAACCAGACAAAGAGAGACACAAACCTGCTGCCTTGTGGGTAGAATGGGGACAATCACAAACTAGAGAAGGCAAACCCGAAAACATGCTTCTTGAGGTGGGATATACTTGAGCCTAAGGCTTGACGAAGTAAAATAAAATAACTGATTGCTCCGAAAGCAGTTTTCTGCAATGGGATTACGATGTGATGGCGCCAGTACATTCTGTAGGCGGGGGAGAGCAAGGAGAAACTGGTGTCCATGATGTCACAGCCATAAAAGTAGGGTTGCCAACCGTCCGGCAAAGAGAGGACATGTCCTCCTTTTTAGCCTAATGTCCTCCGTCCGGCAGGCAAAGCTAAAAACCTTTAAAATGTCCGGCTTTTTAAATATTTTATGTTATCATTTTTTATGTATTGTTGTTACAACTTACAATGTATCTACACTCTACCGTGTGTTTACATTCTTTATTAAAACCCATTGCTTAATAATATTTATTTAATTTTCCTATTTATACCAAATGTGAAACACCAATTATTTGTATAATTTGAATCTAACTGTTGCTCTATTCGGCAACACTAACAATGATGTAGTCTCTATGGTCAAAATGTTAATGTTATTTCCGGTTCCAGTAGCAGAGACGCCACTTAAAATTAATTTTTTTTGTTTTAATTTGTAATTTTTGCCGTCTATATTTATGAAAATGGCTACTACAAAGAGAAAATGCAAATTCTCGAACACTATGAAAAATAAGTTTCCATGCTTCCTTGAAGGATGCAACGAGAATGAGGCAAAGTGTACGATTTGCGATAGTTACTTGTCCATTGCCAACAAAGAAACTACTGACTTGGAGCGCCATGTTGACAGCGAGAGACATAGAAACCTAATAAAAGTATCCGCGTCATCTAGCACATTGACGTCTTTTTTCAGCCTAAGTACTCAAAGGTGTTGCTGAAAGCCCATGCGGCTGAAGCAACTTTGGCATTTCATACAGTTTGTCATTACCAGTCTTAACAACTCGATGACCTGCACAGCTATTTCAATGCACACATTATTTGAAGATTCAGAAATTGCTAAAAATATTGCTTGTGCAAAAAAAACAAAAAATTAAGCAATAATAAACCAGGTGATTGTCCCCCCCCCCCCCCCCCCCCCCCCCCCACACACACACACACTATTGATGGATTGGATAAATCTTTAAGTGGTATTTCATGTTTCGGTCTTTCGACAGATCTAGCAATCTCGGTTCGCAGAAAATATTTCCGATCATTGTTCAGTACTTTGACTGGAAAGCAGGTGGAATCCAAACTAAGATTCTCGAAGTTAGACAACACACCAAATGAAACCTCAGAAACTATATCACAGTATATTTTGAGAACACTCGAAAAACATTATTTGTACTCCAAATGCGTTGCTTTTGCTGGTGACAATGCCAATGTGAAATTTGGAGGCATTAACAGAAGAGAAGGTAGAAATGTGTTCTCGCATTTGGCAGCTATTGTAATAAAATTGTACTGATTGTGGGTTTAATCTGGAACGATTTAAATGAAACATTCAATATGTCCTCCTTTGTGTCTTATTATGTCCTCCTTTGTCCTCCTTTTTGTCTTATCATGTCCTCCTTTGGGTGCCCACGTATCTGGCAACCGTTTCTGAAAGGGGCTTGCATCTCCAGGAAGTCAAACGCGCGTAAATTGCCATCTCCAGGTGTCAGTGTTACATGGCTCGCATTTACCCCATCCAAATCCCAGAAACCTGAGTACAATACCGGCACAGAAACTTCACATCCGCAGACAGGCATTTTAGTATGTACCCAGGTAATGATTCATCACAACAAACACCGAATAGTTGTCTCAACAACACAACGTTGTGGGTACAAAGTGCACCATAGTGCATTCATGAGAAGACGATGCCGTATTTATTCTCACAGTAGACAAGGAGGACACCTGTGGCTTCAACAATCGGTCACAAAGCTAGATCCTCCTTGCTCAGGCACCACTTCTCGGGGCACAATACTATAACTGTTAGTCTAGCCACCTCGCGTTACATTCCAGCAGTGACTCGTCGAGCAGTAGTAGTTCGGAATGTTCTGTCATTTGTGTTGAAATACCAATGTAATTTCTCCCCTACTCAAACATGTTACCTTTCACAGTCCCAGGCTGAGCACACTTCAACCCCAGACTTACTTCGGAACATGACACCCACGCATACAGCACATTCCAAAATAAATGCTTTGTACGTATAGCAGAGGCACCAACATAAACGGGTCAATCGTTTTCCATATCTAGGCTGCACAGCGACACCTGACAGGAGATGTCATAGAGAAACAAAGAAAAGAATCACTATATCTACACATTCTCTTTTACAAGAATGAGCACCTGTCGTTAAAAAAAAAATATCACTATACCAACCCCCTCAAACCCTTTTACTTAAAAGCTGTGCGTGGCCTATTTTTCTGTAAGGATGGGAATGGCAGACAATAAGTGATGAAATTATGAAGAAACTGGGGCAAGAGGGCATGTGGTTTATTGAAAGGAGTGTTGAAATATTGCGGACACAGAACAGAACAATAGCTGAGGTACTTGACCGGTGTATCTGATACACGAATACTCATGGAAACCATCAGGACAAGACAAACGACTATACTGTATATCAACAGAAGAGCTGGAATCGGGGAATCAGGCTTGATGTGGGAGAGTACCAGGCAAGAGAGGCAGGACAGGACGGCAAACAATAATATACAAGTTAAAGCTGGTTGAATGTCATTGTACAGAACGTCAATGTCCACCCCAGCATTTACTGGCCGCTTGTGATTTACTAGGCAACTGTTATGTTCAGTAGCTGGCCACTGCTACCTGAACGCCCGACTCTTATAGCATTGAAACCAACGCAAATATGCGCAGAAATGGTTTTCGGCGTATTTTGAAGCCTGAACCCGGTATATCGAGGTATGGGGAAACTGTGTCCACTAGTGCCTAGGCCACAGACGCCGACTAATAATACAAGCAACACCAACTGCAACACAATATCAGATGACTGCTGGGACTGGAGAGTCGTGATCGTCCATACCTGCTACATGCCCAGATGCCTGAAAAGAAGGAGGTGGGGGACGAAGGAGGTGGGGGACGAAGGAGGTGGGGGACGAAGGAGGTGGAGGACGAAGGAGGGGGAGAAGGAGGAGGTGAAGGGAGGAAGAAGAATGCGAGAATAGGAAGATAGGAAGAAGGATGGGATGAGAGGAAGGAGGGGGAGAAGGGAGGGGGCAGGGAGAAGGGGAAAAAAGATGAGGAGGGGAGAAGAAGGATGAGGAGAAGGAAAAGGGAGAGACGAAGAAGAAGAAGAAGAAGAAGAAGAAGAAGAAGAAGAAGAAGAAGAAGAAGAAGAAGAAGAAGAAGAAGAAGAAGAAGAAGAAGAAGAAGACAGCAACCCACAGACAGTCCATGATGCTGGCCTATCGGTGCCTCTACAACACCTGACTACATGACTGAAGTATACACGTTACGTAAGTTAGTCTTACGACATCAACCGTACACCACACTACACCTCCACATGCATATACTAAGTTAGTTGCTTGTTCTTTACAGGACGTCGTTATCAACCCATCATTTTCGGCTGCTTGTTGCTTGCTTGCTTGTTTTCGTTGGCTTGAGCTCCAACGCGAAGTCCTGTATGTCGGATGAAGGCATCCTGTTGTCCAACATCAGTGTGATGTCATACAGGACCTGAGGTTTGCGTGAGTATCCGTTGTCCCATGTCTGGCTTATTGGTGTGCAGACTGGTGGTTCCTCGCCGTACAGGCAGACACTCTCCGACTTCGGAGGAATCGGCGATCCTATTGACTTCAGCCAGGACCCCGAAGGGACCTGTTGCCCAGGTCCCAATAGGTCTTGGCCAGTATATAACCCGGCCCTGGTGCCTTGGAAACACCTCTGCGACCCTGGCTGCTTGTAATTTACAAAGTTTTTTTTTTGCGTTCAGCAGAGCGCCTTTACTTTCTGAACGACAACGCTCATAACATCGAAATCAACTCAACGCGGTCTGCTTCCAAAACGTCTGCGGCTGATTTAGAACCTGCGACTCGAATTGTTGGGAGATTGTGAAACGGGTTCACTGCCCTTCAGCCACAGAGTCATATATATATATATATATATATATATATATATATATATATATATATATATATATATATATATATATATATTCCGCATATCCTATTTACAGGACATCGCTGTCAACACCAGCATTTTACCATTTTACCGCTGTTGTTGATTTCTTGGCAAGATTACGCTCAGTAGTTTGCTACTGCTTTCTGAGCGACCGGTTCACATACCCCCGTAAGTAATAAACGCGATGCGATCCGCTATCGAATCTCGCGCAGCTGCGTTACCCTACGTGGAAATATGGGATTACGGAGAAAGACATTAACTCCTTAGACAGGGTGACCGGCTTTAAGCATAAAATAAGCACGTTTGAAAATAAGATAATCTCTCTCTCTCTCTCTCTCTCTCTCTCTCTCTCTCTCTCTCTCTCTCTCTCTCTCTCTCTCTCTCTCTCTCTCTCTCTCTCTCTCTCTCCGTCTTCTATCGAAGATTGTGGCAGTCAGGGTAACTAAGTTACCTGTGCTGCGTAATGTCTGTCGTTGCTACCACCCAGACAGAGTTTACCCGAGGTGGGAAGGGGGGAGGGAGAGGAGGGAGAGCGCAAGGCACCAATGGTTTAGCATGCAGCTCACAGATGCTGTCATAAACAGGTATTTACAACTGTAAGTGTTTCACACGACGAACTCAGTTTTTGCGGATAAAGGGGCGGGGAGTGGTGAGAAAATATAGCCCAAGACTTTAAGACGGACAGTTTTGTCTTAAAATGCAAATAGATAGACAGAAAGGCTGCCAGGGAGGCATACAGAAAGGCTAGCGGGGAGATAGACAGACAGGAAAATAAGCAGACAACCAAGAAGGCAGATAGGCATGAAAGCAGGCGAATACGCAGTTAGACAAAGACCGGTACTCCAGTAATAAAATCACTGTAGGATGAGTAATACGCCTTTGTTTAAAAAAAAAAAAAAAACTAGCTAGACAGACAGACAGACAGACAGACAGACAGACAGACAGACAGACAGACAGACAGACAGACAGACAGACAGACAGACAATACAAACAGAATGTCCACCCATGATATGTAATACAAGCTCACATATACAGTAGTTTGCCTCTTGTATTTGCAAAAGTAGAGTGTGTGAAAGTGTCAAAGGTCATATGGGGTTGGGAGAAAGATACTACTTTAGCAGACAGGAACAATAGAACCATATCCTGGTAACCTCACCACCACCAATGGTGGATAATGGACTTTTCCGGATAGCAAAAGAATAAAGAACATAGGTCAACCCAACAAAGATTCTGGTATAATATTTCATCAACACGTGTTGAATGGGCGCTAACTCAATACGCAGGAGACTTGCACGGCTGCAGAGATTATAGTAATTACAGCCCAGCCAGACCAATTGCTGTGCCGGACAAAGAGTTAGATCATATCATCTAGCATCTTCAGGCTGAAGGTTTACCACGTTTAATCTCCAGCATTGAGGCCACTATGCTCTTTGTGGCTATTGGCCGCTTTTTACTTCAAACGTCTCTAGTAATCTTGCCCTGTCTCCGTCATGATGCCATTCTAACATCTCTCCCGTCCATCTTGAGATATCATCTACTCTGTTAAACCAACGAGCGTAAAATTGCCAAGTTAAGTCACAAACAGATATTAATGTTGGCGTTGATTACAACGTAGTGTGTAAACGTGGACATGCAACTGACTGTTTATTTAACGGTTAAACTACTGTCACATTCTTGCAAGTTTGCTTTCTCCTCAAGTATCGGTTTCATCAGGGTACTATGTGCTTCATCATTATTACGTGGAGGTCAGCATGGCTGAATGAATAAAATCGCTTGCTTCTTAAACCTCAACATGTGCTAATGCCGAGGTAGCAGGTTCAGCCACTGCACTGGTCAGAAGGACTAACATGTTGACTTCTCGTCCTTGACTTGGGGATGTAAATTACAAGGTCCTCAGAAGTCGGAGTGGGTTCACCTGACGGCGAACGACACTGGTAATAGGGAAAGATAATCCACACGTAAAAATCAGTCCCGTGCACTAGAAGTAGTAACACGTGTATGGACTATGCCTGGGTTCAAAGCGAGCGAATAACCCCCCCCCCCCCCCCCACACACACACACACACAAAATCATTATGTGCCCTGCAAAATAGTGTAGGTGTTCATGCCTGCCTACAAACCTCGTTCTTCTAGATCAATCCTACTGGTAACGGGCCTCTATGACATTGTCTTAGACCAGTGGTTATCAACCGGTGGGAATGCCTCTCACCCCCCCCCCCCCCCGAGTTTCCAGGGGAGGGGGGGGGTGATTAAGATTATTTCTAGATCGCATTAATACAAGAACCAGTTACTTAATATTGTTTTTCCCTCTAAATTTTACGGTTCAGTACTTCTCGCCCTAATGAAATTCGTTTTATAACGTAAGTAGACCCGCAAATCACGTTTTATGTAGATGTCTAGACTTGTTCTAGTATGTGTTATTAAATTTAGCTTCCATTTTTATGTATACTGTGTAAGGGTGGAGGGGGGGATTTATAGGGAGGAAATTCGAAAGGGGGGGGGGGGGGATGACGTTCTGAACATATGGTAAAGGGGGGCATGGGCCAAAAAAGGTTGAGAACCACTGTCTTAGACTACCAAGCATGATTTCTTTCCGTCTGCTCGTCCTCTTCTACCTGTGAATGTGCTTTGCTGATGGTTACATTCTAAAATGCCACAGGAAGTTCCACTACCCATCTTGCACACCCCACTGATATCTATGCTTGAAGATGGCAAGAAGAGCTTGCAACACAGTTTCTGTGGAAACAGTACTTCACTGCCAGGTCAGGCAGCACCCCTACTTCGACAGATGAAAGCCCTTAAAAAGGCTCGAACGACCTGGATGCCAATTCATCGGACTTCAGAATTAAATTCAGTATTCCAGAGGACTCACCACCAGCCAACCAACCAACTGATCAACCAACCAACCAACTGATCAACCAACCAGCCAACCAACCAACCAAATTTCATTGTCAATGTTAAGCACAGAAGCAATGCTTAATATGACTGAGTAATACTACAGCATCAATTACAGAGGTTCTAGAAAAACAGGGAATGAAAATAGACTTTATGAAAGACATAAAACAGAGGCAAGTAAAATATGTCAGCACCATTAAAAGACATATAAAACTCCTTAAAAAATAATACTGGAGGATATAGGTGAAGGTAAACGAGCAAGAGGTAGACAACGATACAAGTGGGAAGATAACATCAAGGGATAAAAAAAACAGCATTCTAACAGATTGTACAATCAAGGCGAGAGGACAGTGCTGGAGATCCATTGCAGCCAACCTTCATTGTGGAGACAGCACCTGATTGACTGATTAAATACTACAGCCACTGGGACAGACACTCACATATAATATGTATTTACCTTGATGAAGCCAGGCTCCCTCTCAGGTGAATCTGTACAAGCCAGTCTATCCTTATTCCATACAGCCGGCATGGATGATGCATTGACAGTTTCACCAACTGACAAAAATTCTGGTGTCAGATTTGCAGAAGACTTGGAGTTCACCATGTTACTGTCAGAAGTAATGCTGCGCTTCCTCAAAAAATCCTTTTCTTTTACTGGAGATCCTAGGTGTTTTCGGCTTTGCAGAACACTAGCGGAACTGGCACTGCGAAATATGCTAACTTTCCGGCCGGTCCCTGCAGAAGCTGGCACAGAGAGCAAGTTTGATGGTCTTTGTGGAGATGGAACTGGTGATGGGTCATGGGGAGTCACTGGAAGGACTACTGAAGGAGTTACTGAAGGAGGCGGGGTAAGGGACTTTGAGAAACTAGAAATATGATGCACTGTTACTTCAGTGTCTGAGATTATGCTGTTCGGATATTTAGTATCAATGCTTTTACTGTCATCCTCTTCCCCGGCTGAACTATGGCTATCTCCTGTATCATCCCCCAAGATGTACTGACAACCCCTTGTGTCTTCCGTACCAGATTTAGGCTTCTCTTCAGAATGAGCTACACTGGGTTCAACTTCTGCTGCTTTAGTGCTCTCTTCGGATAGCAGTGGTACACTCAAAGAATGAGAGTTTTCCAAGCCATGATTGAAATCCAAATTATCGCGAGTTCTATCTCCACTCGGGTCACTTCGAGATTTAGGCTTGCCTGATTTTCCATTCTTGCGATCTGCACAATCATGAACACACTCTAAGGCTAGGCTGGCTGCTACATCCTGATAAGAAGGATCATCTGATAATTCACTGGCAAACTGACTGTCTGCCAGAGAAACCTGGCTAAGCTTCTTCTCATTGTCATGTTCGCCAGCTGCTACGAGTGAAATAAAACCATTTGTGTCAACAGATCCAGTTTCATTGTGGACAATTTTGATGTGTGGAGGATGGGTGTTAAACCGTGGGGCCAACTTCTGCATGGTAGACTTTGCTGATTCACCCTTACGCTGAAGTTGATGTTTAGATTGTCCATCTGCTGAACAAACTTCACCAGATTTGGGATCATCATTTTCTGGCTTGCTTGTGGCTCTAACTGACGTAACGTCCTCACCATCAGACTTGCTGAATTCGTCTGACCCAGTGTCGTCACCACTGTGTTTACTGGAGACTCCCACAGGACTGTGAAGTTTCAGAACTGTAATGCCAGATTTTTTCTCTGGAGGAAAACGTTTTGGTGGCTTTGTGGCTGCTAACTGTAAAAACTTGGAGTTCCTAGGAAATGGATGGTAAGTGTACGTGCTTACAAAAGGTAGTGAGTGCTCTTCACCTTCACCCAATCCTTCATCATCAATTATTCTTTCTACAGTTGATCCAGCTTCGATGGATTCCTCCAGAGAGCTAATGTTTGTTGTTTCATAAGAATTTGATCTGCCATGCTCAATTAAACTAAATTCGCGTCCACGGCTTGTCTCACATGGAGTCTTACAGTAGTCCTGTGTAAACCCCCCTGGGACTGTTTTGAAACTTGTCTCTGACGTGGTTCCTTCTCTTTCTTCTTGTGCTGTATCATCAAAAGATTCTGGAATGTGCTCATATACACGTTCCATTGACTGTCGGTCTGGGTGTCTTGAATAACTCTCTTGAAGTTGTTCATAATCAGATTCAGGTTTCCCAAGGTGATGACAGCTGACATCATCTGACTGTGGATTTTCTATTCTTGAAACATCAACAGAATCTCTTTTTTCATCACCATCGCTACTACATTTGGAATCTTCTAGCACTGTCTGGTTTTGGTTCTTATTCATTAGCTTATGGGTGAGCAGCTTCAGGCTTTGGCTACGATCTCTAGACAACCTTGACTTTGCCTTCCAAGTATCAGCTGGTGGTTCAAAGCAAGGAGAGACACAAGGAGAAGAGTTCATGGACACAGACTTGACCCTGGGAAGTGTAAATGTGCACGACCGACTGAAAGTTTTCCAATCCTTCTTCTTCAAACTCATGATATCCTCCATAATGGCTCTGATTTCCCCTTTCCCGTGATCTGTCTTAGACTGTGCTCCTGCAAGCGGATTCTCAGAAACAGCAAATAAGGGCAGTTTCGGCCTTGTGACTTGCGGAGACAAAGAGCTTAAATTTGGAGCCGACTCTTCTTCTTCCATGACTTACGATTTAACACATCTTATGATGGTATTTTGCGCCAGCTAAATGCTTTCTGGGGAGAATGTTGAAACAATAAAGCTTGGTACACCATCAGAATAAAGTCAAGCGAACATTATAATGAAATTGTAAAGCCAGGAATACCATGGAAATAATGTCAAATGCACATTATAATTTTGGTTCTTTCATCTTAATTATCAGATCTCATGCTTCCTCTTGTGGAATTATACCTTTTTGGGTAGAACAATGTTAAGTTGGCTGAAGGTTTTATCCGGTCTCAAATAAGAATTCTTCTTTTGTGTCCATGACTGCCTGTTGAAAGGCACATTCTCTTCATCCCCTAGTGGAAGAAACAAAATAAATGCATTATGAAATTTAATAAAAATGTTAGTCGCCTGTCCTTTACAGGACATCACAGAAAATCAAGTGAATTGCATGGCACTATTTCATCAAGTCTGTGGCCAGGTAATCTGACTGCGACAATTTTTTTTTTTCAAGTTTGCTTTCCCTAGTCTTTCCTCAATCTACCTACAAGACAGCAGGATTGTGTATCACTTCATCTGGTTCTTCTTCTTCTTCTGCGTTCATCCGGAGTTTTTTTTTTGGACATGACTGCGTTGTGCCTGTTTACAGCAGAGCTGCGTTCTTGCGCCGTTAGGCAGACACATCAGACTTCTGCGGGCATTTGTTGACCGGGTTAACCTTCCCGGACTTCATCTGGTTCCAAACCCTGGACCTGTCGGACCCTACCAGTAGCTGCGCTAGTCAGCATAGCTCTTGGGGTCTTTGAGACATGCAAGCCCTCTACCACTACAAGGTGAATATACAACAAGGAGGTAACAAGCAAATGAGAATCATGGAAGCTGAAAGAAATCTTTTAATTGATAATGTTATAGGCCACGAAGAATAGCAATATTCTGAAAGATTTCAGCAAGCAGAGGGATTTATTATTACATGCAAATGAAACTACATGAGTTTGATAACTGTAATACAGACCAAAAAACCAAAACAACAATAACTGCCACATAAAGCACCATGTATGAGAGCCCACAGGCTTGGTGGAAAGGAACCAGCTGCAATGCTATCCCATTGCATCTAAAGCACCTAGATTGCAATTATGCTGTCGTTAATAATGACTCTGAATGTAGCTGGTAATAAATGTTGATGTTTGTAAAAGCATCACACAGTTCTGCAAGATGATTTATTTTATGACAGTGATCTTGATTAACATACACTAGAGCAGTCAGATGAGCAGTCACAATCAAATGATCTGGATCCCAGGAAGGTTAACCCGGTCAACAAATGCCCACAGAAGTTGGATGTGCCGGCCTAACAGCGCATGAACACAGCTCTGCTGTAAACAGGCACAATGCAATCATGCCCGAAAAGACTCTCCGGATGAATGCAGAAGAAGAAGAAATGATCTGGATTATCATGTGTTGGAGGCATGAGGCTACTGAGTCGCAGGGATAAAGCACTATAGTTTGCTTCATGTGCAGGAAACTCCTTCCTCTCACCAAAGCTCGCCTGTACACATGTAATGGAACAATCACTCAACCAAGACGGTTAACCTGGTCAACAAACACCCGCAGAAGTCGGATGTGTCAGCCTAAAGGCGCAAATAAACAGGCACAATGCAACTACATCTGAAAAAAACATGCCAGATGAACGCAGAAGAAGAAGAAGAACAATCACTCAGCTGTCATCATCAAGTCATCTGGATTAACATGTGTTCGATACATCTAGCTGTTTGGGTGACATGATATACACTAACCGTCAGCTACATTTCCAGAACATTCTTATCTTTTGCTAGAATTTTCCCACAAACACGAGATGGAGTAGTCACTAAGCCAAAAAGGTTTAAGGTTTAAAGTCAAGAGATCGACTTCACAGCACCGGGTTTTATCCTGTATGGCTCAGTCTCTTTCAGCAAAGTCGCTGAGCTTTCACAAAGAAGTGATCTGGATAGACATGCTTTGCAATAATCTGTCTTGTGGGTCACAATGAAATACACTGTTAGCTACATTTCCAAGAAATTCTTTCCCCTGACCAGAACTCTCTTGTACACATGTACTGAAACAATCACTCATGTCATAATCAAGTCATCTGGATTAACATGTGCTGGAGAAATAAGGCGATTGAGCCACAATGAAATAACTGTTAGCTAACAGGAAATTCAATTAAATTCCTTTACAGAATATTGCTATTGATAATTTATTAGGAAAAAAGCATTTCCAAATATTTTGCTCTTCCTTAAATCTAATGTGTCAAGAACCAACACCACAGCACTTTGAACATTCCTATACATTCTCCATCCTCATCTGCAACAGCCAGCGAAGTCCCAATTCTTTATATTGATTAAGAACAAGGAAAGATTGGGTAAGACTCTTTAAGCCATCACTGGTTTATTTTCTCTATGGTGTAAAGACATCCTGAGTCTCCTTGTCCATTTCCAGTTTTTTCCTTAGAGGAGTCATGCTTTTATTTTCTTTGATGCCCTTGTCAGAACTCTGCTACAAGCTTATAATGGAATAATCCACTGAGCAGTCATAATCTAGTGATCTGGATTCACCTTTGACAGCTGCACTGTGTGAAACCCTGAGCCGAATGTACATCAGGATAAGCTATCTCCGACAGTGTCTTACATTATTCAGGCTTTCTGATATACACACACATGAGGAAACAACACTCATCACAACAGGCTTTATTTATTTGCATTTCCATCTTTGTTTGAATTTGTGTGCGAGTGTGAGAGAGAGAGAGAGAAAGAGAGACAGAGACAGAGAGAAACAGCGCTGTACAATGGTTAGCACACTTGCCAGCTGGCCCGGTGGTTATGAGTTAGAATTTGCATCAAGGTGGACTTGCAAAAGTGCTCTGGGCTCCTGGGCTGATGCAGCTGAAAATTGGTGCCAGGAAATGTCTTGGGAAGTGAAGGTGTGGTATTCCCCCCCAGACAGCTGATTTGTCTACACAAATATGGGGCTAGCAACTTATAACCAATACAGCTCAAGGTGTGGACAAGAAACCTTTGCCTACCTTTACTAGGGTCACATGTGATTCCAAACTTCTGTCACTTTTTGTTTTTTTGTTTCAGTGATTGCTGTTTGCGACTTCTTGCTACAATGATTGTTGTATGAAAATGCAAAAATATTTCTTATCTCCTTATTGTTAGCAATATCTCACCTCACTTCTACTGTCCCAAATAAAGATTATTTTGAAACAGTTTACTAAACAATAAAAAAAATAATTGACGAATTATTACATTTCAGTACCTTTCTAGTGAATACAAACAACAATGTATTCATTATCATCAGGTTTCCCAGTTCAAAGACTGGTATTGTAGTTATCTGTTCATGCCACTCTACTGTAACTTATTGTCAGCAATTCTAGAATGCATGCCTGCTGGCCAGGTGATCATGTATTCAAATCCCCATCAAAGCAGAATTTTTAATTAACTGAGGCTCCCAGGTCAACCAAGCCTACAATTGTACCAATAAATGTCCCGGGAAATAAAGGACGGCCAACGTGGTATTGACCACATCACCCATGGAGTGCTGATTGTGACCGTGGATATCTAACCTTCTCCAATAAAGATGATAAACAAGAGGTATTGTTTGCGAGTTCCTGCACATTTAAAATTCCATGATAGTTAGAAATTGCAAAGTGTGGTCCATGAAACTGCTGCCTTGGCAAAATTGTCAAGACAGAAAATGTATGTACAGATAGATACAGCCTCTTACCTTGGAAGGAATCTACCTAGAAGAAATAAACCTTACAAAAATGTGTTTGTGAGTCTGACACATTGGCCTGTGAGCTAGAGAGCTGATAACTAGGTATGATGCACTCCCATCAAGCGTGAAATGAAGAAGGATAGGCATACAGTAAAGTACAGGACCATTTTGCACGCCTTCATGTGTATTGAGCCTGCAGTGCTAGTCCCGTAATTTTACAGAACAATCAGCAGCCTCATATTATTATAGACCAATCAGCAGACCTGTATTTTTATAGACCAGTTAACAGCCCCATATTTTTACAGACCACCCATATTTTTATAGACCAATCAGCAGCCCCATATTTTTACAGACCACCCATATTTTTGTAGACCAATCAGCAGACCCATATTTTTATAAACCAATCAACAGCCCCCTATTTTTATAGACCAATCAGCAGCCAGTGGCAAACTACTGAGTGTAATCTTGCCAAGAAATCAACAACAGCGGTAATATGCTGGTGTTGACAGCGATGTCCTGTAAAGGATATGTGAAAAAAAGAAATCAGTAGCCCCTTATTTTTATAGACCAATCAGCAGCCCCATATTTTTATAGACCAATCAGCAGCCCCGTATTTTTTATAGACCAATCAGCAGCTGAATATTTTTATAGACCAATATCCAAGAGATCAGTGGGTCACAATATATTTATAAAATAAAAAGTTAGTTGCATGTCTTTTACACGATGTCACAATCAACCCCAACATTGCTTGGTTATTTATGATTTTCTAAGCAATTTTACATTCAGTAGTTTGTCACTGCCTGTCTCCCTGGCGTAGGGATTACCTGCGGAGGTATGTGAGTCGGTCGTTCTGAAAGCAATGGCAAACTAATGAACGTAAAACTTGCCAAGACATCAACAGCAGCTGAAACATGCTGGTGTTGACTGCAATATCCTGTAAAGGATTTGCAGAAAAAGAAAAAGTTTGTCATTACTTTATTTAATAGCCGAAGCTCATAATGTTGTGAAAATCAGCAGTCTGCTTCCAAATGACATGCAGCTGACTTCGATTCTGATATGTCAGGATCGTGAAACTGCGCTCACAACCTTTAAGTCTAAATGTCCAGATTTGAACCCAGTGCCTGCAGTCAGCAAGGCCGAATGGATAAGAACATGTGTTCTGAAAAATCCACTATGCTGATGCCGTTGTAAGGGGTTCAACCCCTTTACCGGACAGTTAGACTAAAATGTTGACCTCTCGTCCTTGACTTGGGGACATAAATTACAAGTTCTTCTTAAGTCGGAGTGGGTTCGTCTGATGGCGAGGGACACTGTTGATAGAGAAAGCTAATCCACACGCAAAGTTCAGTCCATGGATTCTATCCATGGATAGCCACTCAAGCAAGAACACAGATAAGTGAAATTAATGTTTTCATGTAGTGTCTTTCGTTTATTTATTAGTCAAATTTTGTTTGTATGTTCTGTGCTGATGAAGGCGTCCATTTTGTTTCTTGTAGTCGTGCTCTAGTAAAGCTCACAATCTACTTCTCGTTTTTCGGTGATTCATTCAAAATTCAGTCCAACATTACTAGAAGTAATGTGTATGGACTACGCTTGAGTTCAAAGCGAGCGATAGAAAAAATAACAAAAAAGAACCCAGTGCCTTCTGAACCTGAGGACACTGTAACATACAGTCACACCATCGTTAACTACTGTATCTGAGGACACTGTAACATATCAGTCACACCATCGTTAACTACTGTGTCTGAGGACACTGTAACATATCAGTCACACCATCGTTAACTCCTGTATCTGAGGACACTGTAACATATCAGTCACACAAAGCGAGCGATGGAAAACATAACAAAAAAGAACCCAGTGCCTTCTGAACCTGAGGACACTGTAACATACAGTCACACCATCGTTAACTACTGTATCTGAGGACACTGTAACATATCAGTCACATCATCGTTAACTACTGTGTCTGAGGACACTGTAACATATCAGTCACACCATCGTTAACTCCTGTATCTGAGGACACTGTAACATATCAGTCACACCATCGTTAACTACTGTATCTGGTCTGCTTAACATGCAGAGAGTTATTTATAGTAACCAATTGTAACTCATTAACTTGTAAAAGCCACTTTCAGCACCTAACTTCATGAAACGGATATAGAATTAACTGGCAGTAGCTGATTACAGTTTGGCACTATCACATGGATACAGAATTGACCAGTACATGGATACAGAATTAACCAGTACATAGATACAGAAAGTAACTCATTCAGTTTTACACTATTGCACTGATTTATGTCAGGTCTTAGTCAGATATGACTGAGCTACAGTATGACAGTAGACGGAACTACCTGCTTTCTGTTAGCACTGAATGTTGAGTCCTGTTTCATCCTGGAGCCCGTTCTGTTTCATCCCGGGGTTTGTTGTGTTTCATCCTGAGGCCTGTTATGTTTCACCCTGGTGCCTGTTCTGGGGGTTTGTTCTATTTAAGCTTGAGGCCTGTTCTGTTTCATCCTGGGGTTTGTTTTATTTTATCCTGAGGCCTGTTCTGTTTCATCCTGGGGCCTGTTATGTTTCATCCTGGGGCCTGTTCTATTTCATCATGGAGTCTATTCTGTTCCATCCTGGAGCCTGTTCTGTTCCATCCTGGGATTTGTTCTATTTAATCCTGAGGCCTGTTCTGTTTCATCCTCAGGTTTGTTCTATTTCATTCTGCAGCCTATCCTGTTTCATCCTGGGGTTTGACTGTTTCATCCTAAGGTTTGCTGTGTTTCATCCTGGGTTTGTTCTGTTTCATCCTGGGGCCTGTTCTGTTCCATCCTGGGATTTGTTCTATTTAATCCTGAGGCCTGTTCTGTTTCATCCTGGGGTTTGTTCTATTTTATCCTGGGGCCTGTTCTATTTCATCCTGGGGTTTGTTCTATTTTATCCTGGGGTCTGTTCTGTTTCATCCTCAGGTTTATTCTATTTCAATCTGCGGCCTGTCCTGTTTTATCCTAGGGTCTCCTGTACTGTTTAGTCCTCAGGTTTGTTATGTTTCATCCTCGGGTTTGTTCTGTTTCATCCTGGAGCCTGTCCTATTTCATCCTGGGGCCTGTCCTGTGAAGAATTTCAACCCCGAAATTTATTTTTATGAAAATCCAGAAGTTCAGTCTCTTCTGCTGTCACACATAAATTATCTATCACATCTTGAAAGAAAATAATAGAATGGGCAAATATCAATGATATTATAACTGTAAACACCAGGTTTAAACACCATAAAATACGACTTAATACATGGAAAAGCCCTGATAAGAAAATAAGCAAACTGACTACGTACTTATAAATAAAAGATTTAGAAATGCGTTAATTAATGTAAAGACAATGCTTGTGAAGATTGTAATAGCGACCATGTACCATCATTTGTAGAGACCAGTCAGCAATCAATGGATGATGTGTGATCTTCCATGCACACCTTGAGACATATATTTGTAGAGACCAATCAGCACTCAATGGATGATGTGGTCTTCCATCCACACCTTGATACATATATTTGTAGAGACCAATCAGCACTCAATGGATGATGTGGTCTTCCATCCACACCTTGAGACATATATATATGTAGAGACCAATCAGCACTCAATGGATGATGTGGTCTTCCATCCACACCTTGAGACATATATTTGTAGAGACCAATCAGCACTCAATGGATGATGTGGTCTTCCATCCACACCTTGAGACATATATTTGTAGAGATCAATCAGCACTCAATGGATGATGTGGTCAACATCCTGCTAGCCGCTTTCACTACCTACAACATTTCTTGGTACCATTCTATTCTGCACCAACCTTGGAGCCTGTAAATTTTCTGAAAATGCCCTAATATTTACACACAATTGCTACACTTATTTAACAATTAACAACAATTAATTGTTAATATTAATGTAATTATTGAAACATTAGTACTACTAGTTACCTTTTTAGGGCATATCCATTCCTGATACTGTTGAAACTAAGAGCCGTGTGAAAGTTTTTTCAAGTACGATTAATTAACTTATAACTGAAGTTCAAGTACCCATACACACCTAAGAAACCCATCTATCTATTGCAGGCTATGTCTCACATAATCCAGTTCATGGTCTACCTCATCCATCCCAACTAAGGTGCTAAGAATACACAGCCAGGCGGGGAGAAAACAATTATGGATTAACCAAAAGTTTACAAACAAGACACACATATTACATTAGTTGGTTAATGCGACAACGGTAAAAGTAACCGGAACATCATAGGCAGATATGTAACAACCTACACGGAGCCGTTGCTAGCGCTGCCGAGTAAATTTATCCCCGTGCAAACTTTCCTCCAACCTGGAATTGTTAAATGATGCGCTGACCCAGCTAAGTTTAGAAACAACATATTTCTGGGTAATAATTAGGTCGCCAGTTTAAAACTCTGTACACAACATAATAAAGTGTTTAAATAGATTCCACGCTGATGTAAACAGAATAGACGAAGTATACGCACAAAATGCACTGTCACGACATCACACTCCTTGCAGTTTTGCTTTGTTGAATGCACTAATCCCGACTTCTACCTGTGTTATAACCATTCCCCGTCCGCCATATTGAGTTACCGCACGTTCCGTTAAGAGTACGCCGCTGCTGGAACCCTGGTCTCTGTGTGTGCCTTATTATCTTTTAACTGTACCAAACATACCGTTCGTCAACCAATGCCTACAGTCTAGTAATATTCACTTTCATGGTCCGTTCTTTGTTTATCAAATACCTACCAGTGTGTTGATTGCTTACACCCCACATAAACAAAACGCGGTTTTCTGAAGCACATTGTGTAAATTGTAAAGTAAAAGTATTGTAAAGTTAAATAAAGTAACTTTACCAAAGTTATAGAGTTTAGGGTAACTTACGAATACGCTTAATTTATTTAAATGTCTGGTCTGGAGCAGATATTGGCGATTATGCTCGGCAGTCGTCTCTGACTGTGTCATCTTTTATTTTAATGAAACTGACGTTGCTTACACATGATGTGTTGCCCTGAAATATGAACCTTTCAAATACACATTTCTATGTCGATGAGAAATGAAACTGGTGGAACTTGGGGGGGGGGGGGGGCTGTGTTTGAAATCAACGAGAAGTGGAATGTGTTAGCTTCCTTTTTTCCCTTACAGTCTATGCCGTGTGGCGTTGGTGATCATGTCCGTCCACAACCTTTTGCCTCTTGTGCTGCCAATCATTTCTGACGCCGATGTTCCTCAATGCCATGCCGTCACACTGTCCATCTTCTCTCTTGGTCTCCTAGTGTTTCTCCTCGCCTCCAGCTTTTCTATTGTGGCGACATACTCCAGCTTTCTTCTTCCCATGATATTCCTGTAGAATGTGGACTGATTTCTTTTGATGTGAGTAGCCAGTTCCCTTTTTGAGTCCATTTCTTTAAATTAAAGATACCTTCATTGGTCTTTCTATCGTCCACGATGTTCTCGCCATTCTTCTATAAAACACCAATCCGTCACTTCTCTGCTTATTGTCCATGATTTACTTCCGTCCATCAGAATGTGATGAATATAGATCTTAACAACTCAAAGATAAATTGCAGATAATATTCCTCATCCTGTGAAATACTGCCCTCTCATGGATTATTCTACATTTATCTTCATTAATATATCTTCCATTGGATGTTATTAAAGTACCTAAATAGCTAAATACATTGGGTATACAAACAACAAGCTTTACAAGCAAACAATCACAAGTGACAACACGGGCGTTGCAAATAAAGCCTACGCCAACACACAACAAATAAACAAACACTCATTCAACTGTTCCGTGTATTCCACTGCATATATTGCCTATTTATTTTCCGCTTATATTTAGTATAACATGAGTTTAAATTTTTAACGTGACATACTACACAAACCAGAAAGAGTTTTATGTTAAATTATTATGTCCGTCCGCCCGCCTATCTGTCTGTCTCTCTCTGCCTCTCTCTGCCTCTCTCTCCCCCCCCTCTCTCTCTCTCTCTCTCTCTCTCTCTCTCTCTCTCTCTCTCTCTCTCTCTCTCTCTTTCTCTCTCTACAGCTTTAAACTTGCCATAAAGGCTGTGATGGCATTCTCCTCTCTTCACCCCCTTTCTTCGCTTGTATAATTAATTGACATTGGCAACAGGCAACATTCTAACCAGCATTCTTGCTTACACAAATAGTTAACATGCTGTGTTGCCGAGCACGCCACGGTTACATTAGAGGCTATCGCCGTTGGTATCACAAACATATTGTTCAGCTGTATTGTCTGTTTGTCTGTCTGTCCGTCCGTCCGTCCGATTGTCTGTCTGTCTGTCTGTCCGACCGTCTGTCTGTTAACTCACATATATGTGTGCTTGTTCAACCGAATATCTCTCAGTCTATCGATGTGTCTGTCTAACAGCTGTCTATATTCAAGTCTGAAGAACTATCTATCCGTTTGTCCTTCTGCTGTCTGTTTAGATCTGTGCTGGGGCGCCTGTCTATCTTAGTACTCGGTTATTACTCCACCTATCTTTCTGCCTGTCTACCTCTCTGCCTATCTGTTTATATGTTTGTCTTTCTATCGTCGGTCGATCTGTCTGCAATTCCGTTCGACTGTCTGTCTGTCATCGGGCAATCTGTCTTTCTGACTTCTTTTTTTTTTTATTTCAGTACAGGAGAAGAGTGACTGGTCATAATATATAGAGACTTTTTACTGATTTCACAAAATAATTACTGTTCATTCGTTGTCCTAGTCAAGCGGTTTATTCAGTACAAACATGCCCGCCATCAAATGTCAATAATATCCACATCATCATCATTACCATTACTGGAGGTCAGCATGGCCGAATGGATAAAAACGCGTGCTCTCAAGTATCCGGTGTGCTGATGTCGAGGTAAGGGGTTCAAGTCCTATACCTGACAGCTGGACTAAAAATGTCGACCTCTCGTCTTTGACCTGGGGACGTAAATTACAAGTACCTCTGAAGTCGAAGTGGGTTCGCCTGATGGCGAGGGAGTTGTTAATAGGGAAAGCTAATCCACACGCAAAATTCAGTCCAGCACTACTAGAAGTAGTGTGTATGGACTACGCTTGAATTCAAGGCGAGCGAAAGCCAAAAATTAAAAACAAATTGCGGTTACCAAATGGCTTGACATATGACGTGGGCTATATGTCCACGGTTACCAAGTGGCTTGACATATGACGTGGGCTATGTTTCCTTTCCATACATATCGTTCTCTAGGACTGTATGCTAACGTTTTTCTACTGTTCAGGTCATCTCTCTCTCTCTCTCTCTCTCTCTCTCTCTCTCTCTCTCTCTCTCTCTCTCTCTCTCTCTCTCTCTCTCTCCTGATTTTTTTCTCTCTCTCCACTCTCCACTCCCCCCCCCCCCCCCCCCACCAATGCCTTTCCCTCTCTTTATCCGTCATCGTTTCATTATCTCACTAACATATACCTTACCAGTAGCCACATTATGTTTTCCCCCAGTTAGTGATAACATATTGCCGACCGGCAGGCAGGCAGGCAGACAGGCAGACTGACAGACTGACAGACGGGTGGATGGATGGATCATCAAAATTACACGATATAGACAGATTCCGCTACAGGGGTCAACATTATTGCACTACGACTAAAGAACCACCAGGAGACTCGGTGGCCTAGAAGATAGAGCATTGTTTCAATTACAGAGCGGTCTGGATTCAGCTTCTAGTGCAGTGGCAGTTCTTTTATTTCAGCTTCAGTGACAACCACGCAGATGTCACCCAATGGGTACCAGTCAAAACTGCCAAGAGGAAGAGAGGTGGGTATCCCTTGACCCTATTGTGTATGTGTTGTCACTGTTGCGCATCAACGGAAAGTGGACGGCCTTTGGATTGCCTTAGCCAGATTAAATGCCTCGTGTAACTGTTCTTTGATCTGTATATACGTGCAGTGGCGGACTGGCCAGAGTGTCAGATGGCAAGCAGGCAGTGTGGGCTCCTGACGAATTGGGTCATCTTTAACATACAGTATGTTAAATATGTTAGAATTGGGGTCCTCTTAGACAGCAGTATGTTAAATATGTTGGAATTGGGTCCTCTTAAACAGACAGTATGTTAAATTGGTTAATGTCCTTTTAGCAGGTGTTTCTCCTAGAGCTAAATTGTTTAGCCCCAGTCGGCAACTGTATGTCTGTGTAGAGAAGGGAGTTTGACATCTCTACAATAATATTTTATAAGATCACCAATAAAACAACTGACTACAGAAAACGCGCAGTTGTACACCAGACATACTTTTCATAAGAAAGACTTAAAACATCCAAATTTTCCCGTCAAAGTACAGCATGACAGTCCGTCATGCACAGGAGAAAATGTGCTTCTACATCCCACTCGGAGCTAGATAACTACAGGCGACAGAAAGTCGCCACAATCTTGATAGAAGGTAGTGCACTCTCGATCCAAGATCTGAGAAACCCGGAAATGATGCTGTCAGCACAGATTACAGGTACCCTTTTGGTAGAATCCTGCGATAACGCATCTCTTTCAAATGGTGTTAGTTGATGTCGGTTGTAATAATTGTTTTACAAATATATTTATTGAAATAATTTTTTTTAAAAAAGTGTTTAAGATAAGGCTGTTATGTTTATTAGCTTTGTACTTCAAGACCTTATTTTCTAAAAGTTGTAACATAACAATGCTCTGCAAAAACTAATGCAATTAAAATCTTTATGGATTGGAACAGACAGAACAACAAAAGTCTACAAAGAAAATGTGTATTTCCTGGCGTGATTGCATGTTTTAGAACCTGTCTAAAACTGTCTATGGGAAGGGTGCTGATAAGTCGAGTTGTATTTGAGTTTTACATGTCAATATGTTACAGAATTCAGAATCAATTTGTTCAAGAAAAGCTTGGAACTGACGGTGATTGAGTGCATGTCACCGAATGAAGTTCACAGCAGAAACGACTGGTTTCAGTACACAAGAAATATCTCTTTCAGACATAGTGCTTGCTGTGTATGATGCAGTGTATGAATAGAGCGCCCGGAATTTGCAAATCTTCCAAATGAGTCACGATCTGCCCCATCAGACCCTTGTCACTCCAGCCATGTTTTATCCTCCATCAACTGTAACACCCCGAAGCTGATTCCACTGAAGGATATAGTCTTGCAAAACTTTGTACACTTCCATGAAAATGTCTTTTCCAGTTGTTGTTCCATGCATGCTGAGAACGGATGCCAACTCTTCCGTTATCTGAAAGTCCAAATTGACACCACGAATGAAAATGAGGAGTTCTGACGTACTCGAGAGATCAGTAGACTCATCCACCGTCCGAGAATACCACAACAGTTCATAGTTTTCTCGCGTATCTGTAGCACAATGTTCTCTCCAAGTTCTTCTGTTCTTAACACAATTGAACTTGCCTAAAGGCTGATAGTTCCAAACAAATCGGCTTTCTCAGGACACAAGTCATTTGTTGCTTCCATCATTTTTCCATCATCTCTTTGATGAAGTTGCCAGCAGTAAACGGCTTCCCTCGTCCTGCCATCTTATGCACTACTTTGTAACTTGTACGAGTGACAGATTATTTTCAGCAAACGGTCTCGTGAAATTTCTTTGTTTCTAAACCACGTTTCATGGACTCATATTTCCCAGAGCGTAACTTTCCAGAAAACTTTGAATATGTTGATAGATGTTTTGTTTCGTAGTGACACCGAAGATTATACTCTTTCAAAACGGCAGCACTTTCGCTGTATATTACACAACTGGTTTTCTGGTTCTTTGTTTCCACAAAGAAGTACTTTACTCCCCATTCTTTATTGAAAACGCGACATTCGGCGTCCACTTTTCTTTTCTTAGTAGTCATAATGAAGGCTGAAGTACACGGGATCTGAAAATGAAAAAAAAAAAAAAAGACATTGAATTAGAAACATAATTAAAACCCTATTGAAACACAAGAAAAGCAGAGACTAGGGGTCACTGGCGAAGCTACGGCTCACCAAAGGTACATTTAAAGTTTATAGGTACCGTTGGTAATAGAATATATCTCATAATAAGGTTTGCAAAATATGTAAATAGGGCTGGCCTAAATAAACAGCTTAGCCTAGAGCAGAGTTTTTCAACCGGGGTTCCATGAGTAGCAACCAGGGGTTCCGCCAAAACAGTAGTTGACCTTTGCTTTCCGAACTCTCCTACTATAGACGTCAATGATAGGCGTTTGTTACAACATCACAAGCGGGTACTTTTGAACCCTCGTTCCGGTATGTCGGGGAAATGTGAAACTGCGTTCACCAACCCCTAAGCCCCAGACGCCGACATCAACAATATCAGTTACATAAATAAGACAGGAATGGTCGCAGGCAATTAACATTATACACAGGAAAATAACAATATACTGCAAAAGTACAGGGTGTATTTTAATGACAGGTGTTTTTGAAAATATTGCCGTTTCAAGTTTTGTATTTACCTTTTATGTTGCATGAGTCCACAGAGGGTAAATACAAAAATTGGAACGGCAATATTTTCACAAACACCACAGTCATTAAAAATACACCCTATAGTAGGTCCTTTATGGGAGCAAAGAATAGTAACACTGTAACCTACGATACATGTCGTAAGAGGCGACTAAAGAGGGTTGATGTGGGGGATAGCTATCCCATGCCGCAGAAACATGTACCGGAAAATCCATGAATGAGTTTAAATTAAAGAGGAATAACCCAGCCAGCCAAGACAGAAGGACATTTCTAGAAGAAGAATGATGCGATGTGGAGAAAGCCGTGAAATCTGTATCACTGAGTTACCTCCTTTCACCTAAGAACATGTCTAGAATTGGCACCCGGAATGTTAGAACTGTGCATGAATTGGGAAAGACATTACAGGTGGTAGGAGCAATTATGTACAAGAGAAACAGTGTTGTTCTCAGGCCAATTACGTGGAAAGTCCGAATCGAAAGCTCACTGTGTGGGCTTCATAAAAGGTGGAAAAGTGTCCTAGTGGCACAGAATGGAATATTGCTCGGATTGTAAATCCATTACGTGGAAAGTCCGAATCGAAAGCTCACTGTGTGGATGTCATCTGCAGACTGCATTATTCTGGTTTCTGGAGGAACAGCCTATGGTGAACGGAAGGCCCAATATACGGTGAGGTTAAGCAGCAATGTGCAGGACGTGACGATTCCTTGGGTGAGCACTGTACCAGAGCGCTGTGTGATGGCTCTGCAAGTATGGAAGCCTCCTTGGATGGCGGGGAATGCCTATGGTCTGCCCCTGCCTTCCCTTGAGGGCTGACCAAGATGTCTTTGGCTGTTCTAGATGGGCTAGCTGGGATGGGGGATAACACCACAACAGTGAGAGTCAAACGTCCTAATAAACCCCCGGGAAGGCTAACCCGGTCAACAAATGCCCGCAGAAGTCGGATGTGTCGGCCTAACGGCGCAAGAACGCAGCTCTGCTGTAAACAGGCACAACGCAATCACGTCCGAAAAAAAAACTCCGGACGAACGCAGAAGAAGAAGAAGAAGTTCGCAGGTCATACAGAGAAATATCCCCTCACGGTGAAGGAGTGGTACAAATGTTATCTGCAGAGGCAGAGAACACACTAACAGAGTGTGAAGCAGTGAGTTCTAGCAGTTAAACAGCAAGTAAATATAAATGTGATCTAGTGTTGTGCACGAACACATGATAAGACTGAATTTAAAAGGAGAAATGGTATATGAAACTTAAAAATAATAGTTAGTCGTGGTTCCAACTTCACGGCTACGGGTCGTCTCCATAATGCTCCAATCCTGAACAAGTGAATATCGCACCAAATGCTCTTCACTGCGCTATGTGAAAAGTGGAATAGACAGGAGTTTCGATAAAACCAACAGCCCTTACAGGTACACTGTCCATAATGCCGCTTTCAGAATGCCAACACAAAAGTCCTCCACGGAAAATACAGTTTATCGTCGATGGAAGCGGCAGTCACTAGAAAACCAGCAGCCACACATTAGTCGAGAGGATCGATTTTATTGCCCTGGGATTTATCCCACACAGCTCGGTCCCTTTTGGCAGGTAGCCCACTGAAAGCATCGCACAATGTACAGACACCATAGCTCCAGCGACGACCCCCAGGAGTCTCCGAGAAAAATGCACCCGTGAACCGAAAAGGCCATCAACCATCATGTGCCATGCCGATAAGCGTGGGTGGTCATGTTCTGCCATCTCACTCGATCACCAGAGTTGTGGATCAGCTCTGTGTTTCTGTCTCGACCATGCCATGCTGCCAAGCCATCCAGGTATTTACTTCTCGGTCTTCCCCTTGGTCTCTTCCCTTCGATCTTGCCAGTTGTCACCAAGTTCTCCAATTCATTACTTCTCATAACATGTCCAAAATTATTTTGACTGTCTACGTCTAATGTCTCTAATCAGTTTACGATCTTCATTTGTTTCTTGAAGGACTTGTTCATTGGTTTTTCTGTCTGTCCATGGTATTCTTTGCATTTTCCTCAGAAACCACATTTCCACAGCCATCAGATGTTTTTCAGCTTGGCTACTCATTGTCCACGCTTCACATCCATACAAAAATATAGGTTCTATGTAGCACTTCAACACTCTTTTTCTCGTTTCAGTTGATATCTTTTTATTGGTCAGTATGTTTTCCATCTTGCAAAAGGCTACCTTCGCAATGGCAATTCTTGTTCTAATCTCTTCGAGGCATCTCCCATCAGATGTTATGACTGTTCCGAGATAACTGTATCGATTCACTTGCTTAAGAATATGCCCATTTACTCGTATATCACATTGTGGTATTTCCTTCTTCCCAGTGACGACCATAGTCTGTGTCTTCTTACTATTCAGTTCTAACCCTAGTTGTTCAATGTGTGCAACAACCGCATCTACTAAATGTTGCAGGTCCTGTTCATTGTCTGCAATCAAGACTGTATCATCCGCATATCTAATGTTATTGATGTATCGTCCCCCAATGTTGATTCCTTCTATATCTTCTATATTTCTGAAAATATTCTCACTGCATAGGGAAAAAAGATCTGGAGACATCTGGAGACACCGAAAAGGCAATCCAGTCAATTCCAAGCAACACGATGATTGCTATCGTTCCGAACATGCAGTTCACGCTACAACAATCGCGGACAAATGTAAAAACATTCCAAACGAAATTCACAGCTCACAGTGTCGCGCCACGCACGCAACTCAGTAGCAGGGCGACGGAACCAAAATACTATAGATAATCAAAGAAATGGAAATATCAAAATTTTATGGATGAACTGAATGCTATGATAAGGTCAGATAACATGAGTTGTGAAGCGATCATATTGTTTTAGTTATGTTAGACTCTAGCTATTTATGTGACCAAAGTATGGATCTCGTATTGTAATTTTGATTCCAAGTTTGTTTAGAACGAAGTCACATGTTATTGTATCTTAAATAAACTACACTAGAAGTCAACATCAAAAGCAGGTAAGCAAGAATTTTGCAATGATACAAGTGGGAAGATAACACCAAGAGATAGTTGAACAACAGTATTGATGAGTGCATAGCGAAAGAAAGTGCTGGAAATCCATTGTAGTATATGAGTGTACAACCAGAGCGACAGAAAGAAAGCTTTGAAGATCCTTTGTAGTCAACAGTAGTATATATTTGAATAACGGAGACATAAACGATTTATTGCCTGGCATATTTCCCTGCATCTCGTCGTCAGGTACATACTGCATAAATCATACATCATGAACTAAAGTGATTAGATACATCCATCAATATAGATTAATCCAGTGTGTCGGCTTGGCCAAGTTCCCAGAGTCTTTGTGCATTATTCTGTCAATCTAATTGGGTGTGCATTCGACCACCCTATTTTTTAACTGCCACTTTGTTCTGCCGATGTAAATAGACTAGCACCTACATGTAACTTGATAAATACAATTGGATTTGCCATACAGAGGAACAGGTTCTTTTACTGCTAGGGTGGGAATATGTATGGTTCTGTACCTAATAGCTGGAGTTGCAGCATAGAATGTTTGGCCGACTGCAGTAATGAGCCGGTTCTGTAGACTTTGCATTACGTTATCCCCTCGAAAGGTTGGCTGGATAATACCTAGAGTTTAGGGACTAATGTTTCGTCGGGTTTTGGTTTCAGCTGTTGGCGGTGGCGCTTTATAAATCCAGTGGAGTACCCATTCAGGTGTAAGATATTCTTCAGTTTCAATTTCTTCTGTCAGTATGTTCTGGGTGCATATCTTCTTGGATCGGTCAAACAGGGTCCGTACTAAGCTACGTGTGTACTGGACGGGTGCGAAGCTGTTGAAATTCAAGTATTGGCCAGTCCACGTTTCTTTGCGGTACATTGATCGTTGAATGGTGCCGTCTGCAAATTGACTTGTTTGAATCAGTGGTCTCACTAGAATATCTAGGAACGGCATAGCTTTGTTGTGTTCGGGTTCCATAGACAGAGAAGTGCTCTTATGCGATTGGTTCATTATGGTCTGGAACGATGTTGCCTGTAACTCTTCTGTGGTGATGATTATTATATCGTCCACATAATGACGATAGAAGACCAAGTTTTTAATATCTGTGGATCTGTTTTAGGGGTAGGGGTATCCCCTATCAAAGGAGAAGTAAGGCGCCTCCTTCCCTCCGCTAGCCTACGGGACACCCTTGGGCAAGGTGGAGTTTCCGTTTAGCCCCCCGATCAGGGTTACGTGAAGCCATGAGTGCAGGTGGTGAATGAAGATGGAGAGCAGCCGACAGATAGTTGTAGGTTATGGTCTCCACCTTCACGACGGTAGGCAGAGGATCTTTTTTTTTTCGAGGAGACAATGGCTACGGTCACTGACCAGTATGGTCACTGCTAGGAAGGAAAGCAATGGCAAACTACCTTCTTTATAGATGCCAAGAAAATCATGTTGTGTGGACCTTGAAGAGATTAGAACAAGAATCGCCATGGCAAAAGTAGCCTTTAGCAAGATGAAAAACATACTGACCAATAAAAAGATGTCAATTGAAATGAGAAAAAGAGTGTTGAGATGCTACATAGAACCTGAACTCTTATATGGATGTGAAGCTTGGACAATGAGCAATCAAGCTGAAAAACATCTGATGGCTGTAGAAATGTGGTTTCTGAAGAAAATGCAAAGAATACCATGGACAGCCAGATAGACCAATGAACAAGTTCTTCAAGAAACAAATGAAGATCGTAAACTGATTAGAGACATTAGACGTAGACAGTCACAATTTTTTGGACATGTTATGAAAAGAAATGATCTGGAGAACTTGGTAACAACTGGTAAGATCGAGGGGAACAGACCAAGGGGAAGACCTAGAAGCAAGTACCTGGATGGCTTGGCCATGTGGCATGGTCGAGACAGAAACACAGAGCTGATCCACGACTCTGGTGATCGAGTGAGATGGCAGAACATGACCGCGTATATCGAGTGAGATGGCAGAACATGACCGCCCACGCTTACCGGCATGGCACATGATGGATGGATGGATGGATCTCTTTTCTTCTAAATGTGCCATGAAGATCACCGCTAGACATTTGCTAGTACTAGTAGTATATATGAGTGTACAACCAGAGTGAAAGAAAGACAGCTTTAAAGATCCCGTGTAGTCAACAGTAGTATATATGAGTGTACAGCCAGAGAGTAAGAAAGACCACGTTGGAAATACATTGCAGACAATCTTCATTGTGAAGATGATACTTGTGCGATGGATGTATTATTTTGTCTGCCTGTGCTGTAATGACTATGGACTCCCACCAGGAAGCCAAAAACAGTAACACTGTAACCTACCAAATGTGTTGTAACAGACGAGTAGGGGGTTTGAATGTTGCAGGTAATTACTGCCTCAACCTTCAAATGCCCTACTAGATGACAGATGGGGTGTGGATGAGGTGATTTCTCACCTCCTTAAGATTCATGACCTCATTGTGATCAAGTCTGTCAAGGACCACACACATTGTACGCTTTGAGGCTGAAATAAGGCCGCAGCAACTCCCTACATTGATGGTGGACATTCAGCACACAAGCCTTGCACTCCTGGTTGGAAACTTCATGCACATGATCAAAATGATTTTTCTATTTGTCTATAGGGATGGAAACAAACCCATCATTTCCTGCCATATAAGGGCGGACAACTCGCATGTTGAGTTTCGTACAAGAGTAACAACAATTATTTTTCTAATGCTGCTGCCCTCTATCTCCCACTACAACACAGACCTTGAAGCAACTCTTCCGAGTCGTCTTATCTTTCGCAGCGCTATCATGTGCCCCCCAAATGAATACCCTTTGTCTCTAATCCTATTCTCCACCATTTTTGTAGAGCTCCCTCTATTTCGCTTGTCCTATGGGATAACGACACAGCATTTATAGTTATACTATTACCACGTTATCTCTGTGTGTGTCCTATGGGATAACGACACAGCATTTATAGTTATACCATTACCACGTTATCTCAGTGTGTGTCCTATGGGATAACGACACAGCATTTCTAGTTATACCATTACCACGTTATCTCAGTGTGTGTCCTATGGGATAACGACACAGCATTTCTAGTTATACCATTACCACGTTATCTCAGTGTGTGTCCTATGGGATAACGACACAGCATTTCTAGTTATACCATTACCACGTTATCTCAGTGTGTGTCCTATGGGATAACGACACAGCATTTATAGTTATACCATTACCACGTTATCTCAGTGTGTGTCCTATGGGATGACGACACAGCATTTATAGTTATACCATTACCACGTTATCTCAGTGTGTGTCCTATGGGATGACGACACAGCATTTCTAGTTATACCATTACCACGTTATCTCAGTGTGTGTCCTATGGGATAATGACACAGCATTTCTAGTTATACCATTACCACGTTATCTCAGTGTGTGTCCTATGGGATAACGACACAGCATTTATAATTATACTGTTACCACGTTATCTCAGTGTGTGTCCTATTCAGACCAGCGTCTTCTCCCCACTTCTTGATTCACTGGTGCAACAACAACAATGGTTTGGAAAAATAAGGCAACCAAAGCTGGGGATGGGCAAGAGAAAGTAAACAAAGGTTTTAAATTGCACGCTACATTGGGACGCAGAGGTGTTTCCAAGGCACCGGGTTATAAACTGGCCAAAACCTATTGACGCGTCCTCGCCGAGCATCCTGGACAACAGGTCCCATCGGAGTCCTGGCTAAAGTCAGTAGGATCGCTGATTCCTCCGAAGTCGGAGAGTGTCTGCCTGTACGGTGAGGAACCACCAGTCTGCACACCAATAAGCCAGACATGGGACAACGGATACTCATGCAAACCTCAGGTCCTGTATGACATCACACTGATGTTGGACAACAGGATGCCTTCATCCAACATACAGGACTTCACGTTGGAGCTCAAGCCAACAAACACAAGCAAGCATGCTACATTGAAAACATTTAATCGCTTCACAATCAGAAAAACAGGAAAAACATGGACTTTAAATACTTTTAATGGGTGTAACTACAGCGAACAAGATACTTTATTTGAAAGCAAAAAGTTACTTGAATGCATATGAGGATTTAACAAGGCAAAAGTCTGCAAAAACAAAAAAAACCTCATAATTCTAACATGCACACCCCTAAAACACAAGTGCCTGGACCATTATTGTGTGAATTGTCACTCAATGTATCATTTTGTACAGATAACATATTACTGCAATGCAAATGAAAAATGTAACTAGATCACTCACAAGAAAACAAAGAGACAAATCACTGCCTCTCAACAATGACACAATTATTCAATACTATACTAAAAACAGCACAAAAAGCAATCATTTGATTTGAATACAAACTACATGAACACAACAAATGAGGCACTTCAGCTACAATTTGAAATGATTAGGGCTATGGTGGTTGTAACATAAAAGGCACTTTGGATTTAGCTACAAGGGTAGCATAGACTAGAACAGAAAGCTGCTGTGCACACAAGAAGTATACATTCTTGATTGACAACAGAAGTTTTGTGACTGCTCCAATACATACATATAGAGTAAATTCCGGCATATTCTGTAAATTTCATACTGAAATAGTAAGTCTTTACCATACACATAGCACTCCTGCCTGCCTTAATGATTTCTTTATGAAGTGTAAAAGTGAAGCCTCCTGTTTTTCAGAGACGTGATTGTACACATTGGAGTTGTGTGTCATGGGAGCCCTAATACCATAGACAGAACCTGTGGTAGCATAGATTCTACCACGCAAAGACAGAGGCTGTGGCAGAATACACTGAAGTCATGCCAGTGTACACTGGAGCTGTGGCAGAATACACTGAAGTCATGACAGTGTACACTGGAGCTGTGGCAGAATACACTGAAGTCATGCCAGTGTACACTGGAGCTGTGGCAGCATACACTGAAGTCATGACAGTGTACACTGGAGCTGTGGCAGCATACACTGGAGCTGTGGCAGCATACACTGAAGTCATGCCAGTGTACACTGGAGCTGTGGCAGCATACACTGAAGTCATGCCAGTGTACACTGGAGCTGTGGCAGCATACACATAAGTCATGACTGTGTACACTGGAGCTGTGGCAGCATACACTGAAGTCATGACAGTGTACACTGGAGCTGTGGCAGCATACACTGAAGTCATGACAGTGTACACTGGAGCTGTGGCAGCATACATACACTGAAGTCATGCCAGTGAACACTGGAGCTGTGACAGCATACACTAAAGTCATAACAGTGTACACTGGAGCTGTGACAGCATACATACACTGAAGTCATGCCAGTGTACACTGGAGCTGTGGCAGCATACATACACTGAAGTCATGACAGTGTACACTGGAGCTGTGGCAGCATACATACACTGAAGTCATGCCAATGTACACTGGAGCTGTGGCAGCATACATACACAGAAGTCATGCCAGTGAACACTGGAGCTGTGGCAGCATACACTGAAGTCATGCCAGTGAACACTGGAGCTGTGACAGCATACATACACTGAAGTCATGACAGTGTATGCTGGAGCTGTGGCAGCATACACTGAAGTCATGCCAGTGAACACTGGAGCTGTGACAGCATATACTGAAAACATGACAGTGTACATTGGAGCTGTGACAGCATACATACACTGAAGTCATGACAGTGTACGCTGGAGCTGTGGCAGCATACACTGAAGTCATGCCAGTGAACACTGGAGCTGTGACAGCATACATACACTGAAGTTATGACAGTGTACGCTGGAGCTGTGACAGCATACATACACTGAAGTCATGACAATATACACCGGAGCTGTGACAGCATACACTGGAGCTGTGACAGCATACACTGAAGTCATGCCAGTGTACACTGGATCTGTGGCAGCACACACTGAAGTCATGACAGTGTACACTGGAGCTGTGACAGCATACATACACTGAAGTCATGACAGTGTACACTGGAGCTGTGACAGCATACATACACTGAAGTCATGCCAGTGTACACTGGAGCTGTGGCAGCATATACTGAAAACATGACAGTGTACACTAGAGCTGTGACAGCATACATACACTGAAGTCATGACAGTGTACACTGGAGCTGTGACAGCATACATACACTGAAGTCATGCCAGTGTACACTGGAGCTGTGACAGCATACATACACTTAAGTCATGACAGTGTACACTGGAGCTGTGGCAGCATACACTGAAGTCATGACAGTGTACACTGGAGCTGTGGCAGCATACAATTAAATAATGACAGTGTACACTGGAGCTGTGGCAATCTACATCAGAGCCATGGTGTATCAGTGGTGCCTTATTCTCAAACTCAGAAGTGCAGACATCAAAGTAACTTGAGAGATATTACACATATAACACACCTACATATGAAATGTAATTATGAGATTCATTATTTGCTGGTAATGACTACATGGTGGTAAACTGAAAAAAGACAGGCATAAGTAAATACTCAATATAAAAGTACAACTAAACATAACAAGTGCAATAAGCATCTTGTACTTAAAACATTCAAAATAATAAATAGTAATATAATACTGGCTGCAACAAAAAACGCATATGAGATGACAATACACGAAAGTCACATGAAATGCATATGATTGTGTGAAAAGTAACAATTACATTTTGAGTAATGATTTAAAAAAAATAAAAAAAAATATAATATTTGCCAAAAGGGGGTGCAAAATGGTTAAAATATTAATGTATACAAAAGAACCATACAATAAAACACCATTAAGTAAAAAACAAAGGGAAAACAAGGACATGCTTGTATTGTTTTCCTGAAATATGAAAGAATGATAATAATACAATCACACCTCAAAGGATTAGGAGGGTTTCTGATGTCTGGTGCCAGGATTTTCTTTCTCTGCTAGTGTTTCTTTATACATTGTTAAGTTGAAAGCCAGTTATTTTTACTGCTCATTTTGAATATGGAATATTAAAAAATTATAACAAGAACAAAATGAAACAAACAAATTTGTTAAATGTTACTGGCTCTGAAAACTTTCTTTACATCATATTTGGAAATATGGTCCCCCACATACTGGCCTTCTGTCCTTTATTTCAATAAAAGACAACACGTGAAGTCTGTTGGTAAGAGACACAATTATCACAATCACATCAAACTATTTTATCCATACATACTTTTGTTTTCAACTCAGTGCACTGAAACATTGTATATGAATAAGCTGTATCTATATAATCACAAATCAAATAATATCGGACTTTTCAGTAGCAGCAGCAGCAAACACATAATCAATGAAAAGAATGGCTGAATAAACAAGAAATATAAATTGCATGTCCTTTTACAGCATGATGCAATCAACCTCAGCATTTATTGGCTATTTATGTTTTATTAGGCAAGTTTGGTTCAGTCAATAGTTTGCCACTGCTTTCAAATCACCTGTGGCAGATTTAGACTACTCAAGCCGGTATGTCAGGAAACTATGTTCACTAATCCCTAAGACACAGACATTTCCTGGTGTTAAACTGGTAAAATCCTTTCAGACTAGACTCCAAGTTAGCCTGTCATCATTCTGGGTTAACAAGAATGATCACATTGATCCTTGGATAGCCGTTCAAGCTAGGACACAGATAAGTGAAATTTATACTTTCATGTATTTGTTAGTCTATTTTTGTTTGTTTGTTCTGTGCTGACGAGGACTTTGGCTGCAATGTCCATTTTGTTTTTTGTAGTCGTGCTTTGGTAAAGCTCACAAGCTACTTCTCATTTTTCAGTGATTCATTCATTCTAGGTTAGAACATGGTCACAAAGTCTTGAATTTTGTGAATGAAGACATAGTAGAAGCAGCTGAGTGCATTCAGTGAGTCATAGCTTGATTGTTTGTGCCAGCAATCCAGAGCTGACCAAGAACCTAATACACCTCCAGTATTCCTGGAAATAAGTGTATGCCAGTGCAGTCTGACTGAGAGAGTGGAAATGCAGAAGGAAGGCAATTCCAGCTCTATCCATGGTCTCAGTATTGACAGTCCTACATCTGGGACATTCCCACACATGCTTCTTCTCCTTCCTCAAAAGCTACCAAAGAGTTTTCACACTGATAGTTCCAGTAGCAGTCTGATTAAAAGGTCAATAGGCTTTTCCTCTTCACATTGAGAGCCATCCAGATCATCTACTCATTCCTTTCTGAACCAGTTTCTCGTGGAGTACAACTGCTGTGCTGGAATTGGATGTCTTGACCAAAATCTGCACATATGGTGTAAAGCAATCTAACACAACCAATGGTTTCTCCATTGTAAAGGGACCTAACACAATCAATGGTTTCTCCACTCTGAAGGAACTTAATACAACCAATGCAGGACAAATGACGAAGGACGAAGAAAAAGTTCAAGAAACAAAAAATAGCCAAGAATGTAGCCAGTTGTCAGCTTTAACACCAGCTGTGATTTAACTAATACTTGACTTTCCAAACTGAATACTGTAGTCACAGTCAACACTGTTGGTAAATGTTCACTTTACATCCTTACTCTGGTATAAAATAGTAATGATAATATAATTTAGGGGATCATTCAAACAATAACTCAGCCGTCTGCATGATGACAAGAAATGGAAAAAAAAAATGGCAAATGAATGGTGTTGTATATAATTGCATGTGGTAGCTTCAGTTTCCAGAATGTATTTATTATATGCAAATCAGTAAGAATAGATAATTTACACTTGATGCTCTTAAAAACAGCTCCTTTCAGTAGTTACATACTTTCGACAATTTTGTTTGTTTTTGTTGTTGTTGCTGTTAACTCACTTTAAAGTCAAGTGTAATCCATAAATGTGTTACCACTTTTAGTGCACCGGACTGATCTTTGCATGTGGATTAGCTTTCCTTATTACCAGTGTTCCTCGCTATCAGGCGAACCCCTCGGACTTCAGAGGTAACTTTTGACAATGTTTATACGGCTGTGAAAACATTCCTGCAACCCATTCTTTACAACTAGTGTCAGCAACATTGGTGTGTCCTCAAAACTCTTGAATTGTTGCCCTTTCAATGCTGATTTGAAATGAAGGTACAAGAAAAATATCAGATTACCAGGTTGGGAGAATATGATGGATGTTCCAGGTAGTTACACTCAGTGTTGTGAGGTACTTCTATACCAGGTAGAACCGATGTGATGACACACTGAAATGCAGTAGAATACAGTTGTCTGTTCCCTACTGTGCATGGAAATGTTTGTTTCAATACAAACAACTGTAGACAGATGCAAAAAGCATTCCACATGAAATCCACAGTTCACAGTGTCGCTACACACATTTAACTCAGTAGTTGGGCGGACTGTTGTATTGGTATTCTGGCAGTGGCCTTATGCATGTATGCCTGTGTGTACTGTTGTTTTGTACGGACTCCTGTCTGTTCCACTTCTCACATGAGACAGTAAGGAGCATTTTATGTGATATTCACTGGCACAGGAATGGAGCATAATGGGGTGACCCTTTGCTGTGAAGTTGGAACTGTGATGATCTAACGACTAATGCTTATTCCACTAAAAAGACCTGAGATTCCTTTGTTGCAGTATCATCATATGCTTTCAAAAGCAAGGTCAATGTTTCTGAAATACTCAAGTAAAACACATCTGGCAACTGTATGTTGCTCAATACGTGACAGTGTTGGTTAACGGTTGGGCCATTACACTTACAACTGTATGAGCGCAGTGGGACAAGGGTTGAATGCCAGCTCTCAGTATTCACTACATGAGGCAAAGACTGGCCACTTATTTCTCTGTGCAATCAGGCCTACAAACATGTGATGGTTTTAACATGTGATGGTTCCTGCCATGTGACCAGTTTTGTTTTTTAGTTCTTTTCGCTGTTAGTCTACACTGCAATATTTTATAAAACAATACTTCCAGGACAGAATCAACCAATCAAATAGGAGCAGAAAATTTCTAGTACTTTTTGAAACTACTCTGCGTATATATCAAAAGATCAAATGTGAATATTAAATTAACTTCACACCAGTTATCCACCCATCATGTCACATGCTGGAAAGCGTGGGCGGTCATGACTCGCCATTTCACTCAATCACCAATGTCGTGGATAAGCTCAGTGTTCCTGTCTCGACCATGCCATGTGGCCAAGCCATCCAGGTATTTACTTATCGGTCTTCCCCTGGGTCTGTTCCCTTCGATCTTGCCAGTTGTCACCAAGTTCTCCAATCCATTTCTTCTCATAACATGTCCAAAAAATTTTGACTGTCTACGTTTAATTTCTCTAATCAATTTACGATTTTCATTTGTTTCCTGTAATACTTGGTTATTGGTTTTTCTGTCTGTCCATGGTATTCTTTGCATTCTCCTCAGAAACCAGATTTCTGCAGCCATCAGATGTTTTTCAGCTTGACTGCTCATTGTCCAAGTTTCTCATCCATACAAAAGTACAGGCTCTATGTATCCCCTCAACACTCTTTTTCTCGTTTCAATTGACATCTTTTTATTGGTCAGTATGTTTTTCATCTTGCTAAAGGCTACTTTTGCCATGGCGATTCTTATTCTAATCTCTTCAAGGCATCTCCCATCAGATGTTATGACTGTTCCGAGATAATTGTACCGATTCACTTGTTGAAGAATATTCACCAGTTATACATGGGGCTAAAACAGGTATCCCTTATTATGAACACAGCATAAGATAGTATAACAATGATCATTCTGCTTAGAATTGTGCCAAAACCTGGCAGAAACATACAGTAATGCAGTACTGAGAATTGCATGCTCAAATACAATAAACAAATGGCTGGTTAGTATCTATCAGTTACCATATTATTTCAATGAGAATACACAATCTTGCATGCATACACATTTTATTCACAATGAGTATTTTACATAATGACTTGATACAGCTTTTGACCATCATATTGTTTGTTTTATGTAGGAACTTCCCCCATAAAATTTAAAAATAACGTTACTGAACAGTCCTGGCTACAATTATTTCACTATGACGTATGACATGTGGCATTAACATTTACAAGAATTATACTACTCAATACTAACAATCTCTACAAGAACTAATAATAAAACTTACACATGCACATTCTCATAATGCAAGAACTCACTCAGTCAAATACTTTTGCCATTCCGTATAAGTTCAAGCTCTTCTGTTTTCCATTCTAACCTATTCTTCATTCCCACTTTGGGAAACATGTGCACTGTTCTATACCATCTCAAGTACTTTTGTTTTCCCTTTATCTTCTTCTTCATTCCCAGAATGCAGTAGCTCACTTAGGGAAACACCTGTACCATTCAGTACCACCTCATGTGCTTCTGTTTTCCTCAATATTCTACGAGGGTAATTAATAAGTCAGTCACAAATGGCTGTAGAAAAATAACTAAATAAGATAATAACTTTTATACATACTTTGTCCCTTTATTTCTCAACATAATTTCCACCAACATAGATGCACTTATCCCATCATTTTATCAGTCCTCCCAAACCAGTTGCATAGAACTGTGTGCTCTGTTTTCTAAACCACGTTTTCACTTCACATTCAACTTCGGCGTCACTCGCAAAATGTCTCCTGCCAAGGTGGGTTTTCAGTGGACTTAGCCCCTAGCAATTTCCTGTTAAGTGGTGCATAGCTGGGTAGAAAAAGTTACGAGGGGGAGTCAATAAGTAAGTCACACACTTCTGTGGGATGGCAGGTAAATGAAAACAAAGCACGCAGTCCTATGCAGCCGTTTGGGAGGACTGATAAAATGATGCGATAAGCGCATCAATGTTGGTGGAAATTATGTTGAGAAATAAAGGGACAATGTATGTATAAAAATAAACTGGTTTCAAGTTGTTATCATAGTTATTTTTCTACAGCCATTTGTGACTTACTTATTAACTTACCCTCGTACTTCATTCCCACTTAGGGAAACACCTGTACCATTCAATACCACCTCACGTGCTTCTGATTTCCTGAATCTTCTACTTCATTCCTACTTAGGGAAACACCTGTGCCATTCAGTACCACCTAATGTGCTTCTGTTTTCCTCAATCTTCTACTTCATTCCCACCCAGAGAAACACCCTTTATCTTAGTCTTCATCCCCACAGTGCAAGAGCTTCTGTTTTCCACTCTATAATCTTCTTCAAGTTCCTGGTCTCTTGAGATTTGGCAATCATGATCCTTCAAAACTCTCTCTCATCTCATCTTGTATCTTGTGGTGACGAGGTGGAGCATAAACAGAGGGAAAATACCCATTTATGGGCTTCATACATCGTGATTCTCGTGAATTATCTTATTCCCTTTGTCCATCCTTTATAAGGTCGCCCTCTTATGCTGGTTCCATTTGATCTGTACATCTTTACTTGTGGTGTACTTTTAGTTGGTAATCTAGTTAAATTCTCTCTGTGCCCAAAAATTCTACTGAGGTTGATGTTGCTAATATTATTTTTTCCTTCCCAGCTTTCTACATACATCTTTCTCTGCATCTCTTTACTAATATTTTCCTAAATAAGGTTGATTTCTCCAGTTCTGCTTTTCTGTCCCTCTCTATACACTGAACAAAATGAATAAGTTGGCAAATAAATGTTACTGAGTGTAATTGTAGGACACAGCTTCAAACAGTTGCCAGAATTTGTTGATTGCACACAATAAGGCTACTTTCGTTCATTTGCGTTGGCTGTGTATAACACAGCTAATTTCTCAACCCTGCTTTTCTTCTCACTCTATAAAAGATGGAAACAGATAAGCTCTGTATGTTTCAGAAGTAGTGGATCACTCTCCATCCCTAATAGTAATGATTATACTACTGTTAACATTTGATGTCCCAGTTAGCTGTAACATTATCTTTTCCTTTTCCAAAGAGTTCAACTTGAAAGTGACAAATGTTTGGGTTTGAAAGAGTTATAATAACACTGTCTGACAAAACGAGTTAAAGTAGCAATTCAAATAGAGTAGGTCAATGTCACAACCTAGAGCAGGGCAATGTCACAACCTAGAGCAGGGCAATGTCACAACCTAGAGTAGGTCAATGTCACAACCTAGAGCAGGTCAATGTCACAACCTAGAGCAGGTCGATGTCACAACCTAGAGTAGGTCAATGTCACAACCATTTGGGACAGAAAAAAATTACAAGTGTGTTACATATACAGAAACCAACAAACATGTGAATTTCTTGATAAACAATGAGTGAACACAACCTGAGCCTGACATGTTTACACACCAGGCACCTCACATGCTAAATCACACAGCCATGTTCACTGCTACACTATACACCACAACAGATACTAGTCTAATCAACTTTCTTTATTAAGACATGGACGGACAAACTTCTGTATGACTAAGTTGTTTACTTAATAAGATAAATACTCATGGTTTTCACAATAACATATATCAGCTCTACTACATGATCTTATAGAGTCGGCCAAAAGTCTCCATATATGGAATTTAATTGTTATATTTTCCAATTACTCTCTAAGAGTGCATTGACGTGAAAAGACAGGAAGTCAATACGTTTGGCTACATGTCATGACTACCAATAGACACAACACAAGAAAGGCAACACTGCTTGGATATAGATTGGGGAAAAAGCTGCAAGACTGCCAGTACCAAAGATGGATAAATATTATAACTGAGGATAACTGAAGCAACAGATACAACAGTATTACAGGTGCATGCCAGAACTAATTCGAGAACTCTATCTAGATCCCTGAAGATCAGTGAGACAAACTGGAAAAACAGAAGAATGGAAAAAGGAGGAGGAGGAGAAGAAGGAAGAAGAGGAGGGGTGAAGGAGAAGAAAAATATGAGAAAAAAGAAGACAAGGGAGGAGCAGGAGAAAGAAACGGGAACAAGAAGAAGAAAAAGATAGAAGGGGAGGAGGAGAAAAAGAAATAGAAGAATGCCTTTAACTAGAACTTGTAAGAATGCCTTTAACCAGAACTTGTTTCCAAACTCTCTTCATAAGCTGATGCTGACATGAAGAAAAGAGATGTAAGTTTAAAAAGCGTTCAATTTCCTACTGTTTGGAGACTGTTGGGCCAATTCTATTATATTTGCTTTGTTATCACAACAGACGTGATTATATTTGTACAATAATTTCAAAACAGAGACAAAATATTTTTGAATATGAAAAAAAAAATTAGATTTTTCAATAAATTGCACTGTACAGAAGTAATATCTAATAGATACAAAAATATCAGCATTCACAAGGAGACCAGATGATCCAGAAATACAAACTTGGAAGTAAATAAACTGTGAAAATATTATAGGTAATAAAGATACACCAATGACTAACTAATATTATGACATTCTAGAGGTATATAAAACCAGTTTATTAACAACTTCATATATTACAGTGAAGGAAAAATCATGACATGGATAATACATTTAACTTGTCAAAGCTATCAACTTGCCAGTAAATTTCACTTGCCAGGTATGTTAAAAATGTATTGGACCTTTGGTCTGGAAAAATACACTTACCCACCTGGAGGTCTGAAGCCCTAAAACCCCAGCGGACCCGCCATTGTTGGGAGTATTTCAGGAAGGCTTCTCTAAGAATACAGTACAGCCTGGCCATCATGCATAATGTCTTTCCTTTAAATGGTATTTTCAACTTGGAGAATAGTAAAAAATCTCAAGGAGCCATTCCATCATGACAACGCACACACCCATTCTAATTGTATTTTTATCAGGCCAAGGTCGGATACTTGTGTAACAGACCTTGTATATCAGACTGAAATAACCTCGCAAGGAGGCTCAACTTGTGGATTTAGAGATGTCTCCAAAGCACGTCATTAGTTGAATGACTAGTCTAAAGCTTCTTGAACATGTCACTCTACCATAAATCCAGCTTTGTAACTGCCAGTAAACTTATTCTTGGGAAAGCAATGTGGTGGTTTTCTTTTGACTTCCACATATCTGTCAACTGATACCTTAAAATCAGATAACAATCATTTGAAACTGTTGATGCTCTCACAAATATAAAAAGAAATATTGAAGTCAAATTTGGTCTTAATCTTATCTGCAGATGTGAAAGAATTTGACACAAACATGATTTTGTTGGATTTGTATGGGAAATATGTGAAAAACTATCAATCAATCAATTATGTGCCATGCCGGAAAGCGTGGGCGGTCATGATTCGCCATTTCACTCGATCACCAGAGTCGTGGATCAGCTCAGTGTTCCTGTCTCGTCCATGCCATGTGGCCAAGCCATCCAGGTATTTTCCTCTCGGTCTTCCTCTTGGTCTGCTCCCTTCGATCTTGCCAGCTGTCACTAAGTTCTCCAGTCCATTTCTTCTCATAACATGTCCAAAAAATTTTGACTGTCTACGTCTAATTTCTCTAATCAATCTACGATTTTCATTTGTCTCTTGTAGTACTTGGTCATTGGTTTTTCTATCTGTCCATGGTATTCTTTGCATTTTCCTCAGAAACCACATTTCTGCAGCCATCAGATGTTTTTCAGCTTGACTGCACATTGTCCAAGTTTCACATCCATACAAACTATGGAGTATAATTAATGCCCCAAAACACCAATACACTGAACAGATGGTATTACATTTCAACTTTCATGAAAATATACAACCTTCAACTTGCATAGAATGAATGTGACTTAGTGCTAAAGGTATTTAATAGTAACTAATAACAAAACATGGTCATTGGACGTATATTTTGTAGATTTATATATATGACATTCAGCCCACGAGAGAGCAAGAGAAATGAAAGGCAACTAATTATTAGCTGCTGCACAAATGTTTTGGCCACTTCGTTTTGCGTGTATGCATGTGCTAGTATTAGTGTGTGTTATGTTAACATGGATATCTGTATGTGTGTATGTACGCACACAGGCACAAACACAGAGAGAGAGAGAGAGAGAGAGAGAGAGAGAGAGAGAGAGAGGATGAAGGGTTTAAAAGAGAGAGAGAGAGAGAAAGAGGATTAAATAAATAGAGAGAAAAAGAAAATTACACAATTTCAGTATAAATACTGTACATGTCCAATGTTCAAAATTGTATAATTCTGAACAAAATGCCTCCCATCTCTACTAAAAATAGCACTATTTACAAAATGGACAAACAACAAGCTGTTTGATATACACATCTGGTAGACTTGGAACCTTACAAATACAAAGCCTATATCTTGAAGCAAAAGCTGAATGTTGTCATAAGTAAACAGTCAGTAAAATATCTCCATACTTTATTCTGCACTTCAGCAAACTATTCAGTTTTACTTTAAATCCTTAAGGACATCAGCGTCTTCCACATGATGGGGGAAGATGTATTTGTCTCTCTTCAAATTTTCACAAGCTATTCAACTGTAAGTGTCTGTTATTTGTTATCTGCAAGGTATTTTCATTCTCAGAATTGGTCTGTCACAAAAGACCAATCAATTTGATATCAAGTTACCAGAGCCTAGCAAAAATTAGAAGTTTACAACACAAACAGCATAAAACAACTGTAAATGTTCAAATCCCACAATTGTGTTTTGACAATAATAATTTCATGTGATGTCTACAATCTACAAGCAAGTCTTTCATCTCAACAAAACACAACAGCGTGTTGCTGGCATTGACATTTTATTTACCATGGCTTGCAATAAGGCCTACATACTTGTGTATAACCACAACCGAATGTGAAGACTGCTCAACATTTGGTACGTTCACAACTCACTGGGGAAGACAAAACACTGGACGACAATCTTCACAATCATGTTTAGGCATTTGAGAGGTTGCAAAATGTGAGTGTGCATCATCACTTTCAAGTCTCCTCACAAGCAACAAGCAATAACATTTGTGATGTGTGTGCAATATATTCAGCAAACATGTTAGTGATAACACAAACATGACCTACAAGGGCAGACTATAATATTTTGGTGTGAATATTATGAGTTATCTGCAGCTAATGAAAGAGTTGAGATGAAGTTTCTGACACAATAAGGAAGGGTTTACATGTGGAAAGTTTCTGACACAATAAGGAAGGGTTTACGCATGGAAAGTTTCTGACACATTAAGGAAGGGTTTAAATGTGGGAAGTTTCTGACACAATAAGGAAGGGTTTACATGTGGGAAGTTTCTGACACAATAAGGAAGGTTTTACACATGGAAAGTTTCTGACACAATAAGGAAGGGTTTGCACATGGAAAGTTTCTGACACAATAAGGAAGGGTTTACACATGAAAAGTTTCTGACACAATAAGGAAGGGTTTACATGTGGGAAGTTTTTGACACAATAAGGAAGGGTTTACAGGTTGGAAGTTTCTGACACAATAAGGAAGGGTTTACAGATTAAAAAGTTTGACACAATAAAGAAGGGTTCACATGCTGAAAGGGCAGACACAATAAGGGTTTACATGTTGGAAGGTTTGAGAATAAGGAAGGATTTACAGGTTGGAGGTTTCTGACACAATAAGGAAGGGATTACAAGTTGAAGTTTCTGATAAAATAAGCAGAAATACTGGAGATGGTTCAGTCTGTCTGGGACAGAATGATTAAAACTGGACACTGGACACAAGGTTCTGTCGCAGTAACTAATCTTGCACATGTATCAATTTAGATGTTTATGCTCAATAAACCTGGAGTATAGGATTTTATGAAGTGGCCAGGGTTCAAAGGTTACTTTCAAACTTACAATGATAAACACATTCTATCTACTTCAAAACTCAGAGTATTAGACTGCAGCTTGCGCCTGTCTGGTCTTCTCCAGTGGTAAATAATCTTTCTGCTGTTTTGATTCCTTTGGCTGTTGTTCTGAATGCTGTTTTGAATTTGTGCTTCTCTGGGGTGGAGGTGGATGTTTCAGTTTAGTTTGCTGAGAAGGTGACGGCTGTTGTTGAGACTGCTGTTGTTGTTCAGGAGCAGGTAATGAGGCTGTTTTGGCTGATGTATGATGTTCCATGCAAGAAACTGGATGGGTCCAGGTTGTTGTTTGATTGAGATGACTGCGACAAAAAATCAAAATTTCACATGAAATAAAGTCCCTAAAAATATAACATCACCCTTTCACATGAAATAAAGTTATTAAAAATATAACATTATGCTTTCACATGAAATAATCATCATCATGTGCCATGCTGATCAGCATGGGCAGTCCACTGTTTGCAATCTCGCACAATCACTGGTCTTGATCACGCCTGCTTTCTCATCATGATTACGCCGTATGGCCAAGCGATTCAGATATTTATCTCTCTTCTGTGCTCTTTTCCCATCATCTTGCCAGCGGTTACTAAGCTTTTCCACTTTTTCCTCCTCATTTAATAAAAGTTAGTTGCATATCCTTTATGGACTTAGCAGTCAACCCGAGCATTTTACGGACTTAAAAGTCAACCCGAGCATGTTTTGGCTGCTCGTGATTCTTGGGCAAGTTTTACGTTCAGTAGTTCGCCAGTGTTTTCTGAACGACCAGCACTCATACCATTTAATAAAAAAACCAACACAGATGTGTTTCAAACGTATGCGGGATTACGAACTGCGTCTGTAGCTCCTTTGCCATGGAGCCGGTTTTCTCCTCATAAGATGCCCAAAAAACTTAACTGTGTACGCCTAATTTCTCAGTTCAAATTCTGGTTTTCATTTGTTTCTTGTAGGACTTGCTCATCAGCTTTTCTGTCCACTAGCATGAAATAAACCTCTAAAATAGTATCACTCTTTCATCATCATCACGTGACCTGGCAGCTGGTGCAGGCATTCATGCATCTTCACGGATCTTGGTCGTTGGTGTTCTGGATCAATTCTATGAATGAGATTCCTCTCTGCTACTGCTCCAGTCCATATGTATCATTTCTCTCAGTCAACCCCTGACTCTTATACTGCTGATCTTGCCAGTTGTCACAATGTTTTATGAATTTCACATGCAATAAAACCATTAGAGACCAATGGCATGTTTGTATATTTGTTAACTTAGTTAAATATTTGAGATTTATCAACCTGTCAACTTGATGTAACATTTCAGACTGTCCATATTTATGAACTTGATGTAATATTTGAGATTTTCAAAATTTGTGAACTTGATGTAATATTTGAGATTTTCAAAATTTGTGAACTTGATATAATGTTTGAGATTTTCAACCAACATTTGTGAACTTGATGTAATGTTTGAGATTTTCAACATTTGTAAAGTTGATGTAATATTTGAGATGACCATATGTGTGGAGGTCAGCATGGCCGAATGGATAAGAGTGCTTGCTCTTAAACCTCTGGTGTGCTGATGGCAAAGTAGAGGGTTCAACCCCTACACTGATCAGTTGGACTAAAATGTTGACTTGGGGATGTAAATTACAAATACCTCTGATGTAGGAGTGAGTTTGTCTGACGGCAAGGGACACTTGTAATAGAGAAAGCTAATCCACACACACACACACAAAATCAATCCAATGCACTAGAAGTAGTAATGCATGTATGGACTACCCTTGAGTTCAAAGTGAGCACACGGAAAAAACAAACAAACTTGGAACTTGATGTAATATTTGAGATAATCATTTTTGTGGACTTACTTAATGTAATACTTGACTCCTTCAGTAGTATAAGCTTCCTCCCATCCAAAAGGCAGAGCTGTGTGCAACAACAACACAATTAGAGAAAACACACACTAAGAAAGTGTTCTGTAAAACCATCTCACCATTAAATACAAGTAACATTTTTATGCATGTACTTGCAAATATCTACAAGGTGTGGACTGCGCCTGGCCCTGCAGCCAGCAGGATTAGGATCGGCTAGCCTCTCCCAGGATAGATGAAAAGTGAAAATTAGTAGCCTGCTGATGACTCGCAGACTACACAAGTCAACCCCACCCCCATGCGGTGTAGACAGGGAAACCATGACCGTAAGGTCATGGGCTAACGGGGCTTTGGCTCACCATAGGGGATGGACTCCCTATGGTCAGATTATTGTCCTAAACCTGCAACTGGCTTAGCAAGCCGGCAGGGGATCTTCATACTGCTCGTAGAAAAACTAAGAAGTATAAACGGACTGACCCAAATGGATATAGACCCGGCAATGTTAATGGACTAAGAGATAGATCAGCGATTAAAAAAATAGGCACAATGAACGTCTGCGGTTTTAATAGTAAAGAAAAAGAACTTATAGAAACAATGGAACAGAGGAAAATTGGACTGATGGGAATAGCGGTCGCCAGAATAAAAGGGGAAGGATACAAGGAGATCCACCACAGTTACACGTTTGTCTACTCTGGAGTGGAACAGCAAGAAAGAGCAAGACACGGTGTGGAAATAGTCATTGAACCACGGCTAGCAAGAGGAATACTAGAAATATAATATATATCAGAAGGAATCATAACAGTGAGAATAAAAGAACAAACAATTACAACATATTTACAAATATACGCACCATGTAATGCAAACAATAACGAGCAAGAATGCGAGGAATTCTACGAAGACATCCATGATGTGCTAAATAAAATAGGTAAGCAGAACAACATCATAGTTATGGGAGACTTCAATGCAAGACTAGGACACATCAGTGCAGGCATAGGAAAACATCTTGGAGCATTTAGAGACCAACATAATGAAAAAAATGATAACGGAAGTAGACTGATAGAGCAATGCAGCCATCACGACCGCTATATAACAAACACATTCTATAAATACAAAGACTCACAAATATACACCTGGTATAAATGGAACGATCTAGATACTAAAAGCTAAACTGATTTTATATTAACAAGAAATAACAGAAAGAGAAATATATTAGATGCAAGGGCAGTGCCCAACTTAGGTATAAACACAGACCACAAAGCAGTCGTTGCCACAATAAAAACCATCAGTCGAAGAAAGAAAAGACCAGAAAAATACATGCCATGCAAATCAGTAAACTTAAAAAAACCCTCAAAGACAAGGCAGTGAGGGAAAATTATGAGAAAGAACTAACTGAAATCTTTGTAAAATCACCTACAGAAAGAAAGACAGTGGAAGAAGAATGGGAGATGTTCAAATCAAGCATTTTAAATACTGCAAAAATAACATAAGGAGCCGCGAAAAAACGCAAAACACGGATGAAGAAAATAACAAGTTGGTGGAATGCATAAGTAAAGAAAGCTGTAAAAGACAAAAAGGACAAATATAAAAAGTGGTTGAAGAGCAAACAGGAATGCGATTACAGTATACCACAACAAGCAATGATATACAGACCAGAGGGAAGCAAAGGAAGAGGCCGACCACGTAAACGATGGACGCAGGGAATAACAGAGTCCATGGTAATATCGATACAAGAAGCCCATAAGCGGGCACTCTCCCCTGTTTATACTTCACCTCGACACCGCAAGGTACAAGAGGAACATGATGAGATGAGAGACCTGCAAAGGTAAGTGGACATTGTGGTAACAACCAAACACTTATTTATTATTATTATTATTTTAACTATTGTTATTATTTAAAAAACAATGTTGAAGATGATATTCATTATTCATTTATAAAACTCTGTGGCTATTCCACTGTTTGTACATATTCATATACAACACTACAACAGCAGAACAGAATCTCAAGAACATCAGAAAAATGCAGGATCATAAGGTCATAGTTCTACTTAATGGCACGGTAGAACATCAGTATCAGAAAGAACTAGCAGTGCATGAGGCAGAAGACCAAGGACAGACATCACCATCACACAGCGTGGTTCACTATCAGAAGTCATAGGTGAAGACTGAAGGAGAAAAAAACATTGCAAGACAGAGACTCCCAGTATGGAGAACCAGAATTTGTGACCTGTGTTGGTGGTTTTGTTATACCTGATAAAGATAACACCAAAATGTGAAATAACAATAGAAGGGAACACACTTAACCAAGTTGATAAATACCTAGGAGTAATTACAACATTAGATGGAAGATGCATGACAAGGATTAAGAGCAGAACAGGTCAAGTAAATGCTTCATTTCAGAAAATGAAAAATATTTTATGCAATAAGTCACTTTCATTAAATGTCAGAAAAAGAGTACTGAAATGTTATACTGAACTTGTTTTGTTGTTTGGCAGTGAATCATGGAGTGTAAATGAATAAATCAGGAAGAGCTTGAAAGCAATGGAGATGTGGTTCTTGGCACAAATGTTTTGAATACCTTGGACATGCAGAGTAAGTAATAGCAAGTGCCTGGAAAAGGATACAGAAAGTGGAACATTATATAAAACTATCAGAAAGATAGTTGATGGTGTTGCTTTCTTTGGTCATGTGATAAGAATAGAGGCATTGAAAAGCACCGCGACAATTTGAATTATATCAGAAGGCAAAGAGGCAGGCAGTGATAAATAATACTGGATGGCCTGAGACGCGGCATGGAGGTATATCATCAGTAGATTTGATCCAGAACACAAGGGCTGAGATCTGTGGAGAGACATGAACACAGACACCAGTTGGCAGGGCACATGATGATGATGTTGTCGTACCTGATAAAGATGATAGAACATTATTGTACCTGATAAAGATGATAGAACATTATTGTACCTGATAAAGATGATAGAACATTATTGTACCATATGGTCTTGTTGTTCATTTCAGTGACTGAATTGCAAGATTCTCTGACCTCATTAACTACTGGACTAACAAGCTTACTGTCACAAACTGAATTTATTTGTAATTATCAATCACACGTATGTACAATTTTAGCTGAAGTTGTAAAGATGTTAAATACATTTTTTCCTTGATATGATTGAAACAGTTAGATAAGTTATAGCCTACTTTTCATATTATTTTCCCAACTGTATGAAGTATGGTATATTATAAACAGTACACACACCCACATCTATAAAACTCACTTATGCATGCACAGATTCATGCATATTCATGTATGTATGCATGTATACATGTTTGACTTATGTTATATAAATATATAAGTGCACTTACATTATCAACTATCACCCATACCGAAACATCCAAATATACCCATGTCCACAAAACGATAGATAATAAACAGCATATTTACACCAACATTATGCTACCAATCTCAAACTTGGACATTATCCAAATCACACCTTCGTAAAATCAACACCTGTGAGATGAGATGCCTGAGGAGAGATGCCAACTTAACAATCCAAGACCAAGTACAAAATGTTATCAGACAGACAGAGGGATCAACACCTTGTGCAACATTTATCGAAAGACAGAAGATTAAATGGTTTGGTCATCTCGTTAGAATGCAACACCATCAACTACCAGCACTGGCTCTACATCAAAGATCATCTGTGACAAGAGCAAGAGGATGCCCAAGAAGAAAATGGATTGACAACATCAAAGACATTGTACAACACAAGGAATGACACTATACAATGCCACACATCGGGTGCTGGAGCGCCAATTATTCCTCCCCACGACATTTGGCGGCAAAAGTGGAAGATGATGATGATATAAATATAAGTTAAATGAAATTTCCAGAGACCACTTATTACTCAGAGGTTTCAGCAGAATAATATCAATCTAGAGCCGTGGTTAAGGCGCTTGTTCACCAAGACTGGCCTGGGTTCAATCCCCCCAGAACTGCAGGATTATTTTCCTCCTGACCAATTACTGTTCCGGCTGACCCTGCCTCATTAAACTAGCATTGGATAATTTTCTAGGAACTGTCTGTGAAGGGACACAGCAAGAAAGTGGTCTAGAATATATGAAAGCCCACCACTTCACATGCCAATGGCAGTATCTGCCTTAGGACTACCTTCATCTGATTTAAACTGGTTTAAAGGCAAGATGATAGGCTTCAACAGACTAGATCATATCCCAAATGGCTTGACCTCTTTCTGCAGAGAGCCCTGCCAAAGACATTGCACACAACATGCACTTCATTATGCCAGTACTGCCCTCCACTAAGGGTCTCTGAAAACATTGCACTTGTGAACCAAGTGATGCAGTCTGCAAGCAAACCCATGACCTTTGGAGCATGAGGCAGGCGGTTTGACTACCTAGCCACAGATGATTAAAGTGAAGAATGTTGGACAACAAATGCTTACAGACTGTTTCCATCAGTGACCTGACTGTCTTGATCACTTCTGCACCTTCCGTTGACAGCTGATGCAAAGCTCTTTTCTTGTTCACTTTGGTGCTTGCACCATCTGTTCCTGCAGTTCTGAAATGTGCATGTTTTTACAGCAAATATTATTTTTGTGTAAAGACAAATTCACTAGACTTTTAGAGAATGGCAGACTAATTGTTTTAATTAAATATCATTCATAACCTAACATCACCCACAGAGTACTGACTAGTCTATAAAAAATATGGGAATATGGGTCCAGCAAAATATGTCCATGCACCTTAAGACATGTTAAAGGGTTCTTTACTTTTGCTTACTTACTAATATACATTACCATAACATATATTGTTTTTAATGTCTGTTTATTCACATTACAGTTTTCTTATTTCTTCATAAATTTTTAAATATTTCATTCTCAATTACATTCTAGTTTTATTACTTCTTTATCGAATATAAATATTTGTACCCATTTATATTCTACTTTTCTTACTTCTTTATCAATTATAAATGTTTCCTTCCAATTTATGACCTAGTTTTCTGAATTTTTCATCAATTCTGAATGATTTCTTTCAATTTATGTAATAGTTTTCCCACTTATTTATCAATTCTAAATATTTGTATCCATTTATGTTCCCGTTTTCTTAACTATTTATCAATTCCGATTGTTTTCTCCCTAATTATGTCCTAGTTTTCTTACTTCTTTGTTACTTACACCTGTGCTCTTCCGTGTATAGATCTCTATCTTGCCTCACACCTGTCAACATGAACTAGATTTCACACACCTTGGGCTATTCCTACTCTCTATCTTGCCTCACACCTGCCAACATAAACAAGATTTCACATACCTTGGGGTATTCTCCAATGAAGCCAGAACTTCCTGTGAGCGCTCAATGTATCTAATCAACTTCTCTGTTGCAACTTCATATGTCTTCTTCCCAGACTCAGCTTTCTTCAACTGACAGACAAGCACAGCCAGTCTTTTATGCATATGAACACCATCCTGCCATAGAAGAAGTATCAATGTTTCATGTCCTTAGTCAACTTGATATAATTTCAAAACAGTTTTACAACAAGTATCAGAAAATGTGCACTTATGAGATTAAAGGAATGGAAATGGCAAAGAAAGACACATTTGCTGATATAATCTATTATAACAAACAAAAGTAAAACTATAAATAAAGAAAAGAAAGAAGCATATAATAAGTGTATAACACTAAAAAATTGCACAGATACCAAAAACACATGCTTTTAGGAAAGAAAAAAAACAAGTGCAAATATAGTTGATCTTTTCTTGCTCCTCCTCTGCCACCGTCACTTCCTCTTCTGTTATTTTCTTCTTCATCTATCCTATAACTCCCTCACTGTGTCAATGAAGTGTCGCAAAGGATGTGGACTTAGACAAGGTCCCCAATCACTCTCCACTGTCAAAATATAAGTATGGCAACTATATAGCCTGACCTTTCTTAAATTTTATCAGTCGATAATTATTTGTCTGTCTGCTTGCTTTCAAGAATAATTTTTGACAAAGAATCCTGGCAAGTTACAGACACTTGCCTGCTGGCCCGCTGGTCATGGGTTCAATCCATATCGGAGTGGATTTGGATTGTGAAAATTGACACAGGCTCCAAGAAATGTTTAGGGAAGTAAAGGCAGCTGGCCTGATACTGACCACATCAACCGCCGAGTTCTGACTGGTCTATAACAAAAAATATGGGTCTAGCCCCATATGCCAATGCATGTAAAAGGGTCCTTTACTTATAAGGCCAAAATGAATTATTCACCTTTTCACTGCTGACAAATATAGTTCTTTGAGCCTGCAAACTTATTTATTTGTTCCTTACAAATATTTTATGATGTCCTAAATTAAACTGTATGAAGACACAGATTATGGTCATCACTAGGAAGAAGAAAATACCACAAGGTAATATACAAATAAATGGGAATATTCTTAAACAAGTGAATCGGTATAATTTTCTTAGAACAGTCATAACATCTGATGGGAGATGCCTTGAAGAGATTAGAACAAGAATCACCATGGCAAAGGTAGGCTTTTGCAAGATGGAAAACATACTGACAAATAAAAAGATGCCATTTGCAATGAAAAAAAAGAGTGTTGAAGTGCTACACAGAACCTGCACTTTTGTATAGATGTGAAGTGTGGACAATGAGCAGATAAGCTGAAAAACATCTGATGGCTGTGGAAATGTGCTTTCTGAGGAAAATGCAAAGAATACCATGGATAGACAGAAAAACCAATGACCAAGTCCTACAAGAAACAAATGAAAACCCTATCACTGATTAGAGAAATTAGATGTAGAAAGTCATAATTTTTTGGACACGTTATGAGAAGAAATAAATTGGAGAACTTGGTGACAATTGGCAAGATAGAGAAGAAAACTACAAGAGGAAGGCAGAGAAGTAAATACCTGGATGGTTTGGCCACAATGTACGGTTGAGACAAGAACACAGAGCTGATCCACGACTCTGGTGATCGTGTGAGATGGCAAAAACATGACCGCCCACGCATATTGACATGGCACATGATAATGATGATAAACAGAATAATTGTAAATTTTCTGTAACATCTGTATTCCAAAGCCCAGATCTCTCCAAGTTTTGCAGCAAGTGTCCAGCTTTCACACCCATACCAGAGAAGTGTTACCACTAGAGATTTTCTGATTGCTTGAATTGGGAAAAACTAGCGAAGAATGTTACATGAACCCATGACAAGGCAGCAAAAGGCAAGTTAGAATGTAATAATGAGCAGTTCACTGTGTATATTCAACCATTCAAGATGAAAGCTGCGCTAATGAAGCAATTTAAGAAAAGGGGGCCTGGGAGGGAGGGGGGGGGGAATTTAAGGGCAAGAAGACTGACTTCATTGCACAGGGTTTGATCCCATATGGTTCAGTTTCTTTCTGTAGAGCAGCCTGCCAAAAGCCTCGCACAAAGCATGCACTCCGTAGCTCCAGTTACAACCTCCAGCAGCCTTCTAGAAAAGTGCACTCATGAACCAGATGATAGTCTGGGAACACACCCATGATCATGACAATTTGAGTCAGGTGGCTAAACCACATAATTGCGGAGACACCCCTTCCTGTGTGAGACTCCAGATGAAAGAGTTGTTTCCCAGGAATGTGTCCTCGGCAGAACTCCGCCTGGTTTCCATGTCCTAACAGCAGTCAAGTTTCCTTAAAATATTGTCACAATACCACTCAAGTGTTGACAGATCTTCTTCCCTGACATGTCACATGGTAATGAACTCAGATCATCTGCCATCTAGCTAATTCTTTCTGACTTCTATTGTCTTTTTCTACTCTAGGGTGCTCAGAGGTCAAGGACTTGCTGGTTTGGTTATTTGGTGCAAATACATATTGTGTATGACAAGAACACTATGCAGGAAGCCAAAGAAGATTGATAAACCAACACAGAACTGGCGTCGTTAGCCGCTACACGCTGCGGGATTTGCTGAGGAGGGGATCCGAGCACTTATGGACTGAATGGTTCGATGTGCAATGAGGATGATCTGTCGACTAACTAACTAACATATTGTGTGCTCCACCTTGATGGCACCCCTTTAGTGATTGAATGAGAGGCTAAAGGAGAAAGAGGTAGGGGGGGGGGGTTGTGTGTGTGTGTGTGAGAGAGAGAGAGAGAGAGAGAGAGAGAGAGAGAGAGAGAGAGAGAGAGAGAGAGAGAGAGAGAGAGAGAGAGAGAGAGAGAGAGAGAGAGAGAGAGAGAGAGTCCCATTGTAATTGAAATGTTAGGACCATAAGATTTGTAGGCTTAAGTGCACGGAAGAATAATTGGCCAGCTTTTTCCTCCCGTACCGAATGCTGTCATATATGAGAACATAAAATCGAAAACAACCTATAAATATAAAGAAATGCTTAAAATAATGCAACAAACATTCAAAACAATACAACAATCACATACTGATTTAGACAACTGCAAGCGTAGCTGAGACACTTCATTTTCCAACATGGCTACCACTTCTTCATAGTCTCGTTCCGTCTGCTGAGCTTTAGTCTGAGCTTGTTCTGACAAATGCAGCTTACTCTTCAGAGATCTCACCTCTTCTATCGATGCTTGTGCATGCTGAAATAAGTGATTTCAAAATCTTATCTTGCTTATAAAATATTTAAATTCAGTGACACAGACAAGAAACAAAACAAATACAAGGATGCATGTCTGGAAGTAACAGTATAGTATTTGATATATTTGCTATGATTTGGAGTATGTTTTTCCTGGATGGGAGTGAGTGCAGTAAAGTGAGTACGATAACACAAACATAGCATTAATATGTCATTGGACAGGAAAACTCAAAGGTTGTGGCTGCAGATTGCTCCAGTGTTTTAATCATGATGATGACAACAATTAGAAATCAATATTGACATGGCAGAGAGGTTGATTGTCGCCATCTCACATAACATGTATATCTCAACACATCATGGCTGTCATCTTTCAAACAACATATACCTAGCTAGACTACCTGGTTCTGTACAGCAGCAAGTGTACAACCATCTGTGGCACGCTCTTCCGTATGGATACAAGTGTTGGACAATGAGTGATGAAATGGTGAAGAAACTTGGGTGGTTTTTGAGAAGAATGTTGAGCACATCATGGACAGAGAAGAAAACAAATGCCAAATTACTGAGAGTTGCAGGAGTTACAAAATCATTTACCATAATTATAAAATAGAATAGAGGTAGACAGAGAATCTGTGCTAATTCTGGTTCGGATGTCATATAAGTGGTTATCTTACTTTAGAACAGCATGTGTACTGAATGCTTGTGAAAAAGAAGTGTCAGGAACAGGGTATGAGAGAATCGCCATGAAACGCATATTTGTAATTAAGTAGGCGCTGCTTTGTGCCAGCAAGTGTTGGTAGGTGTAATAATGCTTTGGAATTAATCCGAAAACAGAGTTAAGAAGGTGCCAAACAGTGGCCCGAGCATAGATAAGTGCTATATATACACATGTGATTAAAGTCTGTTTTGGGGTTCGTTATCTCTGTAATCTTATAGTTATGTTTATATGTGTGGGAAAAATGTATAGTCGGGCCAAGTGACCTTGTCTTAGATCCACAGGTTCTGGATAGTGTTAGTCTCCACAATAAATGTGGCTACAACATTAGTGTCTGCCTTATGTGTATCTATGCAGGTCTTCCCTACAAACACCCACGACTATACATCCAGCAATGACATATTCACTACTTATACCAAAAAGAAGTAACCAATCAACAGACTGATTTGTTCGATACAGAATGTTGAAACAGTAGCAACTGACCTTCCTGACAAACAAAAGCTGCTCTTCTACATTCTTGCTGGATTGGTTACGGTTCCTCAATTCCTCTTTCAGAGCGGCCACTTCAGCCCTCAGCTGGTCTCTCTCACCAATAACACTGGTATACTCTTCTAATGTGTTATTATTGCTTTGCTAAGAAAAATTAAACACAAAGATTATCAATAAACTAAGTATTTTCTCTAAGCAAACAGTACACAAGAAGTAGTATGATCATCTGACAATCTTTAATGCTTCCCTGACAAATATATGTTATCCATTCTCCCTAAAGCAGTGTTTCTCAAAGAAGGGGTCATGTGTCCGTGTGGGCGTGTGGTGGTACAAGTAATTGCAGGTCGCAGACTCATTTTCAAGTGTTATTTTACTATAATTATCAGGGGAGCTGTGGCTGAAAGATTATCGTGTCTGCCTCAGTCTCAGAAGGTGCCACGTTCAATTCCCAGCTGGGTATTTTTAAAAGAACCAATCATGTCACATGATGTCACAAGGTCCCCTGCTCTCTTGGGTATTGAGGTCAGGTGCCTAGCCTTCCCAGATGAGGGTGAAATACAGGAGGTCCTGTAAGCAAGCTGTGCACATAAAAAACATCCCACAAAAGTTGTAAATCATTAAGAGTAGACCGTATGCTCATCTAGCAACATTAGTAGGAAAGAAAACCTACCCACGGGTAGCTAGAACCTATTAGCTTGGAAGAAATCCGTCTAGAGAAAACAAACCGTACACAAAAGCATGCCGAAGTGGGACATGCTCAACTTTAATATGCATAAATAGGTGTGATGCTCTCCCTCAGAAAGAGGAATAAAGAAGAGAAGTAAGATATAATTATTATACAGTCTTGGTACTCATAACAGAGTGAATGGGAATGCACCTGTTTTGAGTCACTAGTATAAAAAGTTTGAGAAACTTTACTTAACTTTACCAGACCGCTGTACCAATTTTTCGGTAATTTCCTAATCTGCTGCTATACCGCTGTACCTAATTTTCGGTATTTTGCCTAGTAAGTGGGGGAAAATGCGTCACAAACTAAAAATAACCAACCAATCGTAATCAAACCTCATGGTTAGCCATTGCAAATGTCTGCCCCCATAGGTTTGAATTGACTTTGTGTCGTCTAACGCGAAAAAATTCTGAAAATTCACAATAAAACGAGCGGCCGATGAACCAAGCACTTCAACAAGAAAGCGAAGTAGGTCAAGGCTTTTCACAGTCTAACAGGTGATCGATACTTTGGTTTATTCAGACTAGATTGGCACACAAAGGCGGAATAATGATGTTAGATGAAAGGTAGACCTATTTTCTACAATGTCTCCAAGTTACATCTTATTCTAACCACTTGTTTGCATGTAATTAACATTTTTCTAAATTATGTTGGTTTTTTCTATTTAATGCTCAGGAGCCCAGGTAATAGGGACAGTTAGGTTCAGGGCCTCAGGTCTGGTAGGGTTAAAGTACAAGAGAGAATAAGGAATACATGCCATCATGGTCTCAGCTCTCCTAGTGGTAGAGGGTGGGTAAAGCACAAAGATGTGGTAAATGCAGTTCAAGGAACTGAGCACCTACTGGAATAAGTGGGCAATGCTGCAGTTGAGAAGAGCAGGGCACTCACTTAACCTGTGAGCCAGAAAATGCTGTCAAAGGTGCGGGTCACAAACCAGATTCACACATGCTATAAACATTCTTTTGTTGTAGGTTTTCTCATTTGAAATTTTACCTGGGCAGGTACAGAACTTGCCTGCTTGTTTAGATTTTCAGCTGCCCAGGAATGTTCAATGTGCACAGGGTCTTCTAGTATTTTATTCTAATCAGAGAAGGCTAGAGGTTCAATCCACTATTCCAGGATTAGGAATATACCATCCTTGCCTGATTTTGTAAAAATTTACACTGTGGGTTGTAGGCGGACATACCTCTAAGCCACCTATGGACAAAGGAGAGGTGGTCAAGTGCTTGTGGGACCAGGTGGAGATGGCGGGGGAACAGACAGAGAACCTGTATGTGGAAAGAATGAGATTGCGGGGGATCGGCAGGGGTTTTGGAAGAATCTCAAACCTGAGAGGGAAGACCAGGAAAACTTTAAATCAAATAGCAGTGGGAACGTTTAGTAAAATCACTCTTCGCTAGCTGTAGAATGAGGGGGTGGAGCGTGTATGGGATTGTCTTGAGTGCAGTGATGTCGGTTCTTAGCTCAACTCAATACCTCTAAGCTACTCTGCTCTCAGAAGGAATGTTACGGTGTGAAGTATACAAAATATAAAAGTATGGGGTTTACTTTCATGCCTTGAAGTGTATTGAGTATCTGGTACTAGGCCCATATTTGTATGCGTTATGTGGTAAATTCCACACCCGCTGCCTTTACTTTCCAGGTGATTTGCTGGTACCCATTGTAGGCTGCCTCACCCTGGGAGCCCAGGTAGATGAACACATGACCACCAGGACAGTGCAGATATACTAAATCAGAGATTTGTTTCGTTTGATAAAAATTATTTTTGTCAAACACAGAAGAAAAAAAATTAGAACAAATAACAGCGCCTGTGATGAAGGGGCAGTGAGTGCGTTTTACATTCCTACCATGTTCAAAATCAGCTGCAAGTGATTTCAAAGCAGACCACCTGTTTTGATTTTTAACAATGGCATAGCCAAAACATGCAGAGGTTGATCGTTATGTCCTGCAAATGAAATGCAGCTAACTTTAACCAATAACAGAATATTTATAGCCTATTAATGTCTCACACAGATGTGGAAGTTAAGGGAAAACAACCATATTAATTTTGCAATAAGTTTCTGAACAGTCAAAAAAAAAAGCTAGATTTATGTGAAGTAACATGTTTAAGAACTTCATACTTTTCTTTGGATTTAATAAACTGAGATTTATGTATTTGTAAGCAAATTTATTTTCTTGCAAAAATTGATATTTTCAGAGCACAACTGAGACTTTCGGTTGACATCAAAAGGAAACATCACACAATTGTTTGGCACTTCGATGGTCCTTATTACAACATCCCTTGTCCATCTCCTGATACACAGAAACAATGGGATTTTAACAAGGAGAATTATTATTTACTTTTTCTTATTGTCATCATCATCATTTGTCATGCCAAAATGCATGTGCGATCATGCTTCTCCATCTAACATGATGACCAGTCTTGGATCAACTCTGTGTTCTTGTATTTACCAAGCCACGTGGCAAAGGCTTCCAAATGTTTACTACTCTGCCTTCCCCTCAATCTTGCCGGATGTCACCAAGTTCTCTAGTTTATTTCTAATTGTATACAGTAAAAATATTCTTTATTTGTAAATAAATAAAAACAAAATTATGTACTATATTTTAAAAGTACCTGAGCATTTTCGGCGATTGGTTTTGGTGACAAACTCCTTCGTAACGCTGCAAGTTCATTTTGAAATATACCTTTGGCAGCCTCCACAAAATCTGCAGAGTGACACGTGAAATAAGATTACACAGATGGAAAATTGCGACCAGAACTATACAGCACATGATTAACCCTGTCTAGACCATGTGAGGGACCACACTTTGACCAGTCACCGTCAACATGATCTACGCACTTGCCTTTCTTAACTCATCTTGTCCCATGAAACTATTACATATATCTGTTCAGTCACTGTTGTTACTTTTACTGTTTGTCTGTTTATGACCCAGTTATTTATGTAAATTCTTCTGAATCATGCAACTATTCTGTGGCATTTTTATGGGGTGGAGTGGTTAAGAGGTACCTCAGATGATAAGGCCTAAAAATTAAAATAACTGGTATGCATGATGCTCATAATAAAAAATCTCCTTAAGATGGAGATAACTAAAGTAGGATAAACGGGTTGCTGCCTTGGTTGAAATTCAAAATGATAAAACCTGCTCACAAGGAAAAAAAGAGAAATTCACCGTTTCGTGTTTTTAAGTCTTCCTCTTTTAATTTTGCCTGGTGGCTTCCAGAGAAAGAACTTTTGAGCTATACTATTAACAGGTTCAGGGGGATCCGCAGCGGAGTGGTCAAGCTGCCTACTTTGTGCCCCAAAGGCTGTGGGTTCATTTTTAGACTACATCATTCGGCTCACGATTTATTCTTATCATTGCCGTTCCCCTATCAGTTTTTAGAGCCAACTGCTTAGACCTCCTATTGATCATTTTTAATTTATCTTATTTCATTATCTTTATTTCATGCATGGGACAGGAAGGCAATGTCATGAGTAATGTCTAGATCATTAAGTTGCTTGGTCAGAATCCACTAAATTCCCATTTCTGGGAGTAATTATTGCTGTCTTTATAATCCAGTCTAGAGTCAGTCAGAACAATAAAGGTGACAAAAGGCGTCTCTGACTCCTATTTTTATTTCAAACATATTTGTTAGTTTTCCCTCATGAAGAACTCTGCACATCATGTCTTTCCATGTTGCCTTTATGAAGTTAATTATCTTCTGTAGGATCCAATCGTGCCTCATCTATTTTCAAAGACATTCTATATCAATGCTGTCAAAGGCTTTTTCATAGCCCACAAATCTATTATTAAATGGTGACTTCACTTCAGCCCTTTGCTCTGATATTATGCATAATATGGTTATCTAGTAATTGCAGCATCATTTGATCAACAGCCTGCCTGTTCATCCCTTAGTTGTTTGTCAATGGCATTTCTCAATCTCTTCAGAATGATCCTGCAATATTTGCTCAGGAGCTGTCAGTAACATGATTCCTCTATAATCTTTGCACTCCTGCGGGTCTCCTTTCTTTAGCGGACACACCAGATATTCTTCTTTCTAGTTTGCTATGATGTATTCAGTCTCCAGAGTATTCAAAATTATTTGTGCCGTAATTCAACTGATGTTCTTACTGGCCTTAACTTCTGCTGGGATACAAATGAACAAGCAGTTTCCCATCCTTCAGAAGTTTAAACACTTTCCTAATTTCTTCTCTACATGGTTCCTCACAGTTGATCTCCAGCTCCACGTCTGCAGGCTGGACATCTGGAGGAACGGGTTCTTTAGTTTCTAGATTTCTGAGATATCCTACATGGTATTGATAACATGTGATGTTATGTATCTATCTCTTGAGTTTAAGTTTAATTTTTTTTTAAACAGCAAATGGTGATCCAAATCTGCATCTGCACCTCTAATTGCTTTTATGCCATGTAAAGGTGATCTAAATTTCATGTTAATATAGATATGATCAATCTGACCTTTTGTATCATGATATGGTGATACCTACATTGCTTTGTGTATTCTTATGTTACCTGTATGACACTGATTCACTGGGTTAGGTAAATGACTCTCCATCCACAATACAAATTTAAAGAATCTGAATGAAAGGAGATATAAGGTATTCATAAGAGCTTAAGACTGTTTTAGAGAAAAGTCTTTGATCTCTGGTTCTCATCTGGATTGGCAGCTTAATCTCATTACATTTCATTGTTTCATTTTCTATTATACATATTTATATACGATCATGCCTTAATGTAGTTAGTAATTTTAACATTATTTTGTTGTTGTCTGTTGCTTCTTAGTGTCAGTCAACATCTATTTATTTATTTATCCATTATTTAAAACATACAGGCTTGACATGTTGAACTGGGTGGATTAATTAAAAAAGGAGAAATGAAGTTGAAAGACAGAGAACTATCTAAAAGCTGCCACGATCATACTTCCATCATTCAGGGACACAGCCTTGATGCGCTGAATAAGGCATACAGAACAACTAAAGAGTTGAAGTAATGGTGAAGGATTGAAAACTATTCAAAACTGTCACCATCATTCAGTAACACCACACTGGTGTTTAGACTGTTCAGCCCCGACATCTTGAACATAAAAATAAGGTGTGGTTTTTTATTGCTGATTTAAAAATGAAAAAAGTCTGGTCACTTACCTTCAAATTTGACCATGCCATGTTGATCAATATTCAAGCTGTCCCTTAAGGTCATCTGTGTAGTGGGACTAAGTTGCAGGCCCAAGCTGACGATGGCCTGAATTACATAAAATATAACCAATGAATGTGTGTTTGAGAGAGAGAGAGAGAGAGAGAGAGAGAGAGAGAGAGAGAGAGAGAGAGAGAGAGAGAGAGAGAGAGAGAGAGAGAGAGAGAGAGATCAAAGGAGAGATAGAGTGGTAGGAAGAGATTGGAAAAGAAAGAGTGAGTGAGAGAGGTAGAGAGAAACAGAGAGATTGAGAGAGATGGAGAGTGGGAAAGAGAGACAAAGAGGGAGTGACAAAGAGAGACAAGTATAGGGGAAGGGAGAGATTGTATGCACATATGTGTCTGTAGTGTATAGCATGTGATAAGTTACCATCAGCAAGAAGAAACGCCAGGAGCCAATATTAAATGCCTGTCTATAAACCTAATACACAAATGATGTCATGGTTTCAAAACCATTCAACTATACACTGCGCCTTTAAGCCAAATAGAGTGCATGCAAGTGCCTGGAATGTGGTGTGAACTTTAGCCCTTCTCTAAGTAGTCACCTCTCATGGTGTTGCACTTCTGCCATCTCTTCTCTAAGTAGTCACCCCTCATGGTGTTGCACTTCTGCCATCTCTTCTCTAAGTAGTCACCCCTCATGGTGTTGCACTTCTGCCATCTCTTCTCTAAATAGTCACCCCTCATGGTGTTGCACTTCTGCCATCTCTTCTCTAAGTAGTCACCCCTCATGGTGTTGCACTTCTGCCACCTCTTCTCTAAGTAGTCACCCCTCATGGTGATGCACTTCTGCCATCTCTTCTCTAAGTAGTCACCCCTTATGGTGTTGCACTTCTGCCATCTCTTCTCTAAGTAGTCACCCCTCATGGTGTTACACTTCTGCCATCTCTTCTCTAAGTAGTCACCTCTCATGGTGTTGCATTACTGCCATCTCTTCTCTAAGTAGTCACCCCTCATGGTGTTGCACTTCTGCCATCTCTTCTCTAAGTAGTGTGAGGTTTTTTTGTGGGTGTATAGAGAATTACAGAAGTTCCAATGAGTGAAGTTCTATAAAGTATATCTCTCTATAAAAGATACAGGTTAGTAACAGCAAGTTTTGTCTAGAGGTATTGATATTTATTCTCGCATAACCCTTGTAGAGAAACCATTCAGAATTTTGGCTCATCGAGTACCCCCACTGTGAGAAATTAGACCTAAGTTAAGTTCTACACAGAATTATTTATAGATGATTTCTCTTCTAGGCCATATTTATATATAGAGATCTTGGCAGTTAGCCACAGTAACCAATGAAAGCAGTTCTCTCATCTTCCAGCTGACTGTGCTCTGATCGCCAACCTCATGTTTGATCTCTAATTATTTCAAGTGACACAAGACACTTGGACCAATGATCACATTGACAATTGTACCATTGAACATAACAACAACTGTATTTTACACTGGTTGAACAAGACAACATGAGAAGATCTTGCCAACAGTTGGACCAACATTCACAAAGGAATGATCACACCAACAGATTAGACAAGTCATACATCATGGAAGATACTTGACACAACCACACAGAACTTTCACAATCTCTGTAACCAACAACAACAGTAGAGTAACAGTCACCATGAAGATGCTTGACACCAGTTGGACAAGACAACCACAGGGACATATATCTCAAAACTGTTCTCTTACAACTAATACTTTATTAATGTCTGATGAGGTCAAGTGAAGACTCAGGCTTCATTTTCTGCCAACAATTTACATCTCAAATATGTTTATATGCAAATTATAGTGACATTATCTATGAAAACCCAAACACATCACTCATTATCCCCACAGAAACATCAATCTAAATAAACCCTCCTCCTTCACATCTCTACACCATAGGTTATCCTACACCACAACTTAGACTTAAATCCTTTCTTCGACTGTTAATGAGGGAAACACATGATAAGCTATAAATTGGGGCAAGCATAGGGACGTTCTGTTCCACTGGTCTGTTTAATCCTTTTAGCACCTATGATGGTGTTGGACAGCTCAGGTTACAGTTCTCCCCATGATGGTTTTCCAATTCAGGCTATTCCCTGCTGTCACAATCTTGAAAGAAATTTTAAAGCTCTATCTTTTCACTGGTGAGTACATGAAGTTGATACTTAGGACTGTTCTTTTACTTTTCCAGTAGAGGAAGATCTAAAAAGAAACAATATGTCCTAGCATTCTTCTTTCTGTCTATCTCACCTAATTTTGACTGTTCATGAAGTTGACACTTAAGACTGTTCTTTTACTTTTCCAGTAGAGGAAGATCTAAAAAGAAACAATATGTCCCATCTGTCTTTCTTCACAGTCTATCACTCCTAAGATTTCTGATGGAACTGAATCACCACACCAACTTAACTATCACTAATCCATTTTGAGAATTTGCTCTATGTATTAACTTCTGCTCCTTTAGCTTTCAGCCATTATTAATATTAAGCTGTGAAAGGGTCAGCTCCAAGTGCACCTTTAATGTCCACTCTTAGCCAGTAGTGACATGCTGAAGACCAGGTGATCTCTCCTCTTAAGGTTTCTTCTTGAGTTTAACTTGAAGATATAGCCTGAAGCTTTTTTACAAAATTGGAGAGTATCCCTGTCTTAGGCTTTTTTAAGAAAGACTTTTCTTCAGTGCCATCTGTATAGGCCAGAATTAGTGGATTCAGGCTCAATCCTTGCAACCTGTTGTTCATTTTGGTCTTTTTGGAGTCTGACTTTTCAGCTGGAGTTGAAGCTAGAGCTCAGGACTTCCCTGGAGTTGTCCTGGTAATTGAAAGGGCCTCCCCCATCTTCCTCATTCTCTGATGTGCAGATGACCACATCCTAAAGAATGCTTTTTGGGCAAATTTTACCACTGCATCTTGAACATGTCCTTACGGGATGGAATCAAGGCTTCGACTCGCGGGCTAATTAATTATGTATTAAGGAGCGTTACCAGCCCAAGGGTTACCCAATCAAATTGAGACCCCACCATTCATCTACCCCCTCTCGATCTAGAATCTACGATTCTATTTTTAGTTAGGGTATCAATACGGCTTACGTGGTTAACTACTGAGTATTGAGAAATGTAAATGGACTGGGCATGCGAACGTCTGAAGACATCATGCTACATAGCCTCCCCATAAAACTGTCATGGATACCATGACTGATAGGTCAGGCGTTCACAGTTCCCAGATCCTTTAAGTGGTGTCATCATTTACTCATCTCCCATCACTCCAACAAGAGCTGTGCATATGGAACCAATTGACTTTTCCTTTTTTAAGAAAAATCTGCTCCAATATTCATCAGTCATGAATTTGGTGGCATCTGCAAAGACCAGGAAGTTAGCCTTGCATGAAGTTCCATTTAGTCACTGGAAGTATGAAGAGTTATGACCACACTTATCAGTGAACTGCTCTCCAACTCATTTCTGACAATGCTCCACAGTCAATCTCCATGCTATTTTTCCTGTCCATGATGAATGATCTCTCAGAGTCACACACTTTCAAAGCATGAGTACCATTGAGATTCATTATGAGAAGTAATGGCTTTGCAATTAAACCAACTTCCAGATGTTTGATGAGAGTGGTATAATTCCATATGTCTCTCACTCATTTGTCTTTATCAGAACTTCATTCTTCCGCTCGCCTCTGGAGAATGATAATCCTGTGAGAGTGTATTTAACTGAACAACTTTCTCCAACAGTAATCTTGGTATTTGGAACTGGGTTAAAATTTTTGATCATCACCGGAGCAAAAACAATCTCTTCCGGGTGAACTGTATAGCAGCCGCTGCAGAACTTAAGACTAAAATCTACTAGTGCAGATTTGGTTAGCGTTGGACACATGGTCTACCTTTCCAATAAGCCTCTTGTGTTTGCAGATGGTAGCAATTTCCCATTATATTTCCTTGACTTATTTCTGTAGTCTTACCATAGATTTAGAGGTGCACTTATTGGTTGAGATTTCCTCATTCCGTTAGGCCTATATTTTGATTTGTGGTGAGAAGTGACAGCATTTTCTCTCCTTAGTTGCTCTATTTTCTAACGTAGCAACCGAATTTTGTAGATGCAGCCAGACTGTGATATCTACTACAACCAATATAGAATTCCAACTAGTTGTCTTCAGCCATGCTTGAGCTAAATGCTTTTGAGTGGCTGGAGTATCCGTTCTTTCTCTCCCACATGAGCAAAACGTTTACTTTTGCGAATATAAGGCGTTTCTTCTCAGCCATAGAGAAGTCCGTCATTATCACAGCTACCTTTGAAGGTGTGTGATTATGTGGGTATAGCTTCATAGATCCCAATATTGACTGGAATTATTTTTTGAAGCAATTTTACTGACTTTGAGGATAGGACTGGCCAGGTCTTGTGAAGACATCTCGCAGATCAGTAATAATATAAGATTCCACTGCGGAATGCATGGTTCTTATTATATAAAGAGTCGGCTGCTGAACTTGCAGAGATCTTTATCTTGAAAGGAGTCAGCTGTTTTTGAGAACAGTGATCTTTCGTTAGTCCACTGAATCGTAGACATTGTGTATAGATAGAGTGTCAACTGCTGGCGTTGCAGTGATCTCTACCATATAAGTGTTAACTGTTTAAGAACAGCAATCCTTATTAGTCCATTCCATCACAGACTTTGCTCTTGTCTAGAACCGAGCTACATTCCTACCATTTTCTCAGGCAGAAATATCTTCCCATTGAGAATGAAAAAGGAGGAAGACATTAGTTACACTAACTTTGTCCGTCCTTTAATCTCCACCATTTTCCAGGCAGAAATGCTTTCTCAACTGAGGATGAATTGACGGCCGACATCGGAGACGGATCCTGTTATATTTCTTCATGAAATTTTTCAGGTTGTCCATGATGTGCCCCTAGTCGTATGATACGCCAATGACATCAGGTTGGTTATCCATCGTTTCCTGGACACATATTCTTGTATGCTCTCCACTTCCATATGAATGGCTAGGGGTCCAGTTATTTTGATGGCCTTCCTGGAGATTCAATGAGTTCACTCTTAGTGACGTGGATCCTAGTACACCAGAGATCACACCATCGAACAATAGACTAATGTCTTATAGACACCAGACTGTGGTCGGGTCATGAGTGACTGACCATGACATCAGGTAGAATCTTCCCTTCATCTCGTCCATCACGTATCAAGTACGCTTAAGAATACCACTAAATCAGGAATGGCAAGTGACTGAGTTGATAAGGATATTTCTCCTGGAGATTTCAATTGTGCTCACTTTCTCAGCAGCTTGATCAGGGCTACCGACAAGATTACACAACTGAAGAATAAACCCAACGTCGAATTGACACTGGATAATAGCCGGTACGAATACTGACTATACTGAGAGAGATGGTTAGTGAGGTGTCTTAATGGTTGCCCAAGTTGTCCATCAGGGTTCACACTCTCTGCTCTCAGTGTTGCCAACATGTTATGGGGACTGAGGAATTAAGTACCCATTATATGATGTGATGCAGTGATATTAAAATGTAAATACACTAATTCCCCTTTCTCCCATGCTAGCCAATAAGTTAGAAAATGGAGTAGGCCCCCTGTTTATTCCCTGGATCGAGTGTTTTAATTTATCTCAAGAAAAATCAAATTTATCCTGAAATTAGCTGTCTATGTTATTTAAAAATAATTTGTGTCTTCTGGTTCTCAGGTACCTTTGATACTCATAGTGAACACAGTATGCACAAAATTAAACAACATTATTGACAGTCCATTACATCAGCCCAATCTTGAAACACAACATTATCATGGGTATAGCAAACATGTTGACCCATAAGATAATTAACATTTTTGTTCAACTACATTGTACAATGTGACATTTGTGAACAGTGATACATGCAATATTACCACCATTGATGAAACAACCACCACCCGAGATTTACTTGTGGGTTTAGACATCTGGACCTTTTGTCCACATTTATGTGACGAGATCCATTACCCACATCATAAAACTCTAAGCAATAGGTTTAATTTTGCGAGAGGTTACTCCCTGATTCTAATACAAACATAGATATCCTCCACAGGAGTCCCAGACAAGGTATACCCATAGTTTACATCCCGAGTCGTCAGACCTCGTTATGTGAATCCCATAAAAGGTATTCCCAGGGTTCAATTAGTGCAAAGAGCACTCAATATGTGATTACCTTGAGGGGTGTTCCCAGGGTTCTAATTGCCTATATTAGTCCACAATATGTGATCCCCTTTAGGAGAGGTCCCGGGGTCCAGTCGCGGATACGGGTCCACAACATGTGAGCACCTTTAGGGGTGTTCCCGGGGTTCAATCCCGGACAAGCCCCCAACATGTGAGGTTTTTTTGTGGGTGTATAGAGAATTACAGAAGTTCCAATGAGTGAAGTTCTATAAAGTATATCTCTCTATAAAAGATACAGGTTAGTAACAGCAAGTTTTGTCTAGAGGTATTGATATTTATTCTCGCATAACCCTTGTAGAGAAACCATTCAGAATTTTGGCTCATCGAGTACCCCCACTGTGAGAAATTAGACCTAAGTTAAGTTCTACACAGAATTATTTATAGATGATTTCTCTTCTAGGCCATATTTATATATAGAGATCTTGGCAGTTAGCCACAGTAACCAATGAAAGCAGTTCTCTCATCTTCCAGCTGACTGTGCTCTGATCGCCAACCTCATGTTTGATCTCTAATTATTTCAAGTGACACAAGACACCTGGACCAATGATCACATTGACAATTGTACCATTGAACATAACAACAACTGTATTTTACACTGGTTGAACAAGACAACATGAGAAGATCTTGCCAACAGTTGGACCAACATTCACAAAGGAATGATCACACCAACAGGTTAGACAAGTCATACATCATGGAAGATACTTGACACAACCACACAGAACTTTCACAATCTCTGTAACCAACAACAACAGTAGAGTAACAGTCACCATGAAGATGCTTGACACCAGATGGACAAGACAACCACAGGAACATATATCTCAAAACTGTTCTCTTACAACTAATACTTTATTAATGTCTGATGAGGTCAAGTGAAGACTCAGGCTTCATTTTCTGCCAACAATTTACATCTCAAATATGTTTATATGCAAATTATAGTGACATTATCTATGAAAACCCAAACACATCACTCATTATCCCCACAGAAACATCAATCTAAATAAACCCTCCTCCTTCACATCTCTACACCATAGGTTATCCTACACCACAACTTAGACTTAAATCCTTTCTTCGACTGTTAATGAGGGAAACACAAGATAAGCTATAAATTGGGGCAAGCATAGGGACGTTCTGTTCCACTGGTCTGTTTAATCCTTTTAGCACCTATGATGGTGTTGGACAGCTCAGGTTACAGTTCTCCCCATGATGGTTTTCCAATTCAGGCTATTCCCTGCTGTCACAATCTTGAAAGAAATTTTAAAGCTCTATCTTTTCACTGGTGAGTACATGAAGTTGATACTTAGGACTGTTCTTTTACTTTTCCAGTAGAGGAAGATCTAAAAAGAAACAATATGTCCTAGCATTCTTCTTTCTGTCTATCTCACCTAATTTTGACTGTTCATGAAGACTGTTCTTTTACTTTTCCAGTAGAGGAAGATCTAAAAAGAAACAATATGTCCCATCTGTCTTTCTTCACAGTCTATCACTCCTAAGATTTCTGATGGAACTGAATCACCACACCAACTTAACTATCACTAATCCATTTTGAGAATTTGCTCTATGTATTAACTTCTGCTCCTTTAGCTTTCAGCCATTATTAATATTAAGCTGTGAAAGGGTCAGCTCCAAGTGCACCTTTAATGTCCACTCTTAGCCAGTAGTGACATGCTGAAGACCAGGTGATCTCTCCTCTTAAGGTTTCTTCTTGAGTTTAACTTGAAGATATAGCCTGAAGCTTTTTTACAAAATTGGAGAGTATCCCTGTCTTAGGCTTTTTTAAGAAAGACTTTTCTTCAGTGCCATCTGTATAGGCCAGAATTAGTGGATTCAGGCTCAATCCTTGCAACCTGTTGTTCATTTTGGTCTTTTTGGAGTCTGACTTTTCAGCTGGAGTTGAAGCTAGAGCTCAGGACTTCCCTGGAGTTGTCCTGGTAATTGAAAGGGCCTCCCCCATCTTCCTCATTCTCTGATGTGCAGATGACCACATCCTAAAGAATGCTTTTTGGGCAAATTTTACCACTGCATCTTGAACATGTCCTTACGGGATGGAATCAAGGCTTCGACTCGCGGGCTAATTAATTATGTATTAAGGAGCGTTACCAGCCCAAGGGTTACCCAATCAAATTGAGACCCCACCATTCATCTACCCCCTCTCGATCTAGAATCTACGATTCTATTTTTAGTTAGGGTATCAATACGGCTTACGTGGTTAACCACTGAGTATTGAGAAATGTAAATGGACTGGGCATGCGAACGTCTGAAGACATCATGCTACAAGTAGTCACCACTCATGGTGTTGCACTGCTGCCATCTCTTCTCTAAGTAGTCACCCCTCATGGTGTTGCACTTCTACCACCTCTTCTCTAAGTAGTCACCCCTCATGGTGATGCACTTCTGCCATCTCTTCTCTAAGTAGTCACCCCTTATGGTGTTGCACTTCTGCCATCTCTTCTCTAAGTAGTCACCCCTCATGGTGATGCACTTCTGCCATCTCTTCTCTAAGTAGTCACCCCTCATGGTGTTGCACTTCTGCCATCTCTTCTCTAAGTAGTTACCCCTCATGGTGTTGCACTTCTGCCATCTCTTCTCTAAGTAGTCACCCCTCATGGTGTTGCACCTCTGCCACCTCTTCTCTAAGTAGTCACCCCTCATGGTGATGTACCTCTGCCATTCTTCTCTAAGTAGTCACCCCTCATGGTGTTACACTTCTGCCATCTCTTCTCTAAGTAGTCACCCCTCATGGTGTTGCACTACTGCCATCTCTTCTCTAAGTAGTCACCCCTCATGGTGTTGCACTAAACGTAAGTCCATTCCTCCTTAGTTGGATCGCTGCAGCCCTCTACCAACGGAAAGTAGTTTTTAGATGTGGCAGTTGGACTTCGGAACCAACAACAATATATCCTGGCCTACCACAGGGATCACCATTATCTCCGGTACTGTTCAACGCCTACACAGTGAGAATCACCAGTGAGCAGATCACTGGACCTGGCAGGACATTGTCGTATGCCGATGATGTTTTAGTGTATCGTCAGGGTAAGGATAGAGAGGAGGTTGCTGTGGAACTACAAACCGAACTCAATCGCATAAGTACTTGGTGTGATGAAGCTGGGGCAATGGTCAACCCAACAAAGGCAACAGTGACTTGGTTCTCGTTGAATAATCATATTGTCAACAATCCAACACCAACTGTAATGCTGTGTTCAGAGACGGTGGAAAGAACGCAGGCAATGAATTACCTGGGGATACGGTTTGATCGAAGCCTTGCTTATAATGTGCACATAGACCAGGTGATAACAAAGGCCAAGCGGGGTTTGGCAGCGATGCGGGTGATGGCGGCAGCAAACTGTGAGCAGCGCCATCTATGTCTTCTGTTCGAGGGGCTGGTCATGTCTGTTTTGGAGTATGCAATGGCAATCCTGACTCTCAGCCATAAGCAGATAGAAAGGATGGAAAGGATACAGAATGAAGCTATGCGCATTATTCTTGGATGTACAAGAGATACAGCATGCAGGGCGATGCGCTACCTTCTTGATTTTCCAACCATTGAAGAGAGAATACAAGTTTGCAGGGCACGCGCCTACCTCAGAATTAACGCAAACACACAACATCCACTGCATAGTGAAATTAGGAAGGTGAAGGGCAGCAGGTTAAAAAGAGGACAGTCGTGGATGGGTCAAGCCGAAGACATTCTTCAACAGGTGTGTTCACTTGAGGACTTAGAACCTGGCGAGGAGTGGGTGCAAGTGCCAACAGACTTCTGCACATCCTTTTCAGTTTGCATCCAACTAGATAGAAAATGCAGACAAGAAAATCCGGCTGCTGTTGAGGCTGAAGTACAAGCGTTGATTTTCGAGAATTCGCTAGACGGTGACGCGGTCATCTACAAAGATGGGTCGGTCGTCCGACATGTGAGAAGCTCATGGGCCTTTACAGCTCGGGCCGGAGGGAGAATTGTGAAGGAGGACTCTGGTGCTTTCACTGAAACCACAAGTAGCCTGACCATGGAAGTCATGGCAGTAAGTAAAGCAATAACATGGCTTGAGACACAGACATTCACTAGGGCTTGTTTCCTTAGCGACTCAATGAACATGATCAAGAGGATAGAGGAGGGGTCGATCCGAAGAGAATGGTTGCTGCCTCTGAAGCGGTCTCGGCTGGAAAAGATTAGTTTCATCTTCATGCCAGGTCATGCGGGAGTACAAGGAAATGAGCGGGCTGACAAGCTCGCAGGTGAGGCTACTGTGGAGGGCAGACGCGCCATGGACCAGGCTGACATTCTGAATGCTCTACGAGAAGTAAGACTCTTGCGTGAGCCAAGTGATGACTGTGAATCTACAACAATGGCCAGACTGCGGGAGCAGCAAATTAAAAGAGGGGTGGCCAAACAAGAACACTACGCAGGAAGCCAAAGAAGATTGATAAACCAACACAGAACTGGCGTCGTTAGCCGCTACACGCTGCGGGATTTGCTGAGGAGGGGATCCGAGCACTTATGGACTGAATGGTTCGATGTGCAACGAGGATGATCTGTCGACTAACTAACTAACATGGTGTTGCACTTCTGCCATCTCTTCTCTAAGTAGTCACCCCTCATGGTGTTGCACTGCTGCCATCTCTTCTCTAAGTAGTCACCCCTCATGGTGTTGCACTTTTGCCATCTCTTCTTCACCAATATGATGCCCAGATTGTAGAACTACCTTGTCTGGGCCCAGAAACCTGTCTCCAGTTCAGTTATCAACTCCTTCCTTGGAAAAATTATGTCCATAAAGTTGATTCTTCAAATATGGAAACAAGAAGTCACTCAGTGCCAAGTTTTCCAAACTTGAAGAACCTGCTTTGTAGGCGTAGTATTTTTAATAATCATGACTTCATAACTACAACAATTTTAAAGTTGTCTAATGTGTCCTCTAATCTCTACTTCTGTCTTCTAATACTGTAAGCACCAATCAATACTTACAGATTCTAACTGATCTACATGCAGTTTTGATCCAGGATCCTTTTTAGATAGTAATGCATCAAGATACTCTGCAGATGTATTCTTGTTGCCAGAAAATCCATTGTTCATAAACTTCTTGGCATGAGATGAGCCGGACAAGTCATCCATGTGGCTGGCCACCTCACCGGCACAACTGGATGAAGGACTCATGTGTCCATTAATATCACCATACTTTCCTGGAAAATAAGCCAATTTTAGTAATTCAGATATTAATTCATTAGGACAATAAGAAACTGCACTCTATACAATGAAGAAGTCCTAAAAGAAACAAACGAAAACCGTAAACTGATTAGAGAAATTAGACATAGACAGTCACAATTTTTTGGTCACGTTATGAGAAGAAATAAATTGGAGAACTTGGTGACAACAGGAAAGATCAAGGGGAAGAGAACAAGGGGAGGACAAAGAAGTAAATAACTGGATGGCTTGACCAATGTTGTATGGTCAAGACAAGAACACTGAGCTGACCCATGACTCTTTGTGATTGAGTGATATGGCTAAAACGTGACCGCCCACGCTTACCGGCATGGCACATGATGATGATGATGATGACAATGAAGAAGATCTCTGGCAATAAGCCATTGTTATCAGAAGATAGATAAATAAATTTTACATAGAACCAATTTAAACTTACGGTTGTGAATTCTGGACAGACAGTAAACAAACAGGAAAATCCCCAATGCCCTGAAGCGATAGGCATGAGGTTTTACAGAAGACTGCAGAAAATACAATGCACAGCTAGATTAGTCTTAACATATGTCAAGATTATCGTCACCATCATGTGCCATTGGCAAGTTCAGAACTGGATTGCCATCTCAAATGAACATCAGTCTTTAATCAGATCAGTGTTCTTGTCCTGACTATGCCATGTGTCCAAGCCTTCCTCTGGCTATTTCCCCCATGGAATTTACCAACTGTTTTCCAGTTTATTTCTCCTCAAAATGTGCTCAAAAATTCTTGACTATAATTTCTCTAATCAGTTTATGGTTTTCATTTGTTTCTTGAAGGACTTTCTTATTGATTTTTTGGTCCATCCATGAATTCTTAGCATTTGTTTCAGACACCACATTTTCACTGCCATTAGATGGTTCTCAAGTTGTCTGCTTATTGTCCGTGAAGTGAAGATTTAAAGAACATTTATCTCTAACATCAGAAGACCTCATCATTTTAAAACTACATAATGTCAAGAGAAAGACTGGAACATACTGCAACAACTGGCAAGATTAATGTAAAAAGAAGTATAGAAGGCTGTGAGAACACATTTCTGACAGCCTTGCAAGTGGGAATAGAAACATATCAGAACATGGATTGATGCATTCTGCTGGAAAATAGCCATTGTGAAGAAGCAGGACCACCCATGCTGTGGTACAGTATGTATGTTCAATACCTTGATATAACACCATGTACTTTCAATGTTTACTTTGAACAACACAATAATCAATGTTGACTTTGAACAACACAATGTTCAATGTTTACCTTGAATAACACAATGTTCAATGTTTACATTTAGAAATAACACTATGTATCTTCAATGTTTATCATGATATAAAACATTGCATGTTCAATTTTTACCTTTATACAATATTATATATATATATTCAATGTTTACCTTGATATAACCTATGTATGTTCATTGTTTACCTCTATATGACTGACTGAATGACTGGCATCTTGCCACATGATAGTTTGTAAAATGGAGTTATACTTCTCCATAACACAAAGCTTGGGCTGAATTTAGAGACCATGTGTAGCCCATTCAGTATGATCCTTCTCTCAGCCTGCCTAGTTTACTCCAGAAGAAAGTAGCAACAATACGTCTGAAACAAGACAAGCTGCAGAAGCTACCGGATCAGCAAAGCAATGCTTTAAAACCCCGCCTGTCGGAGCTTCCATCCTAGACCAGTTGCAGACTGAGGCTTAGGGCCTGGTCTGCCCTGTCATGACATTTAGTTTTTAGGTTGCATTTTATCGCACTAGGGTAAGCCTTGTACCCTTCCAATTGCACCCCTCCACCAAAGCCATTGGCACAATCCGGGGTGTCGGGTTTGGTGAGCGCCACCCAACATTCAGTGCTAACAGAAAGCAGGTAGCTCAGTCATATCTGACTAAGACCTGACTAAGTTACCTCTATATAATAACACGTATATTAAATATTTACCTTGATATAACAGACCGTGGTGCTCCCCTGGCTTGTAGGCATCCAGTTCTGAGTCCTGCAGAGAAATTACACAGCAATGACATAAGTTGCTGCCTTACAAATATCCTGAGTGAAAGCCAACACACAACAAGACAAGAACAGGCAGTAAAGACAATGTTGGCCCATGCAGTCACAATGTGAACAATTAAATATAGCTATGGGTTGATAGACACTTGCCTGCTGACCAAATAGTCATGGGTTCAAATTCGCACATAGGCAGATTGTTAAAAGTTACCTAGACTCCCAGATCAACTCAGCTTAAAACGTAAACAAATAAAAAAGTAATACACCACTGAAGGTTTCACACAACACAAGGCATATGGTTGTTGACCCATATTTCCATGGGCCAACTGACATATGAGGGGTGATATGGTCTAAATCTGGCTAGCGCCTTCACTTTCCAAGACATGATCTCGTACCTAATGTAAACGGGGTCAACTTGGAAGCCCAGGTCAATGTTAAAAGCTGCCTGGATGCAAATTCAAAGCCACGACCCCCGGGTCGGCAGGTAGGTGACTAACCACTACACTACGTGCACCAACGAATGGCTTAGGAAGTAAAAATGGCCAGTATGATATTGACTAAATCACTACTCAAGCACAGATTGGTCTAAAACATTATGAGACTAGCACCATATGTCAAGCACTCCTTTAGGCATGTAGAAAGGGCCCTTTATTAAGTTATCTACTCTTATCGCCAGGCTGTAATAGTTATTCACAAACATAAAATACAGGATAAGAAATAAAGAACTCATAACTCATCATCTTTACATGTAACAGAACATTCACAGAGTCTACGTAAGCAACTCAGCACGTAAGTGTGGAAATATCTCAGGATGAATACACAAACTGCCCACAGGTTACCTGGGCACAAAAGGGATGCACAGAACAGTCAACTCTAATCTATCATACATGTCACAAGAGGTAACTAAGGAGGGTTGGCGTGGGACTGGATGCTTGATTTCACTGAAAACTGCAAAATCTAATTAATCATGAACAAGTCAACAATGGTGTTGCCTGAGAAAGATGAAAGGCAGGAGAAGAGAAGAAGAATTACATAAATACAATGAAATGGTAACAGCAGATGCTACTAACTGAAGACAGATATTATGTATGCTAAAAGAGTACAGTGAGTCTTGTTTCAATGAATTAGAGCCAATAAATTCATGTACAACAGCCTGAAGTAAGGTGCCTGTCAGTAGCTTGTGGTAGTTCATATTTGTGTGATGCCTGTCAGAAGATTGTGGTAGTTCATTAGTTCATATTTGTGTGATGCCTGCCAGTAACTTGTGGTAGTTCATTAGTTCATATTTGTGTGATGCCTGCCAGTAACTTGTGGTAGTTCATTAGTTCATATTTGTGTGATGCCTGTCAGTAACTTGTGGTAGTTCATATTTGTGTGATGCCTGTCAGTAACTTGTGGTAGTTCATATTTGTGTGATGCCTGTCAGAAGATTGTGGTAGTTCATTAGTTCACTTTTTGTGATGTCTGTCAGTAACTTGTGGTAGTTCATATTTGTGTGATGTCTGTCAGAAGATTGTGGTAGTTCATTAGTTCACTTTTTGTGATGTCTGTCAGTAACTTGTGGTAGTTCATTAGTTCATATTTGTGTGATGCCTGCCAGAAGATTGTAGTAGTTCATTAGTTCACTTTTTATGATTTCTGTCAGTAACTTGTGGTAGTTCATTAGTTCACTTTTTGTGATGTCTGTCAGTAACTTGTGGTAGTTTATTAGTTCATATTTGTGTGATGCCTGTCAGAAGATTGTGGTAGTTCATTAGTTCATATTTGTTTGATGCCTGTCAGAAGCCTGTGGTTGGTAGTTAACTACAACACAGACTATACTAGAGTTGCCGATGGATCCTGTTTTAGGTTTTGTGCTTTATTTCATAAATCAGCTTTCTGCAAAGATATAATTATATAACTCACTTGTGTTATCTATAATCCTGCACAGATGTAAGAGATAGACTTTACTACAGAAACTAAACAAAAGATCCTGGCTTTCAAATTCAAATGCGCAGGTCAGCAAAGGCAAATGGGTAAGAACACGTGTTCTTGAACATCCGTTGTGCTGATGCCAAGGTAAGCGATTCAACCTCTACAACAGACAGCCGGACTAAAATGTTGACTTGTCATCCTTGACTTTGGGACATAAATTACAAGTACCTCTGAAGTTGGAGTGGGTTCACCTGATGGCGAGGGACACTGTTAATAGGGAAAGCTAATCCACACACAAAATTCAGTCCATCACTACTATAAAATAGTGTGTATGGACTATGCTCAAGTTAAAAGCGAGCGAGCGTTAAAAAAAAAAAAAAATTACAAATGCCACAGAAGAATTTTGGTCATATGCTATAAAGAACACTAAACAAATGCTTATGACAGAGAGAAAACAATTATGTACACAGCCCAACAAGAATCATTTCTATCAGTAATGACAAGTGTAATATTTGTCTGTTTTTGGTAGGTCACCCACTGTGACTGTTTAAAAAACGACCCTTCTGAAAACAGTTACAGGCAAACAGTGAAAATTAAAACAAAGAAAATTCTAGACTGAGAACATCAAAGAATGCACTGGCTACAACATTCTTGCATGCATATGTGTCACTGTGGACAGGTTTTTGTGGCTGCGTCCATCATGGCACCCCTACGACAGGGGTCTCTGTGGTGAAGTGGTTATGTTGCCTGCCTCGCACTCCGAAGGTCGTAGGTTCATTTCTGGCCTCTGTCTTTTGGTTCACAAGTAAAATTTTCTTGCAGATTCCAGGGTTGTCGCTGGAGCTACAGAGTTTGTGCTTTGTGTGATGCTTTCAGCATGCCGCTCTGTGGAAATAAACCGATCCATATGGGATAAAACCTGGTGCAATGAAGTTGATTCTCTCACCTTTATATCAACCTTTTAAACTCCCATAACTATCTCTGGGGTTAAGAGTAGCCATTACCCACCAAAGAATATTTATATAAAACATATGATTCTGATATTTACACATTTGTTTTCTAGCTGGTGGTACAGACTTCCTGCACTATGTTCAGACCCTCCTGGTGTGATCTATGGAAGACGGCTGTAGAAACTGATTGAGTGTCCATTGAAAGTAATTCTTTACAAATCAAGCAAACACACTAATGCTAACATGCCAGTTACATACCTTCAAAGTGATCTCCATTCTTCTTTGGAAATCAGCATCAGAATCTGCATGAATATTGAGATAAAAACAAGTCAAATCTGCTGCCAGTGTGCCACAACAGGCAGAGAACATTTGGGTTGACCCAGCCTGAAATGGGTACCAGGAAATGTCCTGGCAAGTAAAGATGGGCTGTGTGACATTGACAACATCACCCCCCGAGTGTTGATTGATCTATATAAATGAGTACCAGGAAATGTTCTGGCAAGTAAAGACAGGCTGTGTGACATTGACAACATCACCCCCTGAGTGTTGATTGACCTATATAAATGAGTACCAGGGAATGTCCTGGCAAGTAAAGACAGGCTGTGTGACATTGACAACATCACCCCCAGAGTGTTGAGTGACCTATATAAATATGGGACTAGCACCAGATACCTCAAGGTGTGTAAAACAGGGTCCCGTACTTTTAAAAAGTTGGACTAAAGGAAAGCCATGAATAAGTTGGGTTAAAAGAAAAAAGAAACAAGATTAAATCAAAACAATGTTTTCCCGTAGTGAATTTGAATAACGAAGACACAAACAATAGATTGCACGATTTATTGCCTGGCATATTTCGCTGCATCTCGTCAGGTACATACTGCAGAACTCACACAACTTACGTGAAATTAACTAGATAAATCCTTCAAGTTGAAATATACACAATTTCGCACAGTAATGTCGATTGTCTACCACGGTAATTTTAAGCTGACTAACATGTCTTTCTGTTTACACAATTCTGGCTTGCGTTGATAGATCATAATTGCTTCTGCAAATTTTAACAAGCGAGTATTCTGTGTTCTAAACAACACGCGAAATGCAGTCTCTCTGGACACAACATGGCGACTGGCAACAATGTGCTTGCCGATTGAAGACGCCGGGAGCTTCCGGTGTGTCGGCTCCTCGTGGCTATCATCTCCTGTGTGTTGTATCTTGTTGACCCATTGAGGTATGTGTTCTAACACCCGTTTGTTAAGCTGTCTCTCCGTTCGGCCAATGTAAACGGCCTGGCATCTACATGTGAATTGGTAAATACAATTGTTTGTGGCGTACAGAGGAACAGGCTCTTTGACTGTTGGTGTAGGAATGGGTACGGTTTTACATCTAATGACTGGAGTTGCCGCACAGAATGTTTGACCTACTGCTGTAGTAAGCCGGTCTTGTAGACGTTGCATTACGTCATCCCCTCGAAAGGTTAGCTGGATGAATACCTTGAGTTTAGGGACTGTAGTTACGTCTGCTTTGGGTTTGGGCTGTTGGCAATGGCGCTTTATAAATCCTGTGGAGTACCCATTCAGGTTTAAGACATTCTTCAGAGTTTCAAATTCCTCTGTCAGTGTGTCCTGGGTGCATATCTTTCTAGCACGGTCAAACAAGGTCCGTACTAAGCCCCGTTTGTACTGGACAGGTGTGAAGCTCTGAAAATTTAGGTATTGGCCAGTCCATGTTTCTTTGCGATACACCGATCTTTGAATTGTGCCGTCTGCTCTACGTCTCATTAGAATATCTAGGAACGGTAACGCTTCGTTGTGTTCGTGTTCCATAGATAGAGAGATGTTTTTATGCGTCTTGTTCATTGTGGCCTGAAACGATGTTGCTTGTAGCTCGTCTGTGGTGATGATTAGTATATCGTCCACATAACGCCGGTAAAAGGCCAAGTTGTTGATGTCTGAGGATCTCTTTTCTTCTAAGTGTGCCATGAAGATGTCCGCTAGAATAGGACCAAGAGGACTCCCCATGGCCACTCCGTCAATTTGGCGGTATGACTTAGTTTGAAAATTGAATAGGATGTTGGCGGTACATAGTAGTAGTAGCCTCTCCAGAATAGGTGTTGGTATGCCTAATTTTAGTTGTTTGTCTTCAATGCGTTCCCTTATTATTTTCACTGTCTCCTCTAATGGAACGTTAGTGAATAGGGAGGCTATATCCATGGATGCCATGTGTTTGTTATTTATGTCCATAGTATCCAATAATTCCACCAGTTGGAATGTATCTCTGAGTATTTTTGGATCGAAGGACTGTCGTACTGGTTTTAACATTTCGGCTAACCATCTCGCCATTCGGTGTTGTGCAGAGTTAACCATGGACAGGATAGGTCTTAGCGGGATGCCGGGCTTGTGAAGTTTGGGTAGACCGTACATCTGAGGAGTGTGCGAGCCGCGTGGTGTGAGCATTTTTTGCAGTGGCCTCACTGATGAGTCCCGCATTCACAAGTGACTGGATCTCTTTCCTCATTATAGCATCCAGGTCCTCCGACTTGTTTACTTTTTGATCTATCCTGAATTTGGATTCGTCTGACAATATTACATCCATTTTTCTCTGGTAATCTGACATGTCCATCAGTACTGTACCGCTCCCTTTGTCAGGTTTCAGTATGACGAGGGTTTTGTTAGCCTTTAACGCTTTTAAGGCAGTAAGGTGTTCGTTGGTCAGTGGACACGTCTGTTTAGAGGGTGTTGTGCGATACTGGTGTTCTAAATCTACCAGTTTGGCCTTCAGCCACCCGACCGAATCAGCAGAGGTAGGTGATAACTTGGAGACTTGATCAAACAACATTTCAAACTGTGCTTGCGACTCAACACGATTGATGTGTTTAGGCTTTATGCATAATTTTAATCCGTATGCAAGGGCCTCTGTTTCAATGTTGTTGAGTACGTATGACGATAAGTTCCTCACATACTTCTCTGGGTTGTCTAGTACTGACGTTGTTACCTTTTCAGTGCTCAGTGATTTGTTGAGGCGAGCATTCTCTGCGATTTTCACCTTGTACACTGCTTCTGTACAGAATTTCGTGAACTTCAAGTAGCCATACAAACTCAATTCTTGGGTGACGTAGTAGGCAGAACTGTGTGTGCGCTTCAAGTTGGCCAGCTTGGACTGGGTTTCTTCTATCTGGTTTTTTGTCAGTCGTCTCAGGTTTTTTCTTGTCGGACATATTCTGTCCGTCCTCAGAGATCTGAAATACCGGTGAGGAAATATCCCCGTCCTTAGGCATTCCTCGAGAAATCTCAATCGACAATCCTGTAGCGATATCTTACACTTCAGCTTGAGTAATCCATCTAATCGCTTCACAGTTGGTAATGGGAGGCGACGTTTGAGAAATTCAAAACAATGTTTTCCCGTAGTGAATTTGAATAACGAAGACACAAACAATAGATTGCACGATTTATTGCCTGGCATATTTCGCTGCATCTCGTCAGGTACATACTGCAGAACTCACACAACTTACGTGAAATTAACTAGATAAATCCTTCAAGTTGAAATATACACAATTTCGCACAGTAATGTCGATTGTCTACCACGGTAATTTTAAGCTGACTAACATGTCTTTCTGTTTACACAATTCTGGCTTGCGTTGATAGATCATAATTGCTTCTGCAAATTTTAACAAGCGAGTATTCTGTGTTCTAAACAACACGCGAAATGCAGTCTCTCTGGACACAACATGGCGACTGGCAACAATGTGCTTGCCGATTGAAGACGCCGGGAGCTTCCGGTGTGTCGGCTCCTCGTGGCTATCATCTCCTGTGTGTTGTATCTTGTTGACCCATTGAGGTATGTGTTCTAACACCCGTTTGTTAAGCTGTCTCTCCGTTCGGCCAATGTAAACGGCCTGGCATCTACATGTGAATTGGTAAATACAATTGTTTGTGGCGTACAGAGGAACAGGCTCTTTGACTGTTGGTGTAGGAATGGGTACGGTTTTACATCTAATGACTGGAGTTGCCGCACAGAATGTTTGACCTACTGCTGTAGTAAGCCGGTCTTGTAGACGTTGCATTACGTCATCCCCTCGAAAGGTTAGCTGGATGAATACCTTGAGTTTAGGGACTGTAGTTACGTCTGCTTTGGGTTTGGGCTGTTGGCAATGGCGCTTTATAAATCCTGTGGAGTACCCATTCAGGTTTAAGACATTCTTCAGAGTTTCAAATTCCTCTGTCAGTGTGTCCTGGGTGCATATCTTTCTAGCACGGTCAAACAAGGTCCGTACTAAGCCCCGTTTGTACTGGACAGGTGTGAAGCTCTGAAAATTTAGGTATTGGCCAGTCCATGTTTCTTTGCGATACACCGATCTTTGAATTGTGCCGTCTGCTCTACGTCTCATTAGAATATCTAGGAACGGTAACGCTTCGTTGTGTTCGTGTTCCATAGATAGAGAGATGTTTTTATGCGTCTTGTTCATTGTGGCCTGAAACGATGTTGCTTGTAGCTCGTCTGTGGTGATGATTAGTATATCGTCCACATAACGCCGGTAAAAGGCCAAGTTGTTGATGTCTGAGGATCTCTTTTCTTCTAAGTGTGCCATGAAGATGTCCGCTAGAATAGGACCAAGAGGACTCCCCATGGCCACTCCGTCAATTTGGCGGTATGACTTAGTTTGAAAATTGAATAGAATGTTTAGTTGTTTAGAACACAGAATACTCGCTTGTTAAAATTTGCAGAAGCAATTATGATCTATCAACGCAAGCCAGAATTGTGTAAACAGAAAGACATGTTAGTCAGCTTAAAATTACCGTGGTAGACAATCGACATTACTGTGCGAAATTGTGTATATTTCAACTTGAAGGATTTATCTAGTTAATTTCACGTAAGTTGTGTGAGTTCTGCAGTATGTACCTGACGAGATGCAGCGAAATATGCCAGGCAAGATTAAATCAGTTAATTAAAAACACATAACTACTAAGACAAGGAAACATTAGATGTGGTTTCTGATGAAAGTTAAGTGATATCTGACTTGTATGGAATCAGAAAATGTAGGTCAGCATGGCCGAACGGATACGAACATGTGTTCTTAAATATCAAGTGTGCTAATGCTGAGGTAAGGGGTTCAATCACTACACCGGTCAGTTGAACTAAAATGTTGACCCCTCGTACTTGACTTGGGGACGTAAATTACAAGTACCTTTGAAATTAGAGTGTGCTCGTCTGATGGTGACGGACACTGTTAATAGGGAAAGCTAACCCACATGCAATATTCAGTCCAGCACTACTAGAAGTAGTGTGTATGGACTACGCTTGAGTTCAAAGCGAGCGAACGCCCAATAAAATAATTCTGAAAATTGTGTTCTGGTACTTCATTATCAGATGGTTTAGAAGACCAAGGGTGGCCAACCTTTTCAGCAGGCAGGCCAAATTTCAGAAATATTATTTCCTGCTGGGCCACGCACCTAATTTTTTTTTGTTAGATTAAAGTAAACAAGCAAGCGTGCTACAGCTTCGACCACACCGTCGTTTCCCACTCCGCGGGCCGTAATATGACTACCGGCGGGCCCCATGCGGCCTGCGGGCCTCGTGTTGGCCACCCCTGGTTTAGACTATCAATACTTCAATAGAACAAATTATATATATATATATATATTCTTCTTCTTCAACGTTCCGAGCCATTGAGGTTCTTTGCTGCAGATACAATCCGTCTCCATTCGTCTCTCTGGTTGACAGAGAGCTTTCTACTTAAGCTCTTAACTGGTTATTTCAATGTGTCTCCAATCCAGTGTTCTTTCTCTTTTTATTTCTACAGATTTTGCAGAGCTACAAATGCCCATCTTGTCTTTTGTATTCTTATTTTGACAAGTCTGTGCCTCCAATATTGAGTTACCTATATACAAATACGGAGTCGGCATAGCTGAAAGGTTTAACGCACTCTAATAACCTTCCTCTGCTGATAGCAGCACAGTAGGTTTATTCCACACACCTGTCAGTTGGACCTACGTGCTGACTTCTCATTTAGCAAGCAATGGCAAGCTACTGAACATAACATTGACTAGTAAATTATGAACAGCCAATGAAAGGCTGGATTTAATTGCAATGTTCTGCAAAAGGGCATGCAATATTTTTTTTTATAAATTTACAAATATATGTATGGTTTCACATTCTGAACTGGAATATGACCACCAGTAACTGAATTGTCATTAGCCATATTAATTCTCAATTCCATTTTTATTCTTTGTTTTTTTCCCTATGAATGTTCAGACCTACTCTGATATGCCGATTTTGTGTAATATAATAGTCACACAATTATTAATTCTAAATGCTAACACGTAACAAAAGCAGGTATGTTTGTAACATGTATGTTATAAACACATATGAGCCTGACAAACCTTTAAGTTGACTGCCGTTGACAAAATCCCTGACTGTCAGTGGGCTTTGAGGAGTCCCTAATCTGTTCATGTACTCAGAAAACTCTTTCCTGTAGATTAGGACACAAGTGCAATCAGGGATACTATCAAAATGCTCTATGTTATGCTATGCCAGGTGGTACACATGACAATTTACTTTTGCAAGCATGAATTTCCTGTGCATGGTATATGGCAGTGCTCTTGATAAGTTCAACTACTGATCATCTCCCATGCACTGTATCACTCTGTCACACCTTCAATCTTTCTGGCTGTCACAATATTCTTGAGTCCTTCCCTTCTTATCAAATGACTTAAAAAACAAAATAAGGACTGTCCTATTCTCATGTGTATAATAATCAGGTGTTGTGTAACATTTGATTATTGATATTCATAGCTGTGTGTGAGATTTTCAACTTTTTACAAAGGCACCTCATGACAGCAGCCTCTCTTTCTTTGTAATCATTGCATTCAATATCCATGATTCACACACACAGAAGTATGGCTGTGGCAGTTATTACACATGTTTACAAAGATGGTGGGCAAAAAGAAAATCCTAACCTGCACAGTTCGCGGCGACTGCACTAGCCATGCGGCCTTTATTCCTCAGGCTCAAAGACCCCTCTGCCATACACCGCAAGGTACTATATTGGTGTAAATGACAGTTTTACAAAGATGGTGGGTTGGGTTCAATCCCTAGCAGTGGCAGAATTGATTATTAAAGAATATTTCAGCACTGGGGTCAACCCAACCCCATAAAACAAGTACTGGATAATGTTAGGGAAAGATCTGAAAAGGAATGGCAGTGACAAAGGGAAACTAGCCACCCAGCCATGATTATGCCATGGTCAAAAACATATGAAGATATGACATTTTAGAGTTCAATGGTGATATCTGCCATGGGACTTGTTCTTTTGCCCTCGATCTCCTCTCACTTTTTTTAAGATCTTGTTCACGGTTAATTTAACTATCCTTTCCCACTTTTGTAAAAACATGTTTATGTTTATTTGGATTTTAAAAAAATGATCTATTTATTGTTAATTCAATTTTTCCTCTGTCGCCCTTCAACTTAATCGCTTCTCTTATCAGCCCCAATAACATACAGGCATGCCATGGGGCTACTTTTACCTGTTATATATTAATGACTGAAAGCTTGCAGCAATAGCAGTAGTAAAAGACCCCTTTACATGCCTAAAGACTCATTAGGCATATTGTGCTAGACTCAAATTTTATAGACCAATCAGAATTTGGTGGATGATGTGGTGAGCATCACACCAGCCACCTTTACTTCCCAAAACATTTCCTGATACCCATTTTATACTGGCTCCACATGGTACCCAGGGTCAATTAAAATGGTCAATTAAAATTATTCATTTACTCTCTAAAACATTTTCTGATACCCATTTTATACTGTCTCCACATGGCACCCCAGGTCAATTAAAAAAATTCATTTACTCCTTAAAACATTTCCTGATACCCACTTTATACTGGGTCCACATGGCACCCAAGGTCAATTAACCCTTTACCGGGCGTAGGCGTAGCGCCCGAAAGCATCTTTACCCTGGAACGGGCAAAGCACCCGAAAGCGTCGGAGCTAATACTAGCATTGTAAAACGTGATCTCACGGCTTTCCGAGACTTCCGATTGTCTACTTTTGGTTTCACCAATAGCTTGACAATGTGGCCGCCATTTGCAAGTGTGTACTATGAATTTGAACGGATTTTAAAAATAGTTTTCGGGGTTTTTACACTTAGTTTTTCAAAATGGATTTCGACAATTCTTCAAGTGATAGCCGAGATTTCGCTGGGTTCAATTTAAGTGACATTGAAGGGCACAAAGTTGACTATTAATTGGAGCTAGATATCAGTGATCAAAGTTAGCAATATTTAGCAGTCGTGAGTCGAACTTTAAAGAAAGTGATTCTGATTCTGAAAATGTGTTTGTAAATTGCCGTATAAATGACTGACAATCTAAAACAATATGTTGTATTTTGTAAATATATGTGTTCATGCGTGGATTACCGGCAACATTTACGTGAGTAAATTAATCTGCATACTTTTCCCTTCAGTTTGCTGTTTATTTTACTAAAATCTGTTGACTAACACCTTATATGTGTTATTTTTACTAACGTAACCCAAAATTTTACCGAACCTGAAAAAATCTTGCCCGTTCAGAGCTTAAAAACGGACAAACGTCTGCCCTGTAAAGGGTTAAAAAATATTCATTTATGCGCTGATGTGGATCAAGCCTTATGGCCAGTGGGTCAGCAGATGAGCACCTAGCCACTATGGCATAGCAACTCCCCAGTACACAGTACTAAATGCTTACCAACAGAGAGATTGGGTTCAGCTTCCAGCAGTATCCAATTAATTCTTTGACAATATGGCTCTGAGGGTTGACAAACCCTTATAAAATGAATCCTAAAACTTCTCTGAAACATCTAGGTGGTCAATATAATATTCACCACAAAACCCCACATACGATACTGTACAACCAAAAATATAACCATACCACTGTATATTCTCAACATGTCTTAACGGCAACAGGCCAATGAAGTTACCCGTATTAATACAGATATAGCATGTTATGGATAAACACGAAATTACAAATCTCATACATACCATGGTAGCACTGCTGTATGGCAGTGAATCATGTGGCATGAATGAACAAAAAAGGAAGAGCTTGGAAGTAGCAGAAATGTGGTTCCTGAGATGAATGTTGTGAATATCCTGGGCTGCCAGAATAACTAACAACAATAGCCTGGACGAAGCTAATGAAAGTAGAACACTATATGCAAATATAAGAAAGACAAACAGTATTTGTTGGTCATGTGATGAGAAGAGCGGTATTGGAAAACATCATGATGACTGGAAAGACCAGAGAGGCAGATGGAGAGGAATGATGATGATTGGTTTAAGATGGTGCCATGGAAGATTATCAGCATGAGAATTGATCTAGAATATCAAGGAGTGAGATCTAAGGAGAGACATGAGCACCTTTGCCATTTGGCTGGCACATGATGATGATGATACTAGACATTCCTATAAAGAAGGTGGGTATCACAATATGAATATTATAAATATATTATAAGTGCATGAAAGACAAACAAAATTCAATAACTGAATATATAAAAATTCAATATCTGAATATATAAGACACTACACATCACAGTTATCACCCATAAAGGTCCCAAATTTACAGTTACTTTAGCAACCAAAGAGGTTAAACACTTACTGAGCATCTGCATCTCTGGCAACCACAAGCTCGACATAATTTGAGGCAGAAGCTTGGCGGAGCATGGTTACAGCTCTAGGATGGACACAAGACATGTGCATGAATGACACTATTAGATGCACTAATAATCATTGGAATGGTAAAATTCATATAGAAGACACGAGGGCCATTCTAAAATCAATTCGTGAACCATTGCACAAATGCGACCGTAGGTTGATGTGTAATGGGCTAAAAGACTACTGAATGATGCCAGCAATGAACGTTGTTGCTATGGCAACAGATTCGCTGGGCTGGTCACTTGGCTCATATGCCAGATCACAGGCTCCCTAAATAAATTTTTTATGGCTAGCTGCATTGTGGTAAACACTCCCAAGGCGCCCAGAGGAAACGTTTTAAAGACACTCTGAAAGTCTCACTGAAAGCTTTTGGAATTCATCCCGACACCTGGGAGACTGCTGCTAAAGACCATAATTCATGGCGTACATCATTACATAAGGGTGCAGTGACTTGTGAAGCAGCCAGGACTTCAAGAGCTGTGAAGAAAAGGCTGGACAGAAAAACCACTGCAGGAGATCCTCCTCCTGGAACGTCAAGCATTCTTTGCCCACATTGTCAAAGAAAATTTCGAGCCAAAATAGGCCTTATCAGCCATCTTAGAACTCATGGCTCCATACTTTCAACCCCATTGGATGAAATGAATGGTCATCATCATTTTTGATGGACAAACAACAAAAACTCTTTAGTTGCCTGTTATGACATTCACAGGCGATTACAGTGTTACTGTTCCTTATTTCTCCTTCGGGGACCCGTTACAACACATGGGTGGATACTTGCACAGATATGAGGTATTCATCATCAAGTAATATCTCAACATTGAAGGTCGTTGCAATAAGCCACCAACACACTGTCCTACATCTACACTCAAACAGGTTTCTTCCACTACACCTATTGATTGTATTTGTCCATGTGTAACATTCCTCTTTCGTGCTTCTCCATTTTCCATTCCAGTACATTCTATAACAACCAAATGTGTCTCTTTATATGTCAAGGTGAAGTTTTGGGTCTTTACATATATCAGGCACAATGTTGTAGGTATGACTTTGAGGAATGATGCTAAAATGTTAATATAGGAAATGTACATGTAAATGTATAACACAGAGTTGTTGATTTTGTTACAGACAGCAATATCAAAGCTCTCTTAAGAAACAAGGAAAGACCAACGCTTAACACTCTGAGTGAACTAAGGCAAGCTAGGAAGGATGTGCAAAAGGCTGCCAGGCAGTGACAGTGTGCTGAATATATGACACTGCTTTGTGGTGAGGGAATAGAACAGTCTTCTTAATGTAGGCTTAAACTTCTGTTGGCTCTAAGTTGAGAATTTTATAAACCAACAATATGTAATGTAGAATACGAGAATAATACTTTATATGCTGCCATTGCATGATCTCGTATATAAGGGATGTATCAAATGATATAAGTCAGTAAAGGACTCTTCCATGTCTGGGTGTGTTTTAGGAAAGGTTCAAAAGAAAACATGCCTTTTCAGGCCATGATGCATACTGGGCATGTGTTGTCATACCCATATTTTTAGACCAATCAGCACTCAGTGGGTGGTGTGGCCAACTCCATGCAGACCGCCTTTACTTCCCAGAACATATCCATGTGTACCCATTTTAGGCTGGGCTGACCCTGGAGCCCATTTCAATAAAAAAAAAAATTCCCACCTCAACGGGGATGTGAACACATGACCACCAGATTGACAGGCAAGCATGCTAGCCTCTGTGCTACCTCAGCTCTCTATAAAATGATATGATTAGTAACAATTGCACATCATGTCACTGAACCATGTATTGCCTGGAAAGTACACTTTCACTATATAATTGCCAGATTGGTTATTTTACTTCATGTTGGATTCATCACATTTCATCCTCACCCCTAGAGTGCAGTCTAGCCCACTTACCACCATCACCACTTGATGTATTACAGAAATCATCTGGTGACCAATTGAAAAACCCCAGCAGCAACAACATATAGAGTTAAAGAATAGCCCACAGACATATCAAGCGAAAACTAACATTTCATATTTGTTTCTACTCCAACAATGATGCACAATACCTGTCATAAGAGACCCCTTGCACACTCTGTCCGTTTACTTCCAGAATAAGATCCCCAGAAAATATATCACCTGCAACAGAATGAAGAAATAGTTATGCTTCAACTTTGCTAAGGACGATTAGTGCCAGAGTTAGGCATAAACTAAATCCTCATAATCTGCCATGCTGATAAGCATGGGCGATCACGTTTCACCATCTTACATGATCATCAGAGTCGTGGATAAGCGCTGTGTTCTTGTATCGACCATCTCATGCGGTCAAGCCATCCAGATATTTACTTCTCTGCCTTCCCTTTGTCCTTTTCCCCTCAATCTGCCAGTTGTCTCCAGGTTTTCTAATTTATTTCTTCTCATGGAGGTCAGCATGGCCAAATGGGTAAGAACGCGTGTTCTTAAACATCCGGTGTGCAGATGCTGGGGTAAGGGGTTCAACCCATACACCGGGCATTTGGATTAAAATGTTGACCTCTCATACTTGACTTTGGGATGTAAATTGCAAGTATCTCTGAAGTCAGAGTGGGTTCGTCTGATGGCAAGGGACACTGGTAATAGGGAAACCTAACCCACATGCAAAATTCAGTCCAGCTACTACTAGAAGTAGTGTGTATGGACTACCCTGAGTTCAAAGCGAGCAAGCGCAAAAAAAATTCTCATAATGTGCCCAAAAAGTGTTGACTGTCTGCGTCTAATTTCTCCACCCAGTTTGTCTGCTCATTGTCCACATTTCACATCCATACAAAAGTATAGGTTCTATGTCACTTCAATACTCTTTTTCTCATTGCAAAGACATATAATTCTGAGTCATTAATCCAAGGTGTTGCTCCTATCATGTTTGTCATATCATCATTTCTTAGTCTGTATCTTCTGGTCACATTAATAGCTCTTCTCATGCACATGTGTTGTGATCTTCCCCTCTTGTGCCGTAATGTGACCTGGTAAGACATTGGTAACAAACAGTTGGTATGAATGCCGTAATGTGATGAGGTAAGGCATTAGTAACAAACAGTTGGTATGAATGCAGTAATGTGATGAGGTAAGGCATTGGTAACAAACAGTTGGTATGAATGCCGTAATGTGATGAGGTAAGGCATTGGTAACAAACAGTTGGTATGAATGCCGTAATGTGATGAGGTAAGGCATTGGTAATAAACAGTTGGTATGAATATGCCGTTGATCAGTTGTTTTTTAATTTCCATGTTGATACTTGATATTTGAGCAGTAGTGGGAGCTGATAAATCACCGCTGTTAGCCTTTGACATCTTACTTCATTCTTCCCATCATGTCATCCATCTTCTGTAAAAATGCTGCCCAGATATTTGAGTTACGTGGACTAGGCCTTATAGTGATCTTCAAAGTTTCTGTCTTAGATATGCTGATTTTCTTGTATTTTTCACATCACATTCAGTGTTGTTATGGGCTTTTGTAGTTCAGATTGTTGTAGTATAAGCTGATCGTCTGATTCACATTAGCTTTACAAAACTGATTCAATTTTCTTCACACAATGTGCACAAATTTCATGTTGCATATCATTTACATTAGCTGTAAATGATGAACTCCACATTTACCTAGTATACTTGTAAAGATTTTCTTAATATTTCAACCACAAACACTATATATGTTTAATTGTAATGTTTCATAAACTGATTTATATTGTCCTCACATCAATTATATATTTCCAACAAGTCTCAGTGTTTTACTGATGCCTTTCATCTCCTAATAGAGCACTGACCCTTAACCAACTCGTACCAAGCCCCTTATAGATTTTTATCAAGATTGGTTGGATTTTGAAAGTAAAGGTTTATATGGGACAAGGTAGCCAATGTCCCATGCCAAACCCCTTTATGACATGCATATTAAGTTACTTCTTCTTCTTCTTCTTCGTTCATCCGGAGTTTGTTTTTTTCGGATGTGATTGCGTTGTGCCTGTTTACAGCAGAGCTGCGTTCTTGCGCCGTTAGGCCGACACATCCGACTTCTGCGGGCATTTGTTGACCGGGTTAACCTTCCCGGGGGTTTCTTAGGACGTTTGACTCTCACTGAAGTGGTGTTATCTCCCATCCTAGCTGGCCCATATAGAACAGCCAAAGACATCCTGGTCAGCCCTCAAGGGAAGGCAGGGGCAGACCATGGGCATTCCCCGCCATCCAAGGAGGCTTCCATACTTGCAGAGCCGACACATAGCACTCTGGTACTGGGCTCACCCAAGGAATCGTCACGTCCTGCACATGGCTGCTTAGCCTCACTTCCGTATATTGGGCCTTCCGTTCACCATAGTCTGTTCTTCCGGAAACCAGAAGAATGCAGTGTGCAGATGACATCCACACAGTGAACTTTCGACTCAGACTTTACGCGCAATGGATTTGCTATCCGAGCAATATTCCATTTCGTGCCACTAGGAAACTTTTTCCACCTTATTTGAAGCCCACACAGTGAGCTTTTGATTCAGACTTTCCACGTAATGGATTTGCTATCCAAGCAATATTCCATTTCGTGCCACTAGGACACTTTTTCCACCTTTTATGAAGCTCACACAGTGAGCTTTTGATTCGGACTTTCCACGTAATGGATTTGCTATCCAAGCAATATTCCATTTCGTGCCACTAGGACACTTTTTCCACCTTTTATGAAGCTCACACAGTGAGCTTTTGATTCGCACTTTCCACGTAATGGATTTGCTATCCGAGCAATATTCCATTTCATGCCTCTGGGAGGCTTTTGTAACCGACATACCTGTGGTATGAAGTGTGGCAGTCTAAATACTTCTTCATACACCTTTAAATGTCAACCTGTATGTAGTTAAAGTAAGCTGCGGTCAACTTGAGCTTGTTGATATCTCCATAGAGCTTGTCCTCAAATGAAGCAGGTGTGGGCCAAAATATCTTTCTCTGTTCTGCATATATTGGGCAATCCTGCAGCAAATGTTTTGCTGTCATTTTTCCAGTTCGACAATTACATTCATCGGTATCTCCTATCTTTAGTTTATTGAACAAGTGGTATTTCAGCCTGTTATGTCCTGTGCGGAGTCTGAAGATTGCTACTTGTTCTCTTCGGTCGAGTTTGTAATATGCATCATCCTTCTGGTGGCCTGGATGCTCTGATTCCCATTTGGTTTTATAGGTGCTTTTTATCAACCTCTTTGCCTCATTGTAAGTTATGTCTATGTCAGGCTGTGGTAGTCGTCCGCCCTCTTTTGCTAGTCTGTCAGCATCTTCATTTCCAGGTATACTGCAATGTGATGGGATCCACTGTATTACAACTTTTTTGGATTTCTGGCATAGACCATGGAGTGCTGCTCTTAGGTCAGTTAGTTCTGTGCTGTTTTTGCTCTTCAGTATTGAGACAGCTGACTTTGCATCTGTGAAGATAGCTATTTGCTTCTCTTTATTTTCCTCCAACAAGAGCAATTCTGCTGCAGTTTTAAGAGCCTCTACCTCTGCTTTGAAGTTACTTGAAAACTTTCCAGTTGCCACTGAATGTGTTTTTTTCACTCCATTTTTTAAATTTAGGAGAATTCCTCCTCCTCCATTCTCTATTGAATTTTTGGCTGATCCATCTGTATATGCATGGGTCCAATTGCTGCTTGGGTAATGTTCTTTTATGTAGTTTAGGGTTATTTCTCTTCTTTCGGTTTCATGCTGAGTGTTCTTTTTCTCAATACCAGGAATGTTTTCTATCATCTCAGGCAGTTGCTGCTGTCTCCAACCTGGGAACTTGTCTGCATTGTAAATGGGTTTGACTGTTGATATGTTAAGTATGGGATCTGCCCTAATCTTTCGTTTTGCAGTTTCTACAAAGTTGCTACGCTTCAGTCTTCCCTTTCCAAAACCACTAAACCTTTTATACATAGGGTGGTCTGTCAATCTTCTAAATTTTTCTGCTTGTTGCTGGGCTCTGCTATCTCTTCTATCCTGCATTGGTTGTAAACAAGTGATCTTTTCGAGTTCATTAATAGGCGTTGTCTTCAGGCATCCAGTTATGATTCGCATTCCTTGATTTTGGACTCCCTTGATTGGGGACGGAGCGCTTATGGGAATGTCCTGAATGCTGTGATGTCGGTTCCTAAATCAATCAATCAATTAGCTGCTGTTGCCCAAGCTGCAATGCCATATTCCAGTACTGGCCTCACCCGTTCAGTATATAGCTTCTTGAGAACTTTCTCATCTGCTCCCCACGTTGTACCATCAAGCTTTTTCATGATTGCCATTCTTTGCCTTGCTCTTGTTCGATTTTTCTCAACCTGTGTTTTCCATGTCAGACGACGATCAAAGGTGACTCCGAGATAGTTTGGATTTTCTTCATGGCACAATATTTTTCCATTCAATACCAGCTTAGGTTGCTGAGTTTTATTTGAGAGGGAGAACACTGTGCATGTTGTTTTCTCCTCACTTATCTTCACTAGCCATGATTTTGACCAGCCCTCTAGTGCTAATAGGGCTTGCTGTATTCTGCTGTTAGCTGTACTAATATATTCTTCAGATGTCCATAAGGCTAGGTCATCTGCAAAGGATGATGTGTGTACTCTGGCTGGAAAATTTTCCGTGATGTCGTTTATATATGCTAGGAATAATGTTGGTGAAAGAACTCCTCCTTGGGGGACACCTTGCTCCAACAGCATCATTTTGCTGGTTTGTCCTTGTACTTTTGTCCTGGCAGTTCTGTTCTCAAGGTAGTGGCTGATCCATTTGTACATTTTCCCACAAACATGCATTTTTTGCAGTTTTACTTTCAGTCCTTCCTTCCATACTTTATCAAATGCTTTTTCTAAATCTATCCAGACCGCTAGTGTGTGCGTTTTCTCTTGGAAGGCATCCTCTATTTCCTGAGCTATATAGGTTATTTGATCTTCAGTGGATCTGTACTTTCTGAATCCTGCTTGGTGTGGTGTTAAGAGTTTGTTTTCTTCCAGATGCCATGTTAGCCTGCCATTGATAATGCGTTCCATTAATTTTCCTACACAGCTATGTAGACTGATAGGTCGATAGCCATTTGGTTCTTCCAGGTCTTTTCCTTTCTTTGGGACTGGTATTAGTATAGTTTCCTTTCATGCCTGTGGGACTATTCCCCTCTTCCAGCTGTAATTTAGGACTGCTAGTAGTTTCTTTTTTGCCTTTGTCCCTAGTCCTATTAGCATTTCATTTGTGATTCCATCCTTTCCTGGTGATTTCTTCTTTTTAAGGGTATTCATTGCCTGTTCCATTTCTTCCATTGTTAGATTTGCCATCATATATTCTGCTGCTGTCTCTGTATTACTATGATGTATCTGTTTATCTTTGATTGCTTTCTTCTGTTCAGTTGTAATATCAATGTGGTTTGCACTGGCATAGTGTTCCATTAGTGCATTTGCAGCCTTTTTTCCTGTAAGCAAGGCATTTCCTTGTTTAATTGTTATTTGTTTGTTTCTAGGTCCTTCATTGTTCATGGCTTTCACTAGTTTCCATAGTTTGTTTCCATCCCTGTCAAAATTCAGGTTTTCTGTTTTTTCCCTCCAACAATCTCTTGTTGTTTGATTTACTGTTCTTTTATATTTTGCTGAGATGGCTTTGAGAGAGATGTTCGCTTCAATTGTTTGTTCCCTCTCTGCTGTCTTCCTGGCATCTTCAACTTTGTCCTCCAAACTTTGTAGTTCTTCAGTCCAGTATGGTTTGTAATTTTTCCTCGCTCCTCTTGGAATGGACTCAGTGGCTGCCTGTATTATTGCTCTGTTTAGACTTTCCACCATTTGCTTCATGTTGCCATATCGTGTATTTATGTTTTCACAATTTTTGTCTGTTAGTATGGCAAATCTGTCCCAATTTGCTCGTTTGTAATTCCAGCGGGGCAAGGGCTTTTGCTCCTGTGGAACATACTCCATATTCATTACAAGCTTTATTGGTCTGTGGTCACTACCTGCTAATTGGTCCAGCACATGGCGGTCGATTTTGTGGAGGATGTCTCCTGTGCAGAAAGCTAAGTCTGGAGTAGAAGTGGTAATCCATCTTCTGGAGTAGAAGCTCGGTGTGTCATCCGCTTTGTTGAGTAGATGGAGATTTGAGTCTATTTCCCAGTCCTCCACTTCATCTCCTCTTTTGTCAGTATCTGGGTATCCCCATCTTTCTGAATGGCTATTAAAGTCTCCGACAATAATGCAATTTGTGTCAGTTATTTTCATGGTTGAGAGTGTAAGGTCCTTATCTGCTGGGCTATACAGATTGTAGATTCTTATTTTCACGTCCTTTATCATTATATCAACACCTATAATTTCTGTTTGGTTGTCAGAGATCACAGATACTTTGCTGCAAGGTATTGTATTTCGTGTAAGTATTAGAACTCCTCCTTTATGTCCTTCGCGGTCGAAACGTGTGGCCTGATATCCTCTGACTGAAAATTTGCGCTTGGTGTTGAGGTGTGTCTCTTGAATGCATGCCACATCTATTCTATCTTTATGAAGACGCTGTGTCAGGGATTCTTTCTTGTTATAAACTCCTTCGGCATTCCACTGTAGTATGTTGAGTGTCCTTGGTATTTGGTCAATAGCTCTTAACCTACTCCTCTGTGCCTTGACTCCACAGCACAGGGGAAGGTGACCACCAGTAGTCATGGGTGGACCTCCTCGAGGCAGGGGGCCCGGCACTATCACCGCCTGATGGGACTTCACGGGATTAGCACCATAACGATTAATTTTCATCTGTGGCATCATGAAATGATAAAGTTACGTTGCACTTCTTTGTCAAGCCTGTGGCTCAGTACATCCGATTTCGATAAGCATTTTTCGGGATGCTTTCCCTAGCCTTTGACTGTCCCCAGTCTACCTACAAGGCAGCAGGTTTGTGCGTCACTTCGTCTGGTCCCTCTCCCTTGACCTGTCCGACATGGGTGACCCTACCAGTAGCAGTGCTACCGTCGGCATAGCTCTTGGGGTCATTGGAACGCGCAAGCCCCTCTACCTCGTCAAGGTGGACGCACGGCAGAGGGGATATTAAGTTACTATTCTTTGCTTCCCATAATGAGTTAGTTCATTGCTTATCATTTACAGGACATCGCAGTCAACACCAGCATTTTTAGCTGTTGTGATCTATTAGCAAGTTTACGTTCAGTAGTTTGCCATTGCTCCCTGAACAACCAACACCCATATTATTTTGTAAACAAAAAAACCAATGCAGGGTGGTCTGCTGCCAAAAGGCCACGGAGTCGACCCAGTAATACACTGGCGTTGTTTTACCACAGGGTAATTTTAATGCTTCCACCACTAGTGTTACAGTTTATTTCTGTCTTCCAGTAACCAGACTATACCTAAATATTGTCACAAGTTTGAGTATAACATAAATATTTTGTCTGTGTGCAATCCTGGAAAACATAGAGAAAACACCAGATAGCATAGAATATATGTAAGCAAACCACCAGACGACTAATAATTAATAAATTAAAATTGATAATCCAAACTATGAAGAGCCAAGTGGACTTGTTAAAAGAAAATGCCCACATAATAAATCAGTAAAAGTAAAGCACACAAGCCTATGATGTTCAAATCATAACAGATCACCAAAGCTTTACCTGATGTTGCAGCTAGGCCTCCTGGCAATACACGCTTGACAAAAATGCCAAAATTCTCTGCACCATCTGTGCTGCACCCCCCACAGATTTTTAATCCTGCCAAGGTAAAATTATAGATTTATCTAATGCAATATAGATGTGCTGGTAAACCGTTCAACTCACAACAGATAAAAAGGGGAGAAAAATTAATCTGCAAACAAAAGAGGCTTTAAATCTTTGAAAGGGGATTTTCGCAACAACAAAAAAACCAAAAAAAAAAAAAAACAAACGCAAAAGCCAAGCAAATTAATATAGCATTCAGTAATGATGGATGAAAATGTGATTGAGGAGAAAAAGAGTAGAAAGTACAGATTAAGGCAAAAATGGTTGGCATGTGAATGGAATAGAGATAACAGTAAAATAGAACGTGATGATCATGTGAAGTTAATTACAAGAGTGGAAGCAAGTGTATGAAAGAAAAGTGGTTAAAAAAGGAACCAGCAAATGATTACAGCAGAAAGAAAATAAATGACAGGAAAGGGAAGAAAATGTGAATGGAATTAAGAAGGCAAACAATAAATAACAGAGAAGAAGAATACAAAAATATGAAAACAGCAATGAATGGAAGACAAATAAATTGCTGGAAGATGAAAACATGAATGGTAAATGACACAGAAAAATGAGATAGGATAAAGAATGCATACATAACATGATCATTTACCCAAGCCTTGTGTTGTGTTTTCAAACACAATAAGCTCAGCTTCCCTGGCATCATCCTCATCCTGTTCACCGTTAACTTTACCCTGGCCAACAGATGGCCTGTCATGAGAGAGAACAAAACAGTCTATGTTTCACTACGACTCATAGGCAATGCAGGATATGGTGAATATAACAAATTGGGTAGCTGAGATACTGCAGAAAACTGAAGAAAAGCAATAAATACAAATTCCATACCTCACACAGACAATAGTGGCATCTGAATAATGCAGATACAAACAACAGGTTGCTTAATTGACTGCCTGGCTTATTTCGCTGCATCTCATTTTGCTTTAGTTTATGTTATTACCTCTGAAGTCAGAGGGGTTCACCTGATGATGAGGGACACTGCTAATAGGGAAAGCTAATCCACACACAAAATCAGTCCAGTGCACTAGCTCATTTATGGACTACTTGAGTTCAAACTACTTGAGTTCAAAGTGAGCAAAAAATTTAAAAAAAATATACTTGTTATAAAATAGTTACTCCATACATCTGGTAAAAGTATCTGTTATTGCATATGAATGTCTCCATAAGTACCCCAGTCTCCTCTCATAAATCGCATAAGGAGAATCTCAGTGCAGTGCATGAACTCTGTAACACCAGTAATGGTCCACATGCATGTATACCAGAATAACATGCTAAAATATTCTTTTTATGAGTTGGCATAAGGATTTTGAATGTTCACATTGTACATACATGTCTACTGAGTTTTTAACCCTTGTCTAAAAAGATGAAACGTTCAATCCAGTACCCAGGCTCAGTGGGGAGTTTACAATTCTGTTCTGATATTATAAAAAATCCATACAGTCCAGAATGCATGAGCCAGGTGCAGACATCATAACCTTTAAGCCACTCCTTCCCCAAACACACCAAAGATATGTTCATTGAAGCTAGCAGACAGAATATTAAATATAAAATAATCTGTATACAAAATCAATGAAATCATCCAGACACTTTATCATCCTTTAAGCTCCTTGAGGAGAACTGGGACACTGCTGTAGCTTATTCCCTTTTAGGATTTTTTGTTTTGCATATCCTTTTTACAGGACATTTCTGTCAACACCAGCATTTTACTGCTGTTGTTGATCTCTTGGCAAGTTTACTTTCAGTAGTTTGCCATTACTTTCTGAACAACCAGCTCCCATACCAATTCGTTAAAACCCAGCGCAATGCAGTCTGCTGCCAAATCGCGCGCAGCTGTGTTTCAAACGCGGGTTAGCAGGATTACGAACCGCATCCATAACCTCTTCACCATGGAGACCGGCATTTTTAGGCTTACTGTAAAAAAAACAACAACAACTGTCATTAACTGCCAATATGGTATCCTGCGGTGTATGGCAGGGGGGTCATGAGCCTGAGGAATTAAGGCCGTCTGACTAGTGCAGTTGCCACAAACTGTGCAGGTTAGAGTTGTCTTTGTCCCAGACAGAAACAAAAACTCCACACCTTACCAAGGATTCGAACCCGGGTCTCCTGAAGGAGAATCTGGCATTTCAGCCACTCGGTCATCAGCTACTCTCCCTTTTAGGCTTTCTGTGCCAAAATATCTTAAATTTACCCACACGGTTAACATTTGTAACAACCAATTTTTTAAATGATGAAATCGCTGACATTATTGGAGATAAATGTAACGTTGGTTGTTGGTTTATCCCTTGGAAGAAAGAGTTTTAACTCCTAAGCTTGATGCACTGGGGTTCAGATCATCTGGGCCCTGATAAGGGTTTGTATCAATCAGAGTGGGGGTGGTGTAGAGACCTTCCTCTGGACCCCGATAAGGGTTTGTATCAAGAGGGAGGGTGGTGTAGAGACCTTCCTCTGGACCTTGATAAGGGTTTGTATCAAGAGTGAGGGTGGTGTAGAGACCTTCCTCTGGACCCTGATAAGGGTTTGTATCAATCAGAGTGAGGGTGGTGTAGATACCTTCCTCTGGACCTTGATAAGGGTTTGTATCAAGAGTGAGGGTGGTGTAGAGACCTTCCTCTAGACCCTGATAAGGGTTTGTATCAATCAGAGTGAGGCTGGTGTAGAGACCTTTGACCTTCCCCTGGACCCGGTAATGAAGAACCATCTCCGTGGGGGAATGTGTTGCAGAGTTCCCTTTCCTCACTCCAACCTCTGAAACCAATGGGGCTGCCATGACCAAGCCCAGGGGTGCAGATTGCAGAGTACTGAGCTCCATGGATTTTAGCGTGAAAATCAACTCAGTTCATAGATTCACTCTTCACAGAGGGAAAGCAAGTGAGTTGCTGAGCAGGAGATGAAGTCTCCTCAAAGCTTCATTCAGGATTTGACCGAGTTCTGAGTTGGACCGGTCGAAAGACTAATAATGGCTATGGCAGTATTTCACCCTGCTGCCACATGTAGTTTGACTGTAGACTTTGTTCGAAAGTATTTTACACTAACATTGTTTTAGAATAATTATGAAGTGCATGAATCAGTAGAGTGACAATATAGATTATAAAAAAACCGCACCAGTGTTTGGTTACGGAGATCAGTTGTGGATTTGTGTTAATTGTCGTATAATGTTTAATGTCAAAAGATAATATTCAAAAAGTCTCTCAGAACTCAGCAAGTAATGATTTAACTCTACGGAGTCATTCATAACAACTTCTTGTGTGCAGCCAACATGAAACTACCATGCCAAAATACTCGGCCAGCCTGAACACAGTTGAACTACAAGGACCCATCCATCCAAACTGGGTCATGTCAACTAATAATGCTACTACCAACGACATAGCCCACTTAAGTCGGGTTATGCCAGGGATGTACAAGACCAGTACTGGAACTTCACATCTGTGGAGAAGCATATTAGTATGAACCAGGTCATGATTCAACACAGCACATGCAAACTGGCTGGGATTCAGCATACATTCGTCATGTTACCTTCATGTGTTTTAGGCATTTCTTTGCCAACAACATCCAACCCAATGCCCAGAGGGAATAATGTAACTTTAAAATCACTAATAATAGATGGTGAGAGATAGGGAGTAATTGTCAGACAGGGACACCTAATGACTAACAAGTAGAACAGAGACTGCAGGTATAATTATCAAGCAAAACTAGCCTCATCCTACTCCTGTCATCGTGAAATAATCTGGATATGGTTCTAGGCTCATATTTTCGGTGACCAAACTGCATGAAGGGTAATAAAGTCAATATTATGCAGTTCACCATTACTTTCAGAAAGCTCTGGTGTCCATTTTATAGGCTGGAACTGCCATAAAGTTGGGGAAAAAACTCAACCCCTCTCAATAATGGGGATTAAGCTTAGAATTAGTGTTGTGGGGAAAGAGGGGTTGTGAGTGAACTAATCACTACAACAGAACAACTTCATGAGTATTATATGCCATAAATATGATAAATTACTGCAAAATGCGACTCTGTAAGGGGGTCATGGTAAAACAATGGATAGAATTTCCATCAAGACCGCGATTATTTAACAATTGCCCTTGGCTCCCAGGTCGACCAGCCTAAAATGAGTCCCAAAAATGTGATAAAATAAAGTGGATGGTGCAATACTGACCACATCACCCACCGAGTACCTTTAGGTCTATACAAATATGCCACCAGCACTATATACCTGGCTCTGTGACGAAGGGTTTACTGATGCAGTTTGTAATCCCGCATACCCACGTTCAAAACCCAGCTGCTGGCGATTTGGCAGCAGACCGCTTTGCCTTGAGTTTTTATGGTATGGGTGCCAGTCATTCAGAAAGCACCAAGGATATTTTACTGAAAGTAAACTTGACAAAATATCACAGCAGCTAAAAATGATGGTGTTGGCTGCGATGTCCTGTAAAGGATATGCAACAAACTTTTTAACCATATACCCAATTTGCCTTAAGACTTAGAAAAAGTTCCTTTACTTTTATTTAGAACTCTAATTGACCGGCTCCTATACCATATTTAAAAAAAACCAGCACCACTGCGTTTCGAACCCGGGTATACGGGCTCACAAACCGCGTTCGCAAGCCCTTAGCCATAGAGACTGGTGTGTGAAAAACAATAAGCTATATTATATGCACATTAACAAACACAAAGAATTCACATTCTACCTGCTGTCCTCATTAAGCTCTTCCTTCATGAATTGTGGCTCAGTCAAAGTCAGAGCAACTGACATCCCTTTCAGAAGTTTCATACGATATAAATTTGCTGAAACAGATTTTAAATGTACAAAACAAACATTATTCATAACAGGATACATTGTTAGAGGTTAGTTAGTTAAGTTATCTGTTGGGGTATCACCAATGCGTCCTGGAAAAATCCATAAGTGCTCAGACACCCCCCCACCAACATATGCATCAGCGTCCAGCTGATAATAGTGCTAGTTCTGTGTTGGTTGATGAGGCCCCCTCATTGTCCCGACATGCCTCTCATGTCTGGCCATGACAATTCTAAGTCTCTCATTATAGACAACAAAGTGGATTCACTGGGGTCAAAGTTCCCCCCTCTCGACATCTCTCTAAGTGTATTAATAACATTGGCACAATCCACAGGCTGTTCGAGATGTATTCTGGCAATGTTATCTGCATTTTTTAAATAAAACATAAGATGGTCAAATGTGTCTTTTAACCCCCAGTGAATAGATCATGTGCCTCAATAGAACAGGTTCATCTTACAGTGCTGATTATTTGAATTCTTGCAAAATAAGACAAAGGATGGTATACTTCCTCATAACTCTGGTTTAATGGATTGGATGACTAGCTTCCGCAGACAAGGGTGAAAAACTCGGAAGACCGTGTATACGTTACACATATTAAATATCCCTCGGCAGTTGGAAATTGAAAAGCACAGGCCAAATAGCTACTTTTTTAAAATTTTAATTCGCATATCCTTTTACAGGACATAGCTGTCAACAGCAGCATCTTTCAGCTGTCTGTTGATTTCTTGGCAAGATTACGCTCAGTAGTTTGCCACTGATTTCTGAGCGGCCGGCTCAGTTATCCCGCAAGTCACCAGCGGGGGACGAACCGCTCCCAGTTCTCACCCGCTACGAGACTCTGCGTGATAAACGGGATTACGGAGAAAGTGTTGTAACCCCTCGGCCAGAGAGACCGGCAAATAGCTACTACAAAGGCAAAATTTGGAAACTAGAAAAGCTACTCACAAAAATGTTAATGCATCTACAATTTTGATATACACAAATTTGGATCCTTGCTGGTGCTAAGAAGTTCATGTATTGTGTTAAGATTCTTGCTGTGCGATATATGGGAGGAAACTGAGCATTAATGTAGATATCTGTGCGCAATGAAAGTAATCTTTAACAAACACATATTTTTAATAATTCATTAACTGCAGGATTAAAAACCACTCTGTAGCAAATATGGTTTACTTGCACTTACTAATCAGAGCCATGCCTGTAATTTAATTCACGGTTTGCCAAATTTAAAACTTATTGTTTTTTGTTATATCTGAAAAATCTGGATGACTTATTTTTAATATTTATATGTGTGAAGTTTGGTGCTTATAGAAGTTAAAAAGACAAGCTAATTTTGAAGTTAATATTCTCCATCTTCAATTATTTCATTATGATTTTCAATGGCAAAGTTTTTTTCTGATTAGTTAAATCAGCATCGGGCAGAATTTGAACATTGACCTGGGTTCCCAGGTCGACCTTGCTTAAAATGAGTGCCAGGAAGTAACAGTGGCCAGCGTGATACTGACCACATCACCCACTAAGTGCCGACTGGTCTATACAAATATGGGTCTAGCACCATGTATATTAAGGCATGTACAAGGGTCCTTTACTACTAACTTTATATATCGGGGCGAAGTGGCTTACAGGTACAGTGCAGTACAGGAACACAGCATTATGGCGTGGCCCTTTGCCGTGAAATTGGAACCGCGACTAACTAACAGGTAGTGTCTATTGCTATATGGAAAAGTGCCGGGTCTGAATCTAGCTGTGGCTTTTCACCTACATGGAACCAAGGGGTGTTATACTCCCTCTTGACCTGGAGTATGAGTATCAGAGAAAAAATCAAAGGGTGTTATACTCCCTCTTGACCTGGAGTATGAGTATAAGTGAAAGAATCAAAGGGTGTTATACTCCCTCTTGACCTGGAGTATGCGTATCAGTGAAAGAATCAAAGGGTGTTATACTCCATCTTGACCTGGAGTATGAGTATCAGGGAAAGAATCAAAGGGTGTTATACTCCCTCTTGACCTGGAGTATGAGTATAAGTGAAAGAATCAAAAGGTGTTATACTCCCCCTTGACCTGGAGTATGAGTATCAGTGAAAGAATCAAAGGGTGTTATACTCCCCCTTGACCTGGAGTATGAGTATAAGTGAAAGAATCAAAGGGTGTTATACTCCCTCTTGACCTGGAGTATGAGTATAAGTGAAAGAATCAACATCTATGCACTTGAGACATTGCAAGATGTGTTCTGTCTCCTTCAGTCAGTAACAAAGAGCTCCCTCGCTGATGGTACCAGTGGCAATCTCACTCGCTGATGGTACCAGTGGCAATCTTCCTTGCTGATGGTACCAGTGGCAATCTCCCTAGCTGATGGTACCAGTGACAATCTCCCTAGCCGATGGTACCAGTGGTAATCTCCCTAGCTGATGGTACCAGTGGCAATCTCCCTCGCTGATGGTACCAGTGACAATCTCCCTCGCTGAAGATACCAGTGGCAATCTCCCTCGCTGATAGTACCAGTGGCAATCTCCCTAGCTGATGGTACCAGTGGCAATCTCCCTAGTTGATGGTACCAGCGAAAATCTCCCTAGCTGATGGTACCAGTGGCAATCTCCCTCACTGATGGTACCAGTGGCAATCTTCCTCGTTGATGGTACCAGTGGCAATCTCCCTAGTTGATGGTACCAGTGACAATCTCGCTAGCTGATGGTATCAGTGGCAATCTCCCTAGCTGATGGTACCAGTGGCAATCTCCCTAGCTGATGGTACCAGTGGCAATCTCCCTAGCTGATGGTATCAGTGGCAATCTCCCTAGCTGATGGTACCAGTGGCAATCTCCCTAGCTGATGGTACCAGTGGCAATCTCCCTAGCTGATGGTACCAGTGACAATCTCCCTAGTTGATGGTACCAGTGACAATCTCCCTAGCTGATGGTACCAGTGACAATCTCCCTCGCTGATGGTACCAGTGGCAATCTCCCTCGCTGATGGTACCAGTGGCAATCTCCCTCACTGATGGTACCAGTTTCAATCTCCCTCGCTGATGGTACCAGTGGCAATCTCCCTCGCTGATGGTACCAGTGGTAATCTCACTAGCTGATGGTACCAGTGGCAATCTCCCTCGCTGATGGTACCAGTGGCAATCTCCCTAGCTGATGGTACCATTGGTAATCTCCCTAGCTGATGGTACCAGTGGCAATCTCCCTAGTTGATGGTACCAGTGACAATCTCCCTAGCTGATGGTACCAGTGGCAATCTCCATAGCTGATGGTACCAGTGAAATCTCCCTCGCTGATGGTACTAGTGACAATCTCCCTCGCTGATGGCACCAGTGGCAATCTCCCTAGCTGATGGTACCAATGGCAATCTCCCTCGCTGATGGTACCAGTGGCAATCTCCCTTGCTGATGGTACTAGTGACAATCTCCCTTGCTGAAGATCCAGTGGCAATCTCCCTTGCTGATGGTACTAGTGACAATCTCCCTCACTGATGGTACCAGTGGTAATCTCCCTAGCTGATGGTACCAGAGGTGATCTCCCTAACTGATGGTACCAGTGGCAATCTCCCTCGCTGATAGTACCATTGGCAATCTCCCTCATTGATGGTACCAGTGACAATCTCCCTCACTCATGGTACCAGTGACAATCTCCCTAGCTGATGGTACCAGTGGCAATCTCCCTCGCTGATGGTACCAGTGGTGATCTCCCTAGCTGATGGTACCAGTGGCAATCTCTCTAGCTGATGGTAACAGTGGCAATCTCCCAATGGTACCAGTGGCAATCTCCCTAGTTGATGGTACCAGTGACAATCTCCCTAGCTGATGGTACCATTGGCAATCTCCCTAGCTGATGGTACCATTGGCAATCTCCCTCATTGATGGTACCAGTGACAATTTCCCTCGCTGATGGTACCAGTGACAATCTTCCTTGCTGATGGTACCAGTGGCAATCTCCCTCGCTGATGGTACCAGTGGCAATCTCCCTAGCTGATGGTACCAGTGGCAATCTCCCTAGCTGATGGTACCAGTGACAATCTCCCTCGCTGAAGGTACCAGTGGCAATCTCCCTCGCTGATGGTACTAGTGGCAATCTCCCTCGCTGATGGTACCAGTCGTAATCTCCCTAGCTGATGCTACCAGTGGCAATCTCCCTCGCTGATGGTACCAGTGGTAATCTCCCTAGCTGATGGTACCAGTGGCAATCTCCCTCGCTGATGGTACCAGTGGCAATCTCCCTCGCTGATGGTACTAGTGGCAATCTCCCTAGCTGATGGTACCAGTGACCCGGGAAGGTTAACCCGATCAACAAATGCCCGCAGAAGTCAGATGTGTCGGCCTAACGGCGCAAGAACGCAGCTCTGCTGTAAACAGGCACAACGCAGTCACATCCGAAAAAAAAACACTCTGGATGAACGCAGAAGAAGAAGAAGAAGAAGTACCAGTGACAATCTCCTTAGCTGATGGTACCAGAGGTGATCTCCCTAGCTGATGGCACCAGTGGCAATCTCCCTAGCTGACAGTACCAGTGGCAATCTCCCTAGCTGATGGTACCCGTGGCAATCTCCCTATGGTACCAGTGGCAACCTTTTTAAAAACCATCTGCATTTCCCCCATGTGTTGAGTGTCATTCAGACCAGGTGCTGCTCATTCCCTGCTGAATTAACCTCTTTATGCATGGATCCGCTGTCTGTCTTGCTGCACTTTTCATTTGGTCCCAAAGAGTCTTCATCATGTTACCTTGTCATATATAAGCGGCAGCTGCCAGTATATACAGCTTTCGTCTTCTCTTACTCACGCGTGCCCTCGACAGAAAATCCATGATATGCTCTCGACCTTTTGTCTTACTGAGAAATGTCAGGCACACTTCCTGGAACATAAGTTTCTGATTTACACAGCATGCTCTGCGAGTCTGTTACAAACTCAACATGTTGGACTGTACTACTCTCCAGCCATAGGAATTTCAGTTACAGCTGCCGCTCCATTTTCATGCTGGAAGCTATATCCATGGTAGTTGATTGCATGTCTAGCCTTCTCAGATGAGTGCAGACTTGAGGAAGTCCTGTGTGCATGCTAATTTCCTTTGGCAATTATAAAGTGAAAATAATAGCTATATAGACAGCCTGCCGGGCAACATCTGAAAATCTTCCCATGACAGAATATAGTGTTTGGATTCTAGTATACACACTCCATTCTCAGAATGGAAGCTATACCCATAGTAGTGACTTTTATATACCTTGCCTTCTCAGATAAGTGTGAACTAGAAGAAGGCTCTGTGTGCATGCTAAAATATAAAGTGGCAACTGTAAAGTGAACAGAAAAGATGAGTAGATTGCCTGCCTGACAAAATTTGAAAACATAAAACCTTCCCACAACAGAATAGGAACAGTATTTATGGATTATACTAGTAGTATTATAGTATAGAGACCCCTGTCTTGAACACCCTTGATCTTCCCACTTTTTGCAAAAATGGCAATCTTCTCAAAACATGATTTTCAAAATGGCCATTGTCTTGCAATGATGTCGATATTCAAATTCAAATGTCTTTGTGAAATGGCTTCTTGAGGTAGAGGTAGATGGATACTAGTTTTCTTAGCTGTCCATTGGATTCTTGTCATTCTCATTCTGTGAATGTGAAATCTATGCAGAAATCAAATCTCTGTGGCCTTCAGTTTATTTCTATCTTATTCAGTCATGACACACAGGCATATTCAAATACACAGCAGTATATGGCATTGTGCTCGCCACTGGAACCAGGTGGACGCGGACGAGAGAGTGAGGTCGAAGGAGTTGCGCAACCACTTCCTCACTATAATCCAATCTAAAGGGCAAGTCATTCGTTCTTCATCAAATTAAAAGATGCAAGGAATGAATGGTCCTCATCATTCGTGATGGACGAACATCCAGTATATCAATATCATCTATACTATTCTATAGTATATGGCATCCTAAAACTATTTTTTTCTGAGGTCCATAGACACAGAGATACTTTACACAGAATGCTCTTCATCTAAAATGTAATGGAATGCTGTCTAAATGTCTTCTTTGCTTGGATTTATTCTGTATTCTGCATGTTATCACGTGCTACTTACTTAACTTTTTCTGTTATTTATTTATTATTCTATTCTAAGCCCAGGATTATCTGATGAGCAAAACAAAGCAGAAGATTGTAAACTTGAATTCTTATACCGTGTGTTCTATTCTATAATTGCACAATGCACCGAAATGAATGATCCACTCTTATTCTGGCACTTGATAGAGAACTGAAAATCTTACCAGTTACCGGAGTATGATGAATCAGGAGGATGATCTATTTGAAATTTCTGAATCACAGTGAATCTGGATTGACTTAGATCATTGAGTTAGATCATCATCATAGCCACATATTCCCAAGCGGTAGAAAAACTTTACGTTATATATTGAAAATATGTGCACTTGCTATTTTAAACCCATTTGGATTAGGCATTTCTAAACTGCTAAGCTACACAAAAACATTGTAGCTAACGTATCCTTTAACAAGTTTCTACCAGGCTCTCTAAGTTTCTTCTGTCTATGCCTCCATCACGACTTTGTTGACGGAAGTAGTATGACGTCAGGCTACCCAGAGTTCCGTGGTGGCGATCGTGATCCGCCATTGCCTCAGCCTTGGAAGTAGCGAAACGAACCGATGATAATGCCGAATGTTTACCTGACATTTATACATATACCACGGAAGTTCAGGCATCACAGGCTATAAGTGTTATCAAAGCACTGCCTTGAAGTGTCGATTGAAACAGTCCGTAATCGGTTATCTATTTTTCGCGACGCAACGTAAATTCTATTGTTATTGTTGACAGTACTGCTGATTGAATTAGGCAGGGGGTGGGTTCGAGTTGGTGTGGTCGCCAACATCAGACTAACCTGAATATAATTTCATACTTCATTGATTACTACTAGTCTTTGTAGATTTTATGTAGAAGAAGATTTCCTAGGCGGTGCCATTTTTATATATACGTAATTTTCCAAGTTTGATCGAGCCTGAAAATAGCGTTTTACTTGAGTCTTACACTTACTAAACATGGAATTTAAATGATATCTGATGATAACATTCAGTTGATTCAGTCAGCTGTTAATTTATTTTCCGATTCCTAGCTGGATTGCAAACCGACGGTTGACTGTATGCGCCTAAGCTTCCCTAAACTCTTAACGTTAGCGAGGGATATACAGCAATAAGCTTAGCTTAGGCGTTGAAATACATTATTGTATCATCTCATCTCACCTGCTATTTCTTGTTGGATTTTCTCTATTGACCACATTGACGGCAACTTAATCTTCTGAGTTCTAGTGCTTATATACTGGAATCATAAACAATGGGAACAAGACACATACCAAATGATAAGGTAAGATTTATTTATTTATTGCTGTTTAAATAAGAATAAGGCTATGAAAGAAAGGTGTGAAATAACATTTGAGAGTGCTGCTTGCATTTTTTGGACTACATCATCATGAGAAGAGCATAATGGAACATAAAGTATCTATCAGTATATCAGCTGGTAAAATACATATAACACAGAAGTTCAGGTATCACAGGCTATAAGTGTTGTCAAAGCACTGCTCCATGGTGTCAATTAATCAGTCCGTAACCATTTATCTGTTCTTCACGACACACCGTGACTTCTATTATTATTTTTGACAATGCTTCTGATTAAATTACCAGGCAGATGTTGTTGCATATCCTTTACAGGATGATTCCTGGGCAAGTTTACATTCAGTAGTTTGCCATTGATTTCTGAATGACCGGCACCTATACCATTTCATAAAATAAATCAATGTAAGTCAGTCAGTCTGCTGCCAAATTTCCCACAGCTGTGGCGACGGCACGTCTGTTTTTAGTTGCAAGTATTTTTATAAGAGATTGAACAAGAAGGGTTTACACATTTGTTTATTTCAATATAGATTCACTAAACTGTTCTGCTGGTGGTTGTAATACTGATTTGTGATGATTAGTTGTGAATATGTTGAAAATCTCCTGGGAAGGTTAACCCGGTCAACAAATGCCCGCAGAAGTCGGATGTGTCGGCCTAACGGTGCAAGAACGCAGCTCTGCTGTAAACAGGCACAACGCAATCATGTCCGAAAAAAAACAAAACTGGATGAACGCAGAAGAAGAAGAAGAAGAAGTTGAAAACCTGATGCATTGACATTCAGGTCGTCTCAGGCCTGAAGAAATGGTTTGAATCTATCAGAGTGAGATTGGTTCTCTCCCAACCCAGGTTGGTTTGAAGATTTACCTACCAAGCTAGTACCAATGTACCAGCTCTACTGGGACTGCTGTGGAGCTCTCCTCCCTCTCTCCAAGCTCAGAAATAAATGTGTGCAAGACCGGTACTGACATTTCACGTCTGCAGAGAGATATTAGGATATAAATATGTTGTAATTCTGCACAGCATATACATAAAATATGAAAGGTAATGACTTAATGTTTAATGAGGCAGATTCTTAAAAAAACTACAAATCAGTATTATGAATAGAATAAACTTCTGTCTATTATAGTAAACTTAACAAAATAATCCACAATGATACAAAATTCAATATGATAATTAATCTTTACACTGTGAAGTTTCCTCTATTGAAAGTGGAAGGGGTTGGTGCCACAACTTATTTGGCTAATATAAAATGAGGGTTGTAAGTCACTTTGGCTGTTGTAAAAACTGTTTACAACTTTAAAGAAATGTTTGGAAAACTTTTCTAGAGTACTGGAGCTGTAGCAAAATAATAATATTCATACCCATTGGATGATGATTGCATTACATCACAAACTTCTTGAAACTGTTTAAAGTCTATCTGTGTAGCATATTTAGAAAAGTAAGGGTGATACATTATGTTACTATGTAAAATGGCTTTGTTGCCATGCAAAATGTATTTTTGTGTGTGGATTGCAGACTGTGCTAGATGTGTATTTCATATGTGTGTGGTAATATTGTCATTACCTTACCTAGACCTGGCTGTAATTTTAATTTGCATGTGTTGTTATTTGGCCTCATCTGACATTTCTGTTTTCATATTCAATTGGTCTTGTGAGATAGATGCAAATTTTTGTTTAAATTCCCCCAGTTTTGATGTGATACATTTTTGCAATTCTTGTGAATAAATATGAAGCCAGAGGTAGGGAAAAAAAAAAAATACTAACAAACATGCACAAACCAGCTTGCTATGTTTTTTTGGTGTATTCATATGCTAAGAAAATGATTGGAAATTCAGGCAGCAGGTAAAAACATTTCAGGTGCCATGACAACTAGGTGCCTGGATTTTTTTAAACCCCTGTGTGGAACATCGGTTGTATGTTAGTTGGCTACTGAAGAAGGGGATGGAGCATGTGCAGCTATATGCCAAATGCAATGATGTTGATTGATGATTTCATATTTCTTACATTTCACATGAGATGGGAGATTCAGGGCAGAGATTAAAAGCAGAGTAGGTCAAGCAAAAGTGGCATTCCAGAAAATGAAAAGTGTCTTATGCAATAAGTCACTATCATTGAATGTCAGAAAATGAGTGCTGAAATGTTACTTAAAACCTATTTTGTTGTATAACAGTGAATCATGGGATGTGAATCTACCAGCTAGGAAGAGCTTGGAAGCAACAAAGATGTGGTTCCTGAGACAAGTGTTGTAAATACCTTGAACTGCCAGAGTTACTAACAGTGATTGCCAGAAAGAGGCTAGTGAAAGTTGAATATTATATCATCATCATCATCAAATGCCCTGCCAGCTGGCGTAGGCTTTCATGACTCTCCACAGATCTCGGTCTTTGGTGTTCTGGATCAACTCTGCTGATTTTCCTCCATGCCACCAGCTATAAAAAAAAAGAAGTCATGTAATGAGAAGGCACTATAAAGATAAGTGGGAGAAGAAGCTCAACAATTACGGCCAAGAGAAATGATGTTGGATGAACTGTGATGGTGGCATGGAGGAATATCATCAGCAGTTTATCCAGAATACCAAAGACAGATATGTAGAGAATTACGAACCTAAACCAACTAACTGGCAGAGCACGCAATGATAATGGTGTATATAAACCGCAAACAGGATACGTTTGACCTGTATGTTCAGTCTTAAGTATCACATTGCATACTGAAATCTTCTTCCTCGTGTGCATTCAGACCCCAATGTTGATGGCTTTAAAAAAACAGTGGTCAGGTCATGACATTGGGGAGCTGCAGTAGCATTGTGGCTAGATGCTTGCCTGTTGGCCCTGTGGTCATGGATTTGAATCTGTATTAGGGCGGATGTTTAAATTGACCTGGGTTCCCAGCCTGACCTAGCCTAAAATAGGTACCAGGAAATGACTTGGGAAGTGAGGTTGGCTGAAGACTGGTCTTTACACATTGTATGCTCAGCACATGTCCAGTGCACTTAAGGTGTATAAATGGGCCCATTACTTTTGTCATAACATTCATTTACAGTTTTTAGTGGCAGTTGGCTGGTGCCATTTTTGTTTACATTCATTATGTAAGTTGGGCAGAAATGTGGACACACACAGAAAGATCAGGCAAGCCTCTGTTAAACTTGTGATGAAGATGATTTTTCAGTATTACCTGTTCGCATTCTAAAGGTGGTGATCTGATCTTGCATAGAAAGTTGATGGTAGACTTATATTTTAATATGATCATGTGGTTTTTGTTTGTTAATTTTATCCTGAAAGAAGCTTTTATGGAAGTTTTTGCTTTTAATAAACTGTGTTTATATCATTTTGTTGTAGAGATCCACCCAACTTTTTGCTGTGATCTGCTTCTTTGTTAGCTGGTATGTTGCAGTGGGGTGGTATCCATTGAATTAAACATTTGGCTGGTTTAAAGGAATAAAAATATTTTATTTAGCCCTCTGGCTCTTGTAGTTGTGCTGAATGGTTATATAGATAACGCATCAGTAAAAATCAGTATGTTTCTTAGAATTTGTTTCATTTTGAGTAAATGTTTCTGCTGCTTGTTTCAAAGCTTAGGCTTCAGCACTGAAGTTATTACAAAATTTGCCAGTGGCAGTGAAAGTACAGATTGGATACCATTATTTAATTTGGTATGAATGCCAGCCCCACCATTTTCAGTTGCATTAATGGTTGAGCCATCGGTGTATGTGTGTGTCTAAATATGTTTCTGGAAATGCTTGATTAATATATTTGGCTGATATGTAATTTCTTTGTTTTTAATGTCTGGTAAAAAGCATTTGATCACGGGTAATCATCTTTTTCATAAAGGGATATTTGTGTTCTTTGGTACTTTTGTTTGAATTAAAATCGCCATTTAAGAATTTACTTTTGTTTTATTCGTTGACTTGTGTAATAAAGATTGCTTGTAGTATGGCCCTTTGATGTGTATTGATTATTTGTGATCTCCATGTCAAGAGGCCAGTCTAGTGTGATGCCTAAATATGTAGAACTTTCTTCTTCTTGAATGTCATGCCCATGTAGCAGTAGCTTTACTGTTTCTTTATTTGGTTGATGGAGTAAATATATTGTATTGTTGTTTGGGGTGGTGGGGGGGGGGGGGGGTGAAGGGATAAGAGCACTTGTTCTGAAACATCCGGTGTTCTGATGCCGAAATAGCGGGTTCGCCTCCTACACCGGCCAGTAGGATTAAAATGTTGACTTCTTGTCCTCGACTTGGGGACATAAATTGCAAGTATCTCTGAAGTCGGAGTGGGTTCTCCTGATGGTGAGGGGGTGGTAATAGTGAAAGCTAATCTACATGCAAAAATCAGTCTAGTGCACGTTTGGCCACAAGAGATTGAGTGACATTGAAATATCATGAGTGAGCGAAGTAAAAAAAAGTTCGGTTTTTGTATGTCTACTTGATTTTGTGTAGCCAGCTGTTAGATCAGTTTTCAAGGGCTAATAAGAAAACAGTAGCCAGTGTAGTGCACCGTCTAGCATGCATATCTGCTTGTCTGATGGTCATGTATTCAAATCCTCCTTGAAGTGAAGATTTACAAAAAAATTAATCTGGGTTCAGCATTCAGTATATCAGCCTGGTCCTTGGCTTGTCTGCCCTCCACAGTAGCCTTACCTGCAAGCCTGTCAGTCTGCTTATTCCCTTGTACACCTGCATGCACAGACATGAAAATTAAATTAACCTTTGCCAGGCGTGACCGCTCCAGAGACACCAACCACTGTCTTCGGACCCACCCCATCTCTGTCTTCCTGAGCATACTCATTGAGTCACTAAGGAAGTATGCCCAAGTGAACCACGTTTTGCTTTACTTACTGCCATGACTTCCATAGTCAGACTACTTGTCGTCAAGGCAAAAGCACCAGAATCTCCCCTCACAATTCTCCCTCCAGCCCGAGCCGTAAAAGCCCATGAACTTCTGATGCGTCGAATGACCGTCCCACCAGCAGTATAAATGACAGCATCATTCCCTAAAGAATTCTCGAAGATCAAAACCTGTACTTCTGCTTTCACAGCAGCCACATTTTCTTGTCTGCATTTTCTGTCGAGTTGGATGCAAACTGAAAAGACGTACAGAAATCTATTGCCACTTGTATCTACTTCTTGCCAGGTTCTAAGTCCTCAAGTGAACGCATCTGTTGAAGAATGTCTTCGGCTTAACCCATCCACAACTTTCCTCTTTTTAACCTGCTGCCCTTTACCTTCTTAATTTCACCATGGAGTGGATGTTGTGTGTTTGCGATGACTCTGAGGTAGGCATGTGCTCGGCAAATTTGTATTCTGTCCCCCATGGTTGGAAAATCAAGTAGGTAGCACAATTCCTTGCATGCTGTATCTCTGATACACCCAAGTATAATACACATAGCTTTGTTTTGCATTCTCTTCATTCTTTCCATCTGCTTATGGCTGAGAGTCAGGATAGCCATCGCATACTCAAAAACAGAAGGGACCAGACCCTTGTAAAGACATAGATGGTGCAGCTCACAGTTTGCCGCCGCCATCACCCGCATCACAGCCAAACCCCGCTTGACCTTTGTTATCACCTGGTCTATGTACTCATTATAAGCAAGGCTTCGATCAAATCATATCCCTGGGTATTTAATTGCCTGCGTTCTTTCCACAATCTATGAGCACAGATTTTTACAGTGTTGGGGTGTTGACAGTATGGTTTTTCAGAGAGAACCATGTCTCTGCTGCCTTCGTTGGGTTGACTGTTGCACTAGCTTCACCACACGAAGTGCTTATGCTGTTGAGTTCTGTTTGTAGTTCAACAGCAACCTGATCTCTACCGCTACCCTGACGATATACTAACACATCATCAGCGTACAACAATATCCTCCCCCGTCCCTTGATCTGCTCACTGGTGATTCTCACTGTGTAGGCGTTGAACAGCACCGGAGATAATGTTGATCCCTGTGGCAAGCCAGGATGTATTGTTATTGGTTTAGAAGTCCAACTTTCACATCTAAAAACTACTTTCCATTGGAAGAGGGCTGCAGAGATCCAATTAAGGAGGAATGGACTTAGCTTGAGTTCATGAAGCTGAACCATTCAGAAATCCAACGGTACTCTGTTGTACACATCCTCAAGATGAGTTGCTGCAGCACGTTTTAATGCTGGGGTGGAAACCAGGACATTTTCTGGGTGGTAGTCAAGGCAACCTGTGTGATATTGACCACATCAGTCATTGACTTTTTTGTCATTGAATTTGTCTATAAAATATTGAGGCTATAACCACATACCCAATATGCTTCAAGGCATACACAAGGGCCATTTACTTTTACTTTCTTAGGAAGAAACCTTGCACACACATGCTTGAAGGAATGATACATTTGTCTTTGAGTCCACAAAGCCAAGTCATTTGTCTGAAATCAACAAAGCCAAATCACCTTCATCCATTTATTCATTCAGTAGCATGTCCTTTGCAGAACCTCACTCCCATAACAACCTTCCGGAAAACCTCTCGCTCATAAGCAAGATGCCCCGCGTCCGATACACCCATTTGAAGATCATCCGCCACATCCTGCACCTATCTTCTCTTTGGCCTTCCTCTTCCTCTCTTCCCAGGCATATACCCCTCCATTATTGTTCTCTCCAAACTTTCGTGATGTTTCCAAGTCATCTGCTTAAGGAAATTATGGACATCTTTGAAGACATTTTCTGTGATGTTGTATTTGTAAGAAATAGTGCTTGGGAGAGGAATCCACCTTGTTCAGTATCTTTCTTATGATTGTCTGATGTCTGTTGAAACAAAACTTGGTATGTACATACTTATCTGTAGCTCTGTGTCTACTTTCTTGTCATTATAAGGTCTGTCTACCCCTGATTAATTGTCATTGCTTTGAATACATGTGTGTGTCATATTTCTTCGCCACCCGTGTTGAAATGTTTTGTTCAGGTTATTCTGTTCCTTATACTCTCTCTAAGGCATAGCTCATCCACTGAGCTGCAATCTTCCTAATCTTCCTCTTGTTTAATAAATGTCTGCTAATCTGAATTAATGAATATATTATAGAAGAGTAATGTTTCACATAAGTTTTTCTGCTAATCCAAATGAATGAATGGAATATGGAATAGTAGTGTTTCACATCAGCTTCCTGTGACAATCAGGCAAACAGATCTCTTGTAGTATCTGTTCTCTTGTGTGCGTGTGTATGTATATCTGCGTGCGTGATAAAACTGGAGATTTACTGCAGATTTGGAGTGATTATTCCAGGCTTTCAAATTCAGACGTTGCTTAAAAACTTCTGCACTCTTCATATATAGGGCATCAAACAAATGCTGTTGTTAATGAACGAATAAATACATCTGCAGACTACCAGGAACTTTACCAGGCTTCATATATAGAGCATTAAACAAATGCTATTGTTAATGAATGAATAAATGCATCTGCAGACTACCAGGAACTGTTCATGGCAGTAGTGAAACATTGAAAACTTTGTTGGTTTTTCTATGTTCCTCGCTAAAATTCCTCACAGAAAGCTGTTGTCTGGGATATAATTGAAGGCAGGTGGCAAAGAGACAGACAAAAGGGAAAACCTAACTAATGGTATTAAAGAATGGACAAGTAACCGCATTGCCACTCTTACACATATTGCTGAAGTTAGGAAACAGTGAAAGATCTTGTCACAAACACATTGTAACTCCTCGATGATCCACAGATAGAGCAATGCAGTAGAGAAAGAAAATGATGATTATTTTTCTCCACAACAAGGTTTATGATTTTGGTAATACATATGATGAAAATGAACATTCCCGACTGACCCTACTTTGTACTGTAAATATTTCTCATAGTTTCTCTGTATACAATGCTTTACTCACTTTTGTTTTTCCATATCTTATGTTCGTTATTGCTACAAATTTACAGAGTTTGTACCTGCAATTTATTTATTCTTTAACTTACAAACATCACCTTACAGTTTTGTTTGCAAATTCTTTTTATTTTTAAACTGAATTCCAAAACAGTTTTAGAATACCTACAGTAACCCATAATGCCTCAGTATTTTGCAATTCACAGTTTGCTTAGACATAAGTTTTTAAAACTGACACTTTAGTTAGAAGTTTTAACATACAAATTGTGCATTGTTTTCTTAAATCACAATTTAAACCACCATTAATGAAAGCAATGTCAGTGGTTTTTCTGTACTCATCATGTAACAAATTTTCCATAACATCTCTCTCCTCACAACCTGCCAGAAAGACTCTAAATCCTTTGCCAGTTCCCTTGCCTTATGCATTTTCATGCCTGGCTGTCCTTTAATATCTTGTGTCCACTGTCATGTTGACAGACCCTTGCCCCTTCTTTCAGGGACCATATTTTCCATGACTGTTCTGTCTAAACCACTGTGATGTTTCTTTCATATTGCTACGATTGTTCAGTTTCTGAGACATGGTGCATGTTTATGAGCAGTTATCTCCCATACTAGTGTAGCATTGAACATGCTGTAACAGATGCTTATGTTTTAGTTCAGGTTGTAATGTTTTTATTGGGAGTAAATTACCACTAAAGTCATCATTTGTGACCCATGGCTTGTGACTGCTGTACAATTCTTGTAGAGGAAACATTCAGCAATTTTCTATTATGACATCAGTAAATGACTGTAGACCCCGAGGTAGACCAAGAAGACGGTGGAGAGATAATATACATACAGACCTACAAGCACTTGGAATCAACGACTGGCAAGAGAAGGTCAACCAGAGAGACGAATGGAGACGGCTTGTATCTGCAGCAAAGAACCTCAATGGCTCGGAATGCTGAAAAAGAAGAAGAGGACATCAGCAGATTCTTGCCACCAGGTTATACTTGGGCAGGTCGGCAGGCAGCTCACATTTCTATGTTATTGGGATAAATAATACATTGATTTTGTGAAATATTTCCTGCTATAACCTAGTTGTACTGGAGTTAATAATGTTTTGCTTTTGTTATTGGCAGATCTATGTCACCAGATAGTTCAATGTTCTGTGTTGGCTTAGAATTGGCAAGATAAATTATGCAGAGCTTTTATAAATATCTACACACTGCAATATCCACCCTGTCACTTTGGTGGCAACACCACAACTCCTTTATTGTTAAATTTTTATTCAGAATTGCTGTTTACATGTCTATTGCTTTGATTGCTGTATGCACCTGCTCTATAATTATTCTATGCTGCTGGCAGAACCAGTTTTAGCTTTAAAGGGGTGATGAACAATTAACAGTACAACTCACATACAACTGTTCTTGATTTACAGTGAAAGCAAGAAGTTTTACTTGCAGTTATTTGAGGTTCCTCCGGCTCCGTGGCAAAGTTTGCAATCCCGCTTACCCGAGTTCGAAACACAGCTGTGGACGATTTGGCTGCAGATTGCCTTACGTTGCTTTTTTTATGAAATGGTATGGGTGCCGGTCGTTCAGAAAGCAATGGCAAACTACTGATAGTAAACTTGCCAGGAATCACAAACAGCCAAAAAATGCTGAGATTGACTGCTACATCCTGTAAAGGATATGCAAATTTAAATTCAAGGTTCACACACACACACACACACACACATATCATGTTTCTGTTTGGGACATACTCAGCGAATGTTTGCATTTATGCCACAAGTAATCAGTGCGATTGTATGTCTTTTGTATATTTACTTATGATGCTCAAGTACCTGTGCGTAAGGGAGTCTGCCATTGAATTTTAATTCATACGGCTATGTGAAAATGTGATCATGGGATGCCAGTTCGAATCTGTGACTCAGAGACATTGAGAGTGTGTTGATTGAGTGAAAGATAAACATTGTCATAAACATTGACTGCGTCCATCAACACTCACATAATAGCACGAGGCAGAGAGTATACCCAACTGATGATAGGCAGGTGCTACAGTTCTAGAGGATGTAGACTCATCACCTCTTGAAAGGGGCATGTATAATTACAACCCGAAATAGGAGAAGAACAATGTGGGTTTGTAGAAGGCAAGGGTACAGTAAATGCTGTGTATATACTGAGAACAGTAATTGAGTGTTCTATAGAAGTAAACAAAGATCTATATCTTTGCTTTATTGACTACACACAGGCTTTTGATAAAGTGAGACATGTCGACATGATAAAGATGCTTTAAGATCTACAAATTGATGGAAAAGACCTTAGACTTGTAAAAAAACATACATTAGAAGCCCAACTTGTCGGATACGGGTGTGATTGATGGCTCAACCCCACAGAGATAAATGATGAAAAATCATTTTTCCCAATGTGTTCCTGCCCGTTTAATTAATTTAGTTGTACTGACTCAATTGTTGAGACCAGAAATAGAGTTTTAGAGAACCAAGGAATACCTTTAGGAAATACTGAAAAAGTTGCACTCCCTTTTATACCCAATTTATTCCCTAAGTGGTTCCTTGCCTCTCCTCTACCAACTAATTAATTCTATCTAGGGTAATTTAAAACAATTTGACTATGACAAGTAAAATACAATCAATACATGACATGACCTCAGTTTTTATGATTTAATAAACACAAATATGGATTTTGTAAATTGCATTCAAAATTACAATTTCCTGTCATAAAATAAGGACATATACATATACATAATTATACAGAATTGATGTGCCAATGATGAATTAACAGTTATATTTTTCCCAGTCCCATGAAATGCTAATCTTTTACTAGCCTGGATGATCTGAAAAAAAAGAATTGTCTACAATAAGGATTCTCCACTTCCAGCTTTGGGAATTACTCTGGCTATCATCAATTGTAGTATTCGTGTTCCAGGGCGTAGTAGAACATAAGTTCTACAAGCTGCCACCAGAATTGATAATGATGTAGGACAATATCAGTCTATTAAAAGAGGTGTGAGACAGGGATGTGTAATGTCACCAGATCTTTTTTCCCTGTACAGTGAAAATAAATTCAGAAATATAGAAGATATGGAAGGAATCAACATTGGGGGAAGATACATCAATAACATTACATATGCAGATGATACAGTCTTGATTGCAGACAATGAACAGGACCTGCAAAATTTAGTAGATGCGGTTGTTGCACACAGTGAACAATTAGGGTTAGAACTGAATATTAAGAAGACACAGATTATGGTCGTCACTGGGAAGAAGGAAATACCACAATGTGATATACGAGTAGATGGGCATATTCTTAAACAAGTGAATCGATACATGTTATCTCGGCACAGTCATAACATCTGATGGGAGATGCCTTGAAGAGATTAGAACAAGAATTGCCATTGCGAAGGTAGCCTTTTGCAAGATGAAAAACATACTGACCAATAAAAAGATATCAATTGAAACGAGAAAAAGAGTGTTGAGGTGCTACATAGAACCTATACTTTTGTATGGATGTGAAGCGTGGACAATAAGCAGTCAAGCTGAAAAACAGCTGATGGCTGTGGAAATGTGGTTTCTGAGGAAAATGCAAAGAATACCATGGACGGACAGAAAAACCAATGAACAAGTCCTTCAAGAAACAAATGAAGATCGTAAACTGATTAGAGTCATTAGACGTAGACAGTCAAAATTTTTTGGGCATGTTATGAGAAGAAATGACTTGGAGAACTTGGTGACAACTGGCAAGATCGAAGGGAACAGACCAAGGGGAAGACCGAGAAGTAAATACCTGGATGGCTTGGCCACATGGCATGGTCGAGACAGGAACACGGAGCTGATCCACGACTCTGGTGATCGAGTGAGATGGCAGAACATGACCGCCCACGCTTACCGGCATGGCACATGATGGATGGATGGATATATATATATATATATATATATATATATATATATATATATATATATATATATATATATATATATATATATATATAGGTATTGATTGACTTACGACCTATGCAACTATGCAACTTATGACCATTTGACTTTACGACCACAATCACTAGCCATATTAGATTTCAGATTTATTTCTGCCTCAATTATCAGGATGAGCCAGAAAGAAAGTTCACCACTAAGGGATTATCAGAAGGTTTATCTTTACTGAATAAACTTATTATACATTTCGAAGCAATGGACCCAAACATCGAACGATTTGCAAGGATTGAACGGATGGCGCACGATGTGTTTTTGTCCGCATCGTGAAATTTATGATGAAAAAAAAAAGAAACATACAATTCAGACAAAGCTCACCATGTTTATGAAAAAATCCAACTTCGGTACCCCCAACTGCTGCCTTAGATGACGACATTAATGATCTGCAGCCAAGCACCAGTGGCCAATAAAATGTTTCGTACATGTTTATATATTCTGATGTTAATGACAATTTTATGTGTTTTGCGATTGGGAAAATGTTTCCTATAGTATTTTCCACACCTGTATTTTGTATGTTTTGCAAATATTAAACCAGTTGTACATGTACAATTAATGCAGTGTTTTCTTAAACCTGACGATGTAAAAGAAGGAAACAAAATGGTGTAGAGATGATACAAATGGCACAAAATGAACATCGAAAATTATGATTTATAACAATAATAAAAGCAATTTATGATATAATTTAACTTAAATATTTTTATAACATCACTTCACATTACTGTACACATAGCGTACTCAACTTACGGCCAAATCGTGTTATGACCGGTCTGTCGGAACCGATCGTGGTCGTAAGTCGAGCACTAACTGTATATGTATGTATGTATGTATGTATATATATATATATATACATACATATATATACATACATATACAGTAAAACTTTGATTAACCGTCACCACCCAAACCAGGGCTGTGATGGATAACCAAATAGACGGATAACAGAAATCTCTTAATACATATGTTCAGTAACATGATTTCACTGCGGGCTTGGGACAAAAATGGAAACAAAACCCTTTAAAATACATACATATTGTATGTAATTTTACAAAACGATCAGTATCAACTTCAATATAATAGTAGTAATGTACAGAAATCTATTGTAATACTATACACCTACGTTACTTTAAGATAATCTGTCATCTCCTTCTGAGTCTTTGAGGCTCGAGCTTTCTGTGCACCGATGTTCCGTATCTTACCCAGAAGTAGGATCTGTGTTGCTTTTTCCTACTGTTGAATTTCAAACCAGTCGATGCACTTTGATAACATTGTTTCTGCTTCTGGGTGGCTTGTTGTAGGTTTTTGGTTAAGAACTGATCCTTCATCATCATCAATTTCTTCTTCTTCAGTGATAGTAACACTAGAAACAATTTCATCACCATTCTAAATTTCAAAGTCTCCATCCATTTTGTCACATTCCAACCAATCTGTTACTTCGTCTGGCGTAACGTTTTCACTGTTTAGTCCTACATTCTTGCACAGTTGCACAATGTTGTCAATACTAACAGTCTCAGTTCCTTCAGTCTCGTCAATAGGTTCAGGCAAGAGTTTATTCCACACATTCTTTAGGTTAGACACTGTAAGGTCAGCTCAGGCAATGGCGACATTGAAATTAGCATCCTTTTATGTTGTATCTCTTCTAAAAAAAAATTTTTGTTTAAAGGATGATATGGAAAACAGAAACTGCTGGTTAATCGAGTGGCAGTTTATCAAAGTTTTACTCTCTCTCTCTCTCTCTCTCTCTCTCTCTCTCTCTGTGTGTGTGTGTGTGTATAAGAGGGGATGTCAATAAGTAAGTCACAAATGGTGTAGAAAAATAACTAAATATGATAACTTGAAACAAGTTTATTTTTATACATACATTGTCCCTTTATTTCTTAACATACAAGTAATTTCCACCAACATTGATGCACTTATCCCATCGTTTTATCAGTCCTCCCAAACTGGCCGCATAGAACTCTGTGCTCTGTTTTCTAGACCACGTTTTCACTTCACAACTAAGGTGGAAAGTTCTGGAACATCCACCTTACAGACCCTACTTAGCCCCTAGTTATTTCCACCTTTTTGGTCCGCTGAAAACCCACCTTGGCGGGAGACATTTCGCGAATGATGCCGAAGTTGAATGTGAAGTGAAAGTGTGGTTGAGAAAACAGAGGACGCAGTTCTATGCAGCCAATGTGGGAGGACAGATAAAATGATGGGATAAGTGCATCAATGTTGGTAGAAATTGTGTTGACTTCCCTTTTGTGTGTGTGTGTGTGTGTATGTGTGAGAGAGAGAGAGAGAGAGAGAGCCTTTCTCAAACCTGCTTTCTAACTAGTGTGTTGCAGTGTAGAGTGTAGCTCAGTGTGAATCTGCCTCTCAGTCTACCAGAAACCTGCAACACATTACCCTACCACTCTGGACATTACCATACCACTCTCCAGACATTACCATACCACTCTCCAGACATTACCATACCACTCTCCAGACATTACCCAACCACTCTCCGGACATTACCCAACCACTCTCCGGACATCACCCTACCTCTCTCCAGACATTAACCTAGTAAATATCTTGACATGTCTCTACATTTGTCTACTTTTATTTCATTTGTCTACATTTCTAATTCAGCTTTTGGATTTTGTAACTACTTGTTCACCCATACTTCAGCAGCATACAGGCATGTTTAGCATTTGGAACATGTGCTATTTTCATTTCCCCGTGTTGTTTGTTTCTGTGTATTTTTGGATGCTAAGGACTTTGCTGTATTTTTTACCATTCCTGTTTGTCGGATATGTTGGGTGAATCTCAAAGTGATAGAGGAAAGCTGAAGTTCCTCTCTCCCAATGTGATCCTGCCCATTGTAATTATATTAGCCTTTAATGGCTCAATTGTTTGAGTCCATAAATAGAGTCTCGGAGAACCAAGGAAGTCTCCAAGGCGAATAATAATAGTCTTGTGGATTTTCCCTGCCCCTCCTCTCTCAGCTAATTAATTAATATCTAGGGTATATTAATAAATGACAAGAATAAAGTAAACAATCAAAGAATTCTTCAACACTCACAGTAGAAATGAAATCTCTTCATATTTAATAAACACCAAACTAGGGTATTGGTTATTCTGTCAAAGAAAATAATAATCTTTTCCAAAGGCCATGATATAAATATATGACATTAATGCTCCACACATTCATGTCAACAAAATACCAACATTCATCTCAGTTCCCCAGCGGGTTGAGTAATATATGTATCTTTGTTGAATTGTACAAAGTATAAGACCTGTATTAAATTCAAGTCCATTCACTATATGGGTCTATGGAACCCAGTTGTAAAGAATGTTCATTTCTACCAATATATTGGGTTATCAGAGTGAGTGTTGATCTGGTCTAGGTAGGTTGTTAGTTGATTAGGTCTCCACTCAGGGGTACAAGTAAAGGTTCCCTGTTATATGTAGGTTGAAATCATTTTATCTCTCCTGAGTGGTTAGTTGAAACTCTTGCAGGTAGTTTCTTTCATAATAGTCTTCTTCATCTCTCTAGTCAGGTGCTCCCCTCAAGAGTCAGGTCTGGATCTAGATGGATCTAACAAGTAATCTTGAAATTCCAGCATCACACACATATCTACTGATATCATCAATACATCTCTGTGGTCATTAGAAATGGAAGAAGGTAAAACCCCAAAGGAAAAAAAAGGAAAATAAATAAAGGGAATTTTGACCCCAGGGTAAAATAAACAAAGGGGAAGGAGGGTCTTAGTGTTCCCCAACAGTTATCAACTCCATAGCTGGCCACTCTCCAGCCAATCCTCCATTACAGGGCGCTCAAGATTTAGACTACCAGATAAGCAGTGTCCCTTCCCCATGCCTGTCATCCATGGTCTCCAGGTTGAGTAATACCTTGTTCAATTCGGAATTTGATAACCATGTTCACCATTCCCTCTTGTACATAATTATTTTCCCTAGATATCCTTCCATCTTAAAAGAAAAGGCCTCACGCATTGAGGGTCTTAATTCGTTCCTAAATGCAATGAGTATTTACTTATAAACAATATAAGTACATTATGGCATCATCTCCTGTATGACATTCAGGTGGGTTCTTCCCAATCAAATGCTTTGAGAAGGCGCATCCTCCCTCCTCTTCAACATGTAGGTATATGCCTTTATCTTATTCATCTATAGGATTCATCATCATCATACATCAAAACCATATAATTGTAACATGAGTGATATGGAATACAGAGTGGCGTCATGCAGAGAAGCGCACTAAATTATCACTTAGTGTATGTGTACCTCTGATAGACGTGGTAGTATGCCTCAAATTGCCTACTATCAGGTGATTGATTGATTGATCATACACATCCTCTGTATGATCTCTTCTCTTCACCCAATCTACAATCATTCTTCATAAATCATAAACATACTTGCATGGATGATGGATAGGCATAATTATGTGACTCACAATCAATAAGTTAAAAGATAAATTCACAGATTTAACACCGATGAAGTCACAATTGAATCACCACATGAATGCTTCCATAGAACTACACAGGATTTTATGATAACACATAGGGAACTATTTAACATTTAATGTGCCCATGTACTGTTTCCAGGACGAATTACACTAATTCCTCCTACTAGTGATTGCACATTTAAAATCGTTCCTTACTATTAAACTAAGGATTCTAACCTTCTAAATCCTAAGTTAATCACAAACTCCTAAATCACTTCTGACTTAGCTTAACTGCTCATCATCTCATCTCGTTCCTCTTGTACCTTGCGGTGTCGAGGTGAAGTATACACATCATGAAAGTGCCTGATTATAGGCTTCATGTATATCGATATTCCCATGGACTTCTGCTATTCCCTCCGTCCAACGTTTACGTGGTCGGCCTCTTCCTCTGTTTCCATCTGATCTGTACATCATTGCTTGTTGTGATATGGTGTTGACTGGTAACCTACTTGCATGGCCAAACCATTTGACTTGCTGCTTTCTAATAAAATCTAGAGCAGCTTTAACCCCCACTTTAGTCCTGATTTCTTCATTTCTGATCTTATCTCTTCTTGATACGTTGAGTATTCTTCTCAGGAACCTCATTTCTGTTGTTGTGATTTTTCTTTTCTCTTTTTCTGTCATTGTCCAGGTTTGGCATTGGTAGCACAGAGTTGGTAGGAAGATTGTGTTGTAAAGTGCTTTCTTAGTAGTTATTGATGCATGTTTGTTCTTTAGTATTGGTGCCATTTGTCCAATGAGTTTATTTGCCTTATTGCACCTATTTTCGATCTCGTCTTCTGATCTGCCATTTGATGATATTATACTTCCTAGGTACTTGAAGCTCTTTACTTGTTTACTTCTTAGTTTTTCTACGAGCAGTATGAAGATCCCCTGCCGGCTTGCTAGGCCAGTCGCAGGTTTAGGACACTAATCTGACCACAGGGAGTCCATCCCCTATGGCGAGCCATATCCCCGTTAGCCCATGACCTCGCGGTCATGGTTGCCCGGTCTGCCCACGTGGAGGTGGGGGTTGACTTGTGTAGTCTGCGGGTCATCGGCAGGCTACTAATTTTCGCTCTTCTAACTGCTTAAGGAGTAAAATGCACAACTTAGGCACAATGCTTAGGATTTCATAGAAGCTGCATAACTAGAAGAAAACCTACACTGTGGCGTAATCCTTTACAGGGCAGACGTTTGTCCGTTTTCTAGCCCTGAATGGGCAAGATTTTTTAGGTTTGGTAAAATGTTGGGTTACGTTAGTAAAATCGTCAACAGATTTTAGTAAAATAAAAAAACAAAATGAAGGAAAAAGCATTCAGATTATTTTACTTACGTGAATGTTGCCGGTAAGCCACGCATGAATACAAATATTTACAAAAATACAATTACGTGATTGAAATATTTACAAAAATACAACATATTGTTTGTGATTGTCAGTCATTTATAAAACACTACAAAAACATTTTCAGAATCAGAATCACTTTCTTTAAAGTCCAACTCACTAACACTGATCACTGATATCTAGCTCTATTCGTGCCCTTCAGTGTCACTTAAATTGAACTCAGCAAAACCTCCACTATCACTTGAAGAATCGTCAAAATCCATTTTGAAATACAAAGCATAAAACTCCCCAAAACTATAAAAACATCCGTTCAAATTCAAAGTTCATGCTTGCGAATGGCGGCCATGTTGTCAAGCTATTGGCGAAACCAAAAGTAGACAATCAGAAGCCTCGGAAAGCTGCGAGATCACGTTTTTACAATGCTTAGTATTCACTGGCTTTTTCGTGCGTTTTGCTCGTCCACGGGTAAAGCCGCGTTCGGCTGCTACGCTTGGTAAAGGGTTAACCTAGTGCTCAGATTATCCATGAACTACGACATCTGAATGTAGTGCTTAGTCTCTCCTGAAATAAGTTCTTAAGGACTAACCACATTTTTACAACACACCAACTGTAAACAGAAAGACATGTTAGTCAGCTTAAAATTACCGTGGTAGACAATCGACATTACTGTGCGAAATTGTGTATATTTCAACTTGAAGGATTTATCTAGTTAATTTCACGTAAGTTGTGTGAGTTCTGCAGTATGTACCTGACGAGATGCAGCGAAATATGCCAGGCAATAAATCGTGCAATCTATTGTTTGTGTCTTCGTTATTCAAACACACCAACTTACCATCTGGTGGGAAAGGAGCATGACTATCTTAATATTACAGTGTGCTTAGCTTCAATATAATTGAAAGCCTTCTTCACGCATATGCAGTCAGGTTTCAGGCTCCAGACTAGGCTTTGATTTTCCCAGTACTCTGGCTGCTTCATAGGATGGCACTTCTCTCTCTTCTCCTCATCCAAGTTATGTACTTCAGATGGATTTTTAAGCAGAGGATACCAGGCCGTCAGTTCCAGTGGACCGCCTCCTGTTGAGCGATTGCTGAAGGATTTTAATTCTACACACACACTGGACTTTTCCCGGTCTTTTTCACCATTTTTATTCCAGCCTGTCCTAGCTTGGGCTCTGATGTCATGTCGCGTCATGACCAATGGCAGAGCTCCTTTCGGCTTATAATTATAATATTGTCGTTTATAGTTTCAAATCGGCGCTCCCTTTTCAAATTAGGATGATGCAAATTTCATCCTTCTTCTGAACTATTGACGCCAATTCCTTCCTTCTTCAAATTTGAATTTGTATATGATGGTGGTGGTTGTTGGTGCTGTTGCTAACTGGAGGGTAGTGCAGGGAGATTTAAACAGTGATGTGGCGGTTTGCAAGATGTATATTACACTGTTATATTTTTTTATTTAGTATACTTCTGCCATCATCTGTTATATATATACTTTGTTGTTTTTCATTATGGCAAATACCCACAACTTTTAATAACTTTTACCCAATGAGGTTTAGGAAGTGATGTAAATATATATGTACTAATTCAAGATATTTTTAATCATAGAAAAGCCAGTTTCTTCTAGTGATCAATATCGATAATTAAACCCTCGGGTAAATCTCATGACGAGCTTGACCATTTTGTTGGAGTACCCCTCCCTTGAGATGGGGAATTAACAAAATTGATCTGGGTTCCAGGTTGGCCAAACTCTAATCTGTACCAGGAAATGTTCTGGGAAATAAAGGATGATCTGTCGACTAACTAACTAAGTAACTAACTAAGGCGACTGGCGTGATATTGACCACATCACCACTCAAGTGCTGATTGGTCCATACAAATATGGGCTAGCACCCTTTACTCAATACACCTCACATCATGCAAAAGCGTCCTTTAGAACTTTATTCTTGGGAAAGAAAGAAAGCATGGGACCAGCGCTCCTTCATCTCCTGCAGATCATAAGACGTGATTAATTAGGCTGTGAGGCAAGCCATTCACAGACAATGAATGGGCTACAAAATCAATAACGGAACACTTGCTTGGGAAATGCATTCCAGTATTATTTTATGACTGTGTGCTCCACGGGAATCCAGAAGGACAATAGTGTGCTGATATTGTATCTTTGCTTCTACCAGTTGTTTATTTGAATTTGTAACTGTCTGGTTTGTAGACTATAAAAGTGATAAATTTCTGGGGCAGAAGGAGTTGCAAGTAATATCTTGAAAATAGTGGGTTCAGATAACAAAGTAATAACAAGGAAAGAATAGGTTATGATAACTGGGTGAAAATAATAACTAGGAAAGAAGAGGTTAAAATAACTGGATGAAAGCAATAACTAGGAAAAAGTTGGTTAAAACAACTGGGTGAAAGCAATAACTAGGAAAAAGTTGGTTAAAATAACTGGGTGTAAGTAATAACTAGGAAAAAGTTGGTTAAAATAACTGGGTGAAAGTAATAACTAGGAAAGAGTTGGTTAAAATAACTGGGTGAAAGTAATAACTAGGAAAGAGTTGGTTAAAATAACTGGGTGAAAATAATAACTAGGAAAGTGTTGGTTAAAATAACTGGGTGAAAATAATAACTAGGAAAGTGTTGGTTAAAATAACTGGGTGAAAATAATAACTAGGAAAGTGTTGGTTAAAATAACTGGGTAAAAATAATAACTAGGAAAGTGTTGGTTAAAATAACTGGGTGAAAATAATAACTAGGAAAGTGTTGGTTAAAATAACTGGGTGAAAGTAATAAGTAAGAAAGAGTATAATTAAATAATAGGCTGAAAGGAATGGCTAGGAAAGACTGTGTTAAAATAACTGGCTGAAAGTAATAACTAAGAAAGAGTAGATTAAAATAATAGGCTGAAAGCAATGGCTAGGAAAGACTGGGTTAAATAACTGGCTGAAAGTAATAATTGGGATTGTGTGTGTTCATATACCTGGCTGAAAGTTGTAGCTTAGGAGTCGTTTGCCTTGAAATAATTGATTGAAAGTAACAATAGAAAGCATGAGTGAAAATATCTGGCTAGGCAGGAGTAGACAGTAATAACTAGGAATTTATGGATTAAAATAACTGGCTGAAAGTAATGACTAGGAAAGAATGGGTAAAACCATATTGGATGAGACAGAATATGTGAAAGCTTGTAACAAAGACGTTTTCCTCTCTCCCACTCCGAGCTGTTAGCCAAATTACTACCGCATTGTTGTTAACTTTATTTTCTTGTCCCTTTTCCACAGATCAATTTGAAACTAATCCTGGTCAGCGGAAAGACACATGAGTTTCTCTTCTCACCCTCGGACTCTGCAGCAGACATTGCCGAGCATGTCTACACGCACTGGCCGGAAGGTAGGCACTTGTTCTGTATTTTACTGTTTGGTTTTGTTTTCGTTGTGTGGCATGGTAACTCCCTCCAGGGCTGGGAAAATATTGCTCTCCACCACAGAGCTTGACATTGGTGATTACAGATTGCTTATCTGTTGCCATTTTTATTGTAGGTGATCAATATATTGAATGGTGGTATTTCAAAATGGAGCACTTTAAAAAATTGTTCTTCAATGTGAACATAGCCTTGTCTACCATTCCATTGCATTTTATCTAGAGTTTTACAGGTGCTCTCCTCCTCCTCCTCCTCCTCCTCCTCCTCCTCCTCCTCCTCCTCCTCCTCCTCCTCCTCCTCCTCCTCCTCCTCCTCGTGGAGCATAGGCCTACACCTTCGCGTGTCATGGCCTATATTTGGTTGGTTGGGTGTTGGCTGATTATTTTTTTCTGTGGTGTGAGGTAGCCAGTCTCAGACCATTCCTCTTTAATCATTTTTTTTATATGTGAATGAGGTCTGCAGTGTTACTATTCTTTGGTTCCCCTTTGGGGCCTTGGTAACTTGTAGGCGGTGCCAGTGATATGCTGGGAATTTTTTAAAATGTCCTTATGTATTTAAAAACACTGAGATGGATGAGTATTTTACAGCAGTCTTGTTTTGGTCTTAGTCACCCTGCACTATAAACAACATACAGTTATACAGGTGGAACAGTGGTTGAGTACCACTGAAGGAGTATAAAGTATTAGCCCTTTACATACACTAGGCCACCTTTTAGTGATTTTACCAATTTCCTTCCTTGCCACTTTCTTCCCAGACAATTCTGTAATTTGTTATCCGGTGCCCATTTTGTGGAACTGGGTCTGCTGGTGTGAACAATATTATTTCACTGATTGAACTCTGGCAGAGTGTTGGAAAGCAAGCGCATATAACCACATATTGCCACCATGGCTTATATCGGCATGATTATCTCCTCCACTTCTTCCCCTCCAGTAATGACCCAGTTTTCTATTGCTTTAATGTTTGATTTGTTGTTTCATTATCTTCCATTTCATCTTTCTTCCACCACCCCACTATAACCCAAGTCTGCAATTATAATTACATTTATTCTTCAGGTACATCTCACAGGTGTTTCATTGTCTCCTCCCTCTTTTCTTTAAATTATATCTCTGTCCTGTCTGTCAACATTTATTCCTTTCATGTTAATTTGTTATTGCTCCATCATTGCCACCGGCCATCTTTAATCATACCTTTTATCCCTGTTTTAAATTATACTTATTGATTTCCTTCACAGTACATCAGTACATTTTATGATTTTTTAATGAGTCAGCTTTCTTTTTTTTTTTTATCTTAACCTGATTTCTTTTTCATTTTGGTTCAGATCTCAATTCTTCATCTCTTTCATTACTCTCTTTCATTCATACTTGATACAGCTTTTATCTTTACTGTTTATAATATATATATTATTATTGTTGTCTAAGGTTAGCCTCATAAGTGATATACGTATAAAATAAATGTATGAAAAAAGTGAGATAAGACAGACAGAATGTTAGACGGGTCTGCATGTCTTCTTCTTCTTCTTCTTTCGTTCGCCTGAAACATGTCTACAACTGCATGTCTAATTCTTAACCCTTTGAAAATAAAGTTTGTTCACTCGCTTGCTTGTTTGCTTACCCTGTCCTCAAACCTTTATTTTCAATTCTCCTGTTTGCTTTTTAAATAATTTCAGCAAGTAGTATCTGCCATTAACTTTTTGTGTGTCAGTCTATTCATCGACTTTCTTCTAGCTTGTGGTCTTTTTTGTTTTTTTTTACCACACCCAAGCATCTTTTTGTCAGTCAGGCTTAGACTCTTAACACATCCATACACCCACACACAAATACATGCACCAGGAAAATCGTGAGGCAGCCCAGGAGAATATTGATAAACTCCAATGTAACAGCCTGGGTGACCCACCTCCTGTGTCACAAGACAGTTCTGACATTTTCTGGTATTTAGTTAGTTTTTTTCCCTGGCTGTGTGTTGTTGCAGGCCAGCCAGTGCTATGTACTGGGTATTACTAAAGAAGAAAATACATTACTGCCTATATTTGGATCTAAGCCATGGGGAAAGTAATAACAGATTTCACTTATTGGTGACCTTTACATTCTAGTTTAACTAAGAAATGAATGTTGTACTCCTTCAGGACTGTTCTTCTTTATGGGAGCATGATGTGTTATTTCAGATACAAATTGACACTAAGAAGATTAAACTGACATGGTGGCATTACCTGGGTATGATTTTGCTGTAGTACATTGCACTTGCTTTAATTTCTTCCTCTGGCCATGTTTCTGATTTACCAGAAAATGTTGAGTTATTGATTTCCAGCGCAGTGCATTAGTTCTGACCTGTCATCGTGTTTATCTTTGGCTTGTTGGCTACTCTTTAGTCCAATTATTCCTAGATCTTTCCTGTGGTGTGTAATCTCTGGTAGTCATTCCATGAACATATAGAGAGCCCATTCTCACAAGGTTTTCAAAAAGTCTTGATTTGTTTTGCAATATGCTGTTATGTTCACCTTTGGTTTGGTCTATTTTTCACTATGCTCTAGTGGTTTTGTGCCAGTATTTAAGCGGCTCTGTGGCGAAGGGGTTACGGACACAATTGATAATCCCTCATAACTGCGTTCGAAACACAGCTGCAGGTGTTTTGGCAGCAGGCCGCCTTGCATTGGTTTTCATAAAATAGTATGAGTGCCGGTTGTTCAGAAAGCAATCTCGAACTACTGAACGTAAACTTACCAAGAAATCACAAACAGCCAAAAATGCTGGGGTTGACTGACGTCCTGTAAATTATATGCATTAGTTCTGACCTGTCATCGTGTTTATCTTTGGCTTGTTGGCTACTCTTTAGTCCAATTATTCCTAGATCTTTCCTGTGGTGTGTAACTCTGGTAGTCATTCCATGAACATATAGAGAGCCCATTCTCACAAGGTTTTCAAAAAGTCTTGATTTGTTTTGCAATATGCTGTTATGTTCACCTTTGGTTTGGTCTATTTTTCACTATGCTCTAGTGGTTTTGTGCCAGTATTTAAGCGGCTCTGTGGCGAAGGGGTTACGGACACAATTGATAATCCCTCATAACGCGTTCGAAACACAGCTGCAGGTGTTTTGGCAGCAGGCCGCCTTGCATTGGTTTTCATAAAATAGTATGAGTGCCGGTTGTTCAGAAAGCAATCTCGAACTACTGAACGTAAACTTACCAAGAAATCATAAACAGCCAAAAATGCTGGGGTTGACTGACGTCCTGTAAATTATATGCATTAGTTCTGACCTGTCATCGTGTTTATCTTTGGCTTGTTGGCTACTCTTTAGTCCAATTATTCCTAGATCTTTCCTGTGGTGTGTAACTCTGGTAGTCATTCCATGAACATATAGAGAGCCCATTCTCACAAGGTTTTCAAAAAGTCTTGATTTGTTTTGCAATATGCTGTTATGTTCACCTTTGGTTTGGTCTATTTTTCACTATGCTCTAGTGGTTTTGTGCCAGTATTTAAGCGGCTCTGTGGCGAAGGGGTTACGGACACAATTGATAATCCCTCATAATGCGTTTGAAACACAGCTGCAGGTGTTTTGGCAGCAGGCCGCCTTGCATTGGTTTTCATAAAATAGTATGAGTGCCGGTTGTTCAGAAAGCAATCTCGAACTACTGAACGTAAACTTACCAAGAAATCATAAACAGCCAAAAATGCTGGGGTTGACTGACGTCCTGTAAATTATATGCAACTAACTTTTTTTCAACGTAGTATGTTTACTTTCACTAGTTCAGTGTGTGTCTTGCTAGTGGTTTGTTTTATAAACATTTTCAAAGTGACAATATTTTGATCTTCAGTTTTTTTAAAAATATTTTGCTTTTGTGTAGCTACATTAGTATGAATAGTATTTTATTATTTCTGTACATGATGTTAACAATGAGAAAGACAACCATTTCTGTGCACACACTATAGTAGGAATTCACACACACAGTAACATAATTTTAAACATGTTATTTGCACATGGGACCTTCTAATTTTGGAACCTTATTTGAGAATATCTAGACATCAAATCCACCATCTTGGGGAGCCAAATTTGCCCAAGAGCTATTAGTACCTAATGATATCACATGTCTCTTGGGTTGTTAGATTGGGACACCTAGCCTTTTTGGATAAGGGCAAAAAACAGGAAGTACTGTGCGCAAATTATGCATGTTAAAAATCCCAGGGCAGTTGGAAACCACAGAGAGCAGGCAAAAGTAAACCAGTCCATGTGTGATTAGAGCTGGTTATCTTGAATTGGATCTTGAGGGAGTAAACCGTACACAAATGCATGCCAAAGTTGGACACACTGACCTTTGAGGTGCATAACTAGTTGTGACAGACTTGCTTGACAACTGGGAATGAAGAAGGAGATGATGCACTATCCAGAGCTCGGGAGGAAAGACATTATGGAGTTAATCTGAATCATTAGTGGAATGTTAGCTGTCATGTCTACAAGGTCTCAGTGTTAGAAACTTGTTTAACCAGCTTTCTTCTTGTCTGTCTTTTCTGGTCAACCTAACTAAGGCAAGAACCTGTATTTACATCTAGACTCTAGATGGGGAGCTCCTTTGACTGTTTCAGCCTTTTGTATTTCAGACTGATATTCAACATTGTTGAAGAGGTAATGACTATAACTAAAGACGAACAAACAGCAACAATTCACCTAAACGAACATCCCTTGAAACAAGTAAAGAGCTTCAAGTACCTAGGAAGTATAATATCATCAAATGGCAGATCAGAAGACGAGATCGAAAATAGGTGCAATAAGGCAAATCAACTCATTGGACAAATGGCACCAATACTAAAGAACAAACATGTATCAATAACTACTAAGAAAGCACTTTACAACACAATCTTCCTACCAACTCTGTGCTACCAATGCCAAACCTGGACAATGACAGAAAAAGAGAAAAGAAAAATCACAACAACAGAAATGAGGTTCCTGAGAAGAATACTCAACGTATCAAGAAGAGATAAGATCAGAAATGAAGAAATCAGGACTAAAGTGGGGGTTAAAGCTGCTCTAGATTTTATTAGAAAGCAGCAAGTCAAATGGTTTGGCCATGCAAGTAGGCTACCAGTCAACAGCATGCCACAACAAGCAATGATGTACAGACCAGATGGAAACAGAGGAAGAGGCCGACCACGTAAACGTTGGACGGAGGGAATAACAGAATCCATGGGAATGTCGATATACGAAGCCCATAACCGGGCACTCTCACGAAGTTTATACTTCACCTCGACACCGCAAGGTACAAGAGGAACATGATGAGATGAGATGAGATTCAACATTGTCTGCTATCAGATTACCTGTGTTATTAATTGTGTGTACTTTTTTGTTTATCCAGCAATCTTTTGGTTTTTGTTCCCACATCTGATTTGTACTATAGCATACAATGAACATATATTTTATGCAAGCAAGGACATTTTTGCCGTGTCCGTGGCAAGGGAGTTACGGGCAGAGTTCGTAATCTCGCACCCGCGTTCGAAACACAGCTGCGGGTGATTTGGCAGCAGACCGCCTTGCGTTGGTTTTTTTTACAAAATGGTATGGTTCCTGTCGTTCAGAAAGCAATGGCAAACTACTGAACATAAACTTGCCAAGAGATCGCAACAGTAAATAATGCTGGTGTTGACTGCAATGTCCTGTAAAGAATATGCAACTAACTAACCTTAAGGACATTTTTACATAACGAAAAAGAAGTGAATGGATACCCATTTATATTGTATAGAGTGCATATAATTATGGTGAATTACAGATGGGTAAGAGATCTCAGGGTCGGCCTCTACTACGATACAAAGATGTGTGTAAGTGGGACATGATTGATACAGGCATTGATAATGCACATTGGGAGCAAGTCGCCGATGAACGTGTTGCATGGAGGGCAAATATCAGAAATGGAATAAAGTCAAAGGAGAAAATTATTGCAGAAAAGTCACACACCAAGCGTTTGAGACGTAAGATGGTGCATGATGGTGGAAATGACCACGTGTTCACATGCACCCACTGTGAACGGACATTTACAGCGCAAATTGGCCTTATCAGTCACACTCGCTACCGCCATAGTTCAAAGTTATTATGCCTTTTTAAAGCACAAACTATCGTCTGTCAAGACGGCAAGGTGCCAATGATATAATTATGCATATACAGTATACTGTTAACAAGTTACATTGAGAGATCCTGTGTGATATTTTTCGTATTTTAGATGTATTTTATTAAATGAGAGATGTCATGATTCTGTTGCGAGAAATGAAACCTATAAACCCACCACCTCAAGTGTGAGGATGGAGTTGGCCGCTGTCACTGAAGCTGTGAAGTGGACAACAGGTACTCAAGTCCCTAAAGAAATGGAATAGAAGAAATAAATTGGAGAACTTGATGACAACTGGCAAGATCAAGGGAGGAGAACAAGGGGAAGACAGAGAACTAAATACCTGGATGGCTTGACCACATGGCATGGTCAAGACAGGAACACTGAGCTGATCCACGACTCTGGTGATCTAGTGAAATGGTGAGTCATGACCGCCCATACTTACCGACATGGCACACAATGGATGGAACGAAGGAAACAAAATATTCAAGGACACTTCAAATTCTGAGTTATGTATGGGTCTGGTAGGTAAGGGATGAATTCGATGTGTTAACAACAAGTGTGTCAGTGGAACGATTAGCATTGACACTATGTGACATTTGCTGCCAGAGACAGTGCGTCTATGGTTTGCCTAGAATGTTATGATGTTGATTATTTAATCATTCTGTCAGTCATTCTGATTGTACTTGTTGTTTCCTCTCACCAGATTGGTCAGAAGAACCTCTACCAACCACTAACATATTGAGACTTATTTATCAAGGCAGATTCTTGCATGGAAATGTCACTTTGACAGGTAAGAAGAGTTTTGGCACTTAATCAAGATGTCATTTTCTGGCAGCTAAAATTATCATTCTTACCTGTACACTTCTTGATGGAGTATCGTGCTACTATAGTTGTTCTCAATAAATTTATGTTCTGGGCTGTCTTTATCATCTCTACTCATGGTATCCCTGCTGATTCCTTGGCCTCCTGCAATAAAATATTTTACATAAACGTGATCTTGATTATCATTATTAAGTTAGCTAAGTAAAGTTACATGTAACTGACCTCATTTTCTTGTGGTGTGGTATATTGGGGAAATGGTGTTTGCATCATATTTCTAAGACCTATTGGTGCATGGTGGGTAATGTGGTCGGTATCATTCAGGCTGCTTTTAATTTACCTAAACAGTTTTCTGATAGCCATATTTACGGAGCTAGGTTGACCCCTTGAGCCATGTGGGATTCACTAGACACGAAAAATATAAGGAGACTAAAACAGCAGTCTCCCTGGCTAAGTTGTCAAGACATCTGCCTAGCACTCTGAAGGTTGTGAGTTCAATTCTAGACTACGTCTTTAGGTTCACGAAGTGCATTTTTTTTCAGGGACTACTGGAGTTCGTGTTTTGTGCGCACACTTTCGGGAGGCCGCCCTTTGGAAAGAGACTGAGCCATATGGGATAAAACCCAGTACAGTGAAAGTCGATCCTCTAGACTTTTAAGACGTTTTTTTAAGACAAAAGAAGTACAGTCAGGGATGGGTAGTGTGGAGGAGGCATGTGAGAAACTTCAGGAGACAGCAAATGATAGGATGGCTTGGCTTGAGATGGTTCAGGGCTAAAGAGAATTAAAGTGCAAAACAATCTATGCACATTCTGTAGCATGTCATACTGAAGCTTTGTTACTGCTGTATGATTGCTTTTATATTTTACACGATGGTGGATAAATGTGCCACTGTAATGTTGCACCCACAACGTTTCATTGTCACAAGTTAAAATGTGAATTTTTGGGGCTGCTGTGATGAACCCTTTCAACCGATAAGCCCTCTATTGTGGATTGAGCACTGTTTTGTTGTACACTTTAAGCCTGTTTTTTTTGTATGCTATGAGAATAATTTATTCAAATAATAGCAGGTTTAAAATATGCATGCAAAGGTTTTCTTTTAATGTAAATATCTTTAAACATGAATGGGGTTGATCCAGAACATCAGTGACTGAGATATGTGGAGATTCATGAACGTCTATGCTGTTTGACAGGACACATGATGATAATGATCTGTAAACATATATAAGTTTGCACTTTGTAGCAAGAATTTAATGTGCACTGTGCTCAAATATTTTGTGAATTGGCTGATACAAACAGAATCTGTGGGAAACTTAACAGATCTCATTGTGTAATTAATAAGTGTTGCAAGCACTGGAAAACAGTGACAGTTATTTCTTTTGTTGTCAAGGATTATTCATTTGTAGAGATAAAAGGTTACTGATATAATGAACAGAGAATTTGAGGTTTTTTTAACCTCAGGAGCTCAGGTACAGGGTATCTGAAGATCAAGAGCATTAGAGTCCAAAGAGTTAAATCTATTGGAAAACAGTTTTTAGAAGCTGTTGATACTCATGACAGTAATGTTTGTTTCTATCTGTAAACAGCTCTACAGCTACCAACAGGAAAAACCACTGTGATGCACCTTGTTGCCAGGGAAAACTTGCCTGAGCCCAACAACCAAGGTAAATCGTCTCACGACTTTGTGTACTTTCTCTGATAGGCCTTTCAAGTTGTATTATTCTCAGGTTCTCAGTGTATGCCTGTCCCAGCACTAGCATCATTTCTTCAATCTTCAAACTCTTGATTCAGTGGTTTTTGTCTTGTTCTCTAAGCTCTTCAATGATGATTCTGCCATACTATTTTAGTCTTTCTAATTTACGCAGGTACTAATTAATTAATTTTTGTAGTTTATTTGTAATTGTTTGTCTAGTTCTCTCCACAAGCTCATTTACGTAGGTACTAATTAATTACTTTTTGTAGTTTATTTGTAATTGTTTGTCTTGTTCTCTCCACAAGCTCTTCAGTGGTGATTCTGCCATACTATTTTAGTCATTCTATTTTGCGAAGGCACTAATTAATGAATGTTTATAGTTTATTTGTAATTGTTTTAGTGCTTCTCCATGTTTTTGATCCATACAGTAGTACTGATTTAACATTAGAATTGAATATTCTCAGTTTAGTACCAAGGTTAATTTCATTTGATTTCTACAAATTTGCTAGTGCTATAAAAAGCTCCTTTTGCCTTTCATATTTCTTATTTTGATATCTCTATCTGCTCCCCCATCTTTGTCTACATTGCTAACTAAATAGGTGTATTCTAACAATCCAGGTGCCAATTCTGGACATTTCTCTGGGTGAGAAGAAGGTGATCTGCAATCCGGACTAGCTATTTAATCTTTAGTCTTGTTCATGGTTGGTTGGATTTGTAGCTAAACCTTTTTCTACGGAAGCCTGCCCCATGCCCAGCCCTCCCTCGTCTCCTCTTATATCATGTATGGAAGGTTACAGTATGTTACTATTCTTGGCATCCCTGAAGGGTGCCTTATCCGTGAGCAGCAACCTCCTTAGTTGTCTTTTATGACATGCATGGTGGGTTACTTGTACTGCTCTTTGCTTCCCCCTTAGGATGCCAGCAGTAGAGTTATTCACCATTCACACTGTGTCAGTAGGTCATTCACATGTGCTGTATTGTTGCCTTAACTGGCACCAGAGTTTCGATTTGCTGTTTTACATAAGTTGCTATCTATTTGTTATGTTAGATCAGGGTTGTAGTTATCTAATGCATCATGGTCTGATCTGCAATTAGAGCTTTCGTTACAACCTACATAATCATAAGTAACAATAAACTAAAACACCCTTTTTTTGCATGCTCGCTCACTTGCTTGTAACAATTTTTTTAAACTTAGATCCTTGTTCAATCTGCTTTTGTAGCCCTAGTTATAATTAAGATCGGTTGCTTTTGCAAGTTTTCTTTATACATTTGGCATTCTTTGCCATGTGTTTATCCCCATCTGTTGCTGTAGTTTCACTGCCTCTTTTGTCAGCTGGGGTCCTTGCCATCCTGCTCTGAATGATATGAAACAGTTGGCACATTTTCTGTTTGTAATTTGGTTTCCATAAATTATTGTCTGCTTGGCAAATGGGCTCTTGCTAAATGGATGTGTTTCTACACAGTAACGGCAGATTTCGGATTTGCTAAGACAGCTGGCCCTGTTTTATTCAGCTGTTTTGGCACCGTGAGCATTGGTGCATCTTTGGGACATAGAATTCCAGCTATTGTGGTCTGTTATTCATCTTAGCGATGGAACGCAGTGATTGAAATAAAAAGACAGTATGTAGACAGACTGCTAAACAACAGAACTTGTTTCATTGGCAGTTGTGAGTGTACTCTCTGCAAGTCACTGGCAACAGCAAGTCACCATAGCTACAAGTAAGGAGAATGTTGCTACAACAATCTGAGGACAGAAACACTCAGTAAGTTCTGGAAAGAACAGAAGTGAAGAAGTTGCCACTGATACCACGTGTGGCATAACAACAGAGGTAGAGAGCCCAGTGTTTGCCCATGCTGTTACTGTTGAAGAAAGACAAGAATGTTACACTTAATATTTTTACATTTGTCTGTTTATTGTTCTGGGTCTACTTACAGAAGGCATTGAATGCTTTTGACTTTTGACTGTTCATTGTTGCAGGTAAACCGAAGACAGAAAAGTGTATTACATTGAATGTTTTTGATATGTACGTATTATTTTGGATGAAATGAAAGAAGACAAGGAGTGCTGTAGTGAATGTTATTGACTTTTGTCTGTTCATTGTTGCAGGTCAACTGAAGAAAGACAAGAGCGGTGACTCTAATTGTAGTAACTGTTGTGTCATACTCTAGCACACAGAGACATCCAGGGGCTCAAGGAGAGCAGACACTCGTAATCATCACTTCATTCACCTGCTCAGACATACGTATGTTCACACAGTCAAGTCACACATGTATTCAGCCAGTCAGCCATTGATCTCATCAACTCCCTAGTTGGTGTGGTATCACAAGACTTTGTGTTTGAGGCTTGGTTGCTGGTTGACAAGCATGATGTACCAACATAACTCGTGAAGATCTGTGTAAGGAGGCATACAGTTTTCATTAGTGGTGTTTTCTCTGGTTTAACATTTATTGATATTGGCCATATTTACGAAGTGTAGTAATAGTGTTCAGATTGTGAACTGTGTAAGGTGTGTGTCTAGTAAAATGCTATTCTTGCATATGGGACAAATACACACGGTTAACTGTAATTGTGTGCTTCATGCTATCATCAGCCTTTAGGTTCAGTTATAATGCTGTAAACATTCTTCAGCCACATAGTATTGGTGTCTGCTGTGAGAGAGACATTGACAAATATCTGTGATGATCGTCCAAACACTTAAGAAACATTAATGACCTGAAGTTTTTCATATTTCAAGTACTTAGCTTTGTAGAAAATGTGCTGGGAATGTTCAGTAATGTGGAATATTTTTTTTAAAAAGGAAGAAGAAAAAAAGAATTACAAAGAAATAACAACACATGAAACCAAGAGAGAAATAGAGAAGCAAGCTAAACTTATTTTCCAGTTTTCTGTAATTAGTTTTTGAATTTCTAGTTTAGAATATGAGTGTAAGGTACATGCAGAAAAAGTATCTACACTTTATTGGCAGTCGTGCATGTATTCTCAGCAGTGCTCTGTGTGAGATACGTACTGGAGGACAAGTGTCGGTTGACAGTGACAACGTTGAAGCTTGTCATTAAATCATCTTTTAACTCTGTCTGTCCCACCACGTGTCGTTGACTGTTCTGTGTATTTAGCATCCAATATGTCATGTGTGATTGTACTTCCCACATTTAGCCAGAGCAGACTAAAGAAGCCTGACAACATAGTTGTTTTTTTTTAAAAGGTGTGTATATTTAAATAGGTACCGGGAAATGTGGTGTAGACTGGGAAACCATGACCGTGAGGGGGCACGGGCTCCCCTTGGTAAGATTTTTGTCCTAAACCTACGACTGGCCTAGCAGATTTTCATACTTCTCATTGATAAACTAAGAAGTATAATCAGACTATAAGCCGGTCTCCCTGGCCAAGGAGTTAACGACATTGTTCTTAATCCTGTATATCCACGTGGGGAAAACAGCAGCTGTGAGAATCGGCAGCGGTTCGCACCACGCTGGTAACTTATGGGGGTATTTTAGCCGGTCGTTCAGAAAGCAATGGCAAACTACTGAACGTAAAACTTGCCTAGTACATCAACAGCAGCTGAAAAATGCTGGTGTTGACTGCAACGTCCTGTAAGGGATATGCAACATTTAAAAAAAAAAATAATCAGACTGTGACCCAAATGAGATGAGTGAAGGTGGCACACATAATGTTGACCACTTCACGCATTGTGGCTAGTACTGTCTACCCAACGCATCTCATGGCATGACAAGGGAATTAACTTGTTTAAAAACATATGTTTAGCCTGTGTGAAATAATACACCTGTCATTTTGTACTTATTTATATCTACCTGTACATGTGGTTATACCTTCTGGGATGGAAATGATGAACAATTCTGACATTTCAGGAGTCTCAGGGGCATCCTCACCTGTTGGCCCAATGGTCATGGGTTCCATCTGCATTGGAGCAAATTCGATTTTTTAAAAAAAATGACCTGAGCTCCCTGGTTGACCCAGCCTAAAGTGGGTTCCAGGAGATGTCATGGGAAGTAAAGGTGGCCAGAGTGATACTGAACACATCACCCAACGAGTGCTAATTGTTGGTCTGTAATAATATGGGTCTAACTCCATGAGTGCAGTGTACTTGAGGCGTATAACAGGGTCCTGACTTTACTTTACTTTACTTTACTTTACTGGTTTCCAGATCTTGAGCGGATGGGCATCAACACTACACAGTCTATGCCGAAAGCTCTGAAAGACCATTGCATTTCATTTGTGTGGGAGATATTCTGGCCTCTTTGTCTACAATGGTGTCAACAAATTGTAGTTGATCTCATGGTGATTGTGTAGATCAGAATGTCTCCTATACATATGAACATTGCACATTGGTCAGTCATGTTCTCTTACGGCTGCACTTTGTATGCAGTGTTGTAGCTACAATGCTGACCTGTTGGCTGTTACTTCTAAACTCTTTTCTTTAATCACATAGTAGGAAGCTGCTCTGGGTACACAGAGTATTATGGCCATCACACTTTTGTAGGTCAGCTTTCACAGAGAGGTATGTGGCCAGCTCTCTTACACCCAGCAAATGACCAGAGCTGATATCAAACCTTTGTTCTACCATGCACAAGCCATTGCCAATAACATCCTAACTGTCACACCAACATGGTGAACATGAAAGGTGATGAGAGATGTCATAATGGAGATTTCAGCCGTGGACTTGTACGTTTGATGCATATATCTAAAGCCATCATACCTGCATCTTGAACTGGCTGCCTATCAATTTGATTATGTCGCAGCTCTGATTCACTTGGTCATTTCACTCTTTTGTTGTGTAACTCATTTATGGGTGTACACATGATCATTGTCCAGTCCCCTTGTATGCTTTAGATTCCCTTGGATGCTTTAATCTCAGCTACTGTGGTGGAGTGGTTGGTGCACTCACCTGCCAACATACTTATCCGGGGTTTGATCCCACCAGTGGCAGGATTGCATTTTGTTCTGACCAGCAGTGCTTTAAGGTTGGCCCAGCCATAAAATGGGTACCAAAGATTCTTTAGGACAATAAAGGCAGCCAGTGCGATACTGACTCTAATTCATCGTACATTGTTTGGTCAAAGATATTTAGAAAGTTAATGGCTGGCTTAGTGCATCAGCAGCAGTATGTAGGGTGATAATTACACATACATTTATCATCAGTAATACATCAAGCATTACTTTTTAATGATAAAGAGTTAAAGACAATCATCAAAGTTAGGTTTTAACAGAGTTGTCTCAGGTTGAAAAAAAAATGAGGCATGTAAAAACCAACATATACAAAAGAAGAGTAAAATAAAATAACGTATTTGGACATTCAAATAATATAAACAACAAAAGACAAGATAAACAGTGATAGATGTGTTTAAAAACAAAACCATTATAGGTTACCAAATTCAGTACTGTGAGTATTAAAGTCAAACAGAATAATAACTGTAAAATAGGGACAAATACTTGGTGGTCTGAAAAGTTCAACAAGTGTCACTTGTAGGACATTCAAACAAATCATGTTAGTGAAGGCATTGACACTAGTCATCTCTCTGTTGCAATGACTGAAGATAGTTTTTTGTGAAGGCATCATCATATGTGAATAGAAGTAATAGTTGACCTGCTTCGAGTGTTTGACTTCTGATGTGCATTGACAACAGTGATCACTTGTTTTATCTACACTGTGCAGTTGTCTGAAATAATGCCTAAACATTTCTGTTAGGTTCATGGTGTCACATTCTAAAACTGTGCTAAGTTGAAGTTGAATGTCATATTCTAGCTGTGAGATTGTATGATTATACGTTTCAGCGGTTGTATGAAGCACATCTTATGAACTTTTATAGATATAGATTTGTTTGGAAAGGTAATCCTGTATAAAAGTTAAGCCTGATTCATCATCATCATCATCTTCCACTTCTGCCGTCAAGCGTCGTGGGGGAGGAATAATTTGCGTTCCATTGTGCGGTGGGCGGCACTGGATAGTGTCATTCCGTGTGGTTGTACAATGTCTTTGATGTCGTCAATCCAATTTCTTCTTGGATGTCCTTGTGGTCTCATCGCAGATGATCTTTGATGTAAGGCCAGTGATGGTAGTTGCTGGTGTTGCATTCTAACGACATGGCCAAACCACTTGATCTTCTGTCTTTCAATAAATGTGGCACAAGGTGTTGATCCCACAGTTTGTCTGATAATAGCATTTCTTACTTGGTCTCAGATTGTTAAGTTGGCAGCTCTCCTCAGGCATCTCATTTCGCAGGTGTTGATTTTGCAAAGGTGTAATTTGGATAAAGTCCAAGTTTGAGATTGGTAGCATAGGGTTGGTGTGAATATGCTGTTTATTATCTGTCATTTTGCGGACATGGGTATATTTTGATGTTTCAGTGAGGGTGATAGTTGATAAGTAAGTGCACTAGCTTTTTAACATCTGATTTCGATTTCTCTGTCCAATCTGCCATCTTCTGTGATCATACTTCCAAGATATTTGAATTCTTTAACTTGTTTCAGAGTTGTGCTATGTATTTGTATACTTAGTGGGCACGGCGATCTGCTAACTCGCATTAATTCTGTTTTGGCTGTATTTATACTCATATTGTATCTCCCGCATGTTGAACTCAGATTATTAATATGATTTTGCAGTCTGCTCTCGTCGCTATAAAACAGGCACTGATCGTCTGCAAATAGAAGTTCATTTATTTCCTGTGGATCAGTTGTTTCATCTGGAGTAAAGAGTTTTAAATTTTCTGAATCTGTTCTGTCGAGACTTGCTTCTTTGGAAATTCTGTCTGATTAACAGAGTTAATTATGGTCTCATTCCATACCAGACAGTTAATCAAACGAGGGACGGTTGAACAGTTCTGCACCTTAGTATGATGGAGTCACGGCACGTCCCTAAAAATTGGTGCGAACTTCAATCTTTTTCTATGTATTCAACCCTCAAAGCAATGCACTTCTCCTATCTCTTCTTCACTTATCTGATGCCCTCATAGTAGACCTTCTTTATCATGGCCTGGAACAACATTTCCAGTTCAGTTATTAAGTCTTGTTCTTTGGAAAGATGATTTTCCATAAAGCGAAATCTTATTGTTTGGAGATATCTTCATAAATAACAAACATCTCATAATGAATTTGCCGCGCAAATTTTGACTGCCCTTTGTGCATGGATCAGTCACTTGCTTCCTTGCATCACATACTATTCCTAAAATTACTTGAAGTGTTTTAGTCAAGTAGAGAGTGACTAATCAGCATGTTGTGGTCTGACTGATATAGAATGTGTAAGTTATCACCAGCTTCTATCACCACAGTGAATGTTGGCTGGACGCACTAACAGCAGTCTGCCATGAGTCTTGTTTATATATTCTGCCAGACTGGGTCCTAACCATATCTTGATTTTGTCTGTCTGGTTATATCTTTGACATCCAGTAGCTCTTTTTTTCTTTAACTCTTTCTTTCATTATAGCTTTCAGTTGCTTGTTACATCTTTGTATGTGATAGTGGTGTCTTGTATTTCTAAATTTGATTTCTTTCAGCAGTGTCCTTATTATACTGAGTTGTTCCAGGACTTCCTTGTTTTTTGTTTGTTTGGTTTGTTGTTTTCTCATTCTTGTTCATTGATGAAGACTGGTTGAAATGCTCACCTGTATCTGCTTGTGTTTTTCATTTTGCAAGCTTCCAGGTCATATTCTATGATTATGTGGATTCTGGTACTGGCTTGGCAGTAGTCAATCCCCTTTTTCAATACTATTGGACTTTGTTGCTGCGATTTCTTTCTGTAGCATCTGTCATTGTTCTCAGGACTAAACTAGAAATACTCATTCTTTCTCAGCAAATGTCTACACTGTTTGCACTCTGGACTAGCCTACATGTACCTGTTGTATTTCAGGTATCAATGAGTATATATATAACTAAGATAATTTACTGTTTGGTGAATTTGTCAAAAACTGCATCCATTGATTTTGGTAGACAGCGCATATTATTTTGTTCTAAAAGACAAAGAAATATCAGGAGTAAATTGGTTCTCATTATGTCATACCTTTTCTATTGCTGGTGTTTGTCGGATTGTTTTAGAGGGCTAAGATTGTCACATGGTATGCAGTCCAGATTTTCCGGACTTTACCTTAATAGATTCAAGTTTTTACCATTCCAGGATTGGGAGCTGTGTATTGGTTAGTGTGTCTGCTTAACGCCACAGAGGGTTGTTTCTTCATTGCCAGTTGTGCAGGGTCAGATTATTCCAACCTGTGTGCTGAGTCAGTCCAGCTTTGTAAATGAGTACCAAGTATTTTCAGAGAAAGGAGGGTTATGGTCACCTCACCTTATTATGACATGACCTAGTATGTTTGAATGCCTAATATTCAACACTCCTTTGGCAGTATTTGACATAGGATGTAGGATCCTTGTCCCCTCTGACACTATTCAGGCACTCTCCTCTAAGAGTAGGTGCTAACATGAAATAATATGAATGAATTTATTCAATATCCATGGTGTTGTTTAGGGGATAATGAAACTCAGTTTCATAATTCCATGACATAACCGAGTTCTAAAACAGCTGCAGGTGATTTGGAAGCAGACCGCTTTGTGTTCATTTCAAAGGTATGGTGCGGTGGCCATTCAGAAAGCTGTGTAACTTTAATTGCTTAATAAATTACAAACAGCCAATAAATGCTGGGCTTGTTTGCAACGCTCTGTGAAGGACATGCAACTAACTTTAAAAAAAATACATTTATTGTTTTGAAAGAAGCTAAAAACGCAAAGAAGCACTTATCACAAACATCAGAAGAAAACAGTTGAAATGCTTGTTTACCATATCATAAGTTAAACACTGGAACGTATTGTCACAACTGGTTAGATTAATAGATATAGAGGTAGACAAGAAGATTCGGAACAGTCTTGCTTCATGGCATGGGCATAGGACATGATACAAACAGCCAGAGAATGAGAAGAGTGACTGTCCCTGGCAGTTAGCTAGGCACTTGATCAGGATGATGAGCATATATGTTTGTTGTGTTCTTGACAGATTGTGTATATTCTGCTGCTCATTAACAATAAACAGGTCAGAATAGAACTCGGCATTCGTCACTATTGTCTCTTTAGTTATAGACTTTCTATTTTAGCAACTTCTGTTGTTTTGCTTGTTTGTTGTTGTTTGCTATTACACCTCAAGCAAACATATGAAGTGTGTCTTATATGCTACTGACATACTGATTTAAATTTGCCATGTTATGTTTGTTTTAAATCTGACATAGAACATGTTTTGTTTATTGTGATAACAACTTATATTTTTATTATGATAAAGTTTTATTTCTTATGATACAGTTTTATTGTTTAAATGGTGGTAAATATTATATTAATTACAGTGAGGTACTCTTGATTATCATACATTGTTTGTTTGTGTAATAAGAGAACAACACTGGTGTAATTAAGTGTAATTAACGTACATTTCTTTGTACAATGAAAACACATATATGGTGGCTACTTCAGCTCAGAGGAGAAGGAGAGGTCCAAGTGTGTGAAAATAAAATTGGAAAGATCAAATGTTTGATGGCAAGAAATGCTAAAGCGCATTATTATTTTTAATGTGAGGTAATAAAAATTGTCTAGAAAATCAACCTGAATTTGACTGCGATGTCCTGCAAAGAATGTGCAAACTTCTTTGTTTGTCTTGATTATCATGTGTTTGTCTTGATTATCATGCAGGGTTTGTTTGTGTACTAACAGAAAAACGCTGGTGTAATAAAGTGTAATTAACATGAATACCTTTGTAAAATTATAGTAAATATGTGTTGGTTAAGGAGAAGGAGGGGTTGGAGAATAGAACAATAAAATTGAGAGGATCAGAGGTTTGATGGCAAGAAATACATTTACGTATATAACTAATATGAAAATATTTAACAAAACCATGAGGATGTCATACACTCTCGCTGTTCCCTGAGTAGTTTATCAAACATCTAGTCTTCTTGCATGAAGATGGAAAAAAAAACAGGATCCAGTTTCATAAGTCACGCTTTTAAAAAAAGATCCCTTGACAGGTGAAAACTGTCTTTGAGATCTTTGTTTTGGTAAAATTTCAAAATTAGACCACCGCCCTACAATACATTAGTAATGGCATGAATGATTCTGGTGTACATAAAGTGGATCCCAGGCAGTGCTGTGGAGTTTTTACGCTGGGTTGAAATTCCCCTAAACTGACCTAAGAAAAAAAATCAGAGCAGTAATGGATAATTTCAAATGCAAGGAAGAGGGTTCTTGTCGACATTGTTTATATTTACACAAACCCACAGGGTCTTCTGTACACACCCACAACATATTATGTACATAACCCCATTGTCTTATCTACACACATAGAGTCTTATTTACACTTCCGCAAGGTCTTATCTATACAGCCTCATTGTCTATTCTACACACCCAGAGTCTTATTTACACTTCCGTAAGGTCTTATCTACACATCTAGAGTCTTTACACTTCCGCAAGGTCTTATCTACACACCCTCATTGTCTATTCTACACACCCACAGTCTTATTAAACTTCCACAAGGTCTTATCTACCCACCTGCAGAGTCTTATCTACACGCCCAGAGTCTTATTTACACCTCTGTAAGGTCTTATCTACACACCTGCAGGGTCTTATCTACACACCTACAGGATCTTGTCTACATATCAACAGGGTCTTATGTATACACCCTCAGTCTTACTTAACCTCCACAAAGTCTTATCTACACACCCACATGTGCACACCAACAAGGTCATATTTCCTCAACATTCTAGTATAGAAGAGGAGCAGCAGGTACAGCATATCTGATACTATTGTAGAGCAACTGCACAGCAAATGTCAGTGTAACACTTGAGTAGTTTATGATCTATATATCATCTGTATATATGGATTACTCTCATTCTTTTTTGTTCATGTGTATTTATATGTATATTTTGATTGCACACATATATTTTTCAGTAGAACAAGACCTCTGTCATTTTCTTAAAACCTTTTGGTCACACATGCACCATGTTTAATAATTTCAACATTTATGGATGACATCATTGGCACCTTGCCGTCTTGACAGACGATAATTTGTTACATTGTGCTTCAAAAAGGCATAATAACTACAACCCATGTCGGTGGCGGAATGTGCCTTATAAGGCCAAGTTCGCGCTGTAAATGTTCATCCACAGTGGATGCATGTGAACACATGGTCATTTTCACCATCATGCACCATCTTATGTCTCACACGCTCGGTGTGTGACTTATCTGCAATAATTTTCTCCTTTGTCTTTATTCCATTTCTGATATTTGTCCTCCATGCAACACGTTCAGCGGCGACTTGCTCCCAATGTGCATTATCAATGCCTGTATCAATCACATCCCGCTTACACACATCTTTGTATCGTAGCAGAGGCCTGACCCTGAGATCTCTTACCCATCTGCAATTCACCAAAAAAGATTTCCTTTGGTATTCTGCCATCATCCATCCTCCTAACGTGTCCTATCCATCTGAGTCTATGAAGACTGAGCATGGAATATACCGTCACACAACCTGATCTTTCCAATACTTCAGTATTTGTGATTTTGTCTTGCCACTTAATACCAAGTATTCTTCGCAGACACCGCATATGAAAGCTGTTTAAACATTTCTCTTGGTGTGAGTAAGTTGTCCAGGCTTCACTGCCATAAAGAAGAGTACTAAGGACACAGGCTTGATAGACAAGGACTTTTGTTTTGGCAGTAAGCTTCCTGTTCTCCCAGACTCTTTTCGTTAACCTGTTCATTGTTGTTGCTGCCTTACCAGTCCTGATGTTGATTTCCTGATCTAGTAATAATTTACTATTTACCTCTGATCCTAGATATGTAAAATGGTCTACTATCTCTAGTTCAGTGTCGTCAATAAAGATTGATGGTACCCCATATGCACCTTGTGACATAATCTGTCTTCTTTTTGCTATTTGTTAAACCAAATTCAGAACAAGCATTGGAGAATGCAGATAGTAGACAGTAGTTCTTCCTCAGAGTGGGTCGTAATTGCAGCATCATCTGCAAAAAGCAACTCTCTGATCAGTACCCTCCTAATTTTGGTCTTGGCGTTCAATCTCTGAGCATTGTAGAGGCCACCATCTGAGCGTGAGTGAATGTATATACCACCATCCTGGTCACGAAAGGCATATTTCAGTAGAAGTGAAAAGTATATTCCAAAGAGGGTGGGAGCTAGTACACAACCTTGCTTAACTCCACTCTTGATTTCAAACTCTTCTGAAGTTGCACCATCAAACTTGATTATACCCTTCATGCCTGTGTGGAACAATTCCACAATGGACAGAAGAGTTGGTGGGCAGCCAATCTTCTTTAGTGCCTTGAACAGACCCTCACGACTGACCAAATCAAATGCCTTTGTGAGGTCGATGAAGGCAATAAACAGTGGTTGATTCTGTTCACAACATTTTTCTTGCATTTGTCGCAATGAGAATATCATATCAATGGTAGACCGGTTCTGTCGAAAGCCACACTGTGATTCGGGGTAGACTTGATCTCCTAGGACTTGAAGTCTGCGCAGAACAATTCTGGCAAATACTTTTCCAACAATACACAGAAGTGAGATACCCCTATAGTTGTTGCAGTCGCTCCGATCGCTCTTGTTCTTGTACAGCGTTATGATGCTTGAATCTTTGAAATCCTGTGGGACTTGTCTTTCTTGCCAGCATAGCTCTATTAGCTGGTGGATCTGTAGAGTGAGTGTGTCTTACCCACTCCTGATAACCTCTATTGGAATCCCATCCTTACCTGGAGGCCTTGCCAGATGCAAGTTCATTTATAGCACACTTAACTTGTTATGGTGGGAAGTGTGTCCAGGTGGTCAAGAGTTGGTAGGGCTTCTATGGCGTTGAGGGCATCATCCGCTAATTCGGTCTCACTTGAGTAAAGCTCCGAATAGTGCTCTACTAATCTATCCATGTGCTTTCAGTGATAATTTCTCCAGTCAAGGTTTTCAGTGGTACTCTTCGTTTGATCATTGGACCACAGGCTTTCTTTATCCCTTCATATATGCTTCTGATGTTTACCTTATCACTTGTGCCTTGAATGGACTCCCATAACTTGATCCAATAGTCATGTGCACACTGCCTGGCATCCTTTTGCACATCCTTCCTAGCTTGCTTTAGCTCACTGAGAGTATTACGCGTTGTTCTTTCTTTGTTTCTTAAGAGAGCTAGTTCTTTTTATCAATCAAGGGCTGCAGTGTCTGGCTGTTTGCCGTAAACCAGTCCTGCCACTTATGATCCACAGTGCCGTAAACCCTTACCGCTGTTTTATAAAGAGTTTCCTTACGTTTAACCCACTTTTCACTTGCTGTACAATTTTCTGATGTATCAGTGAAAGCGTTTTCAAGTTCTGTTGGAACTCAAAGCACTTATCAGGATCATGGGTGTTAATAATATTAATCCTGGGGCTAGATTTGTGTTTAGCTAGTGTAGATTCTCTTTGGTCTCAGTCTAACCCTTGCAACAACCAAAGAATGATCCGTATCACAGTCAGTACTGTGGTAACTTCGAGTTAATGATGTTTGGTTCATATCTTGTCTCCGTGTGATGAAGTCCAGCTGATGCCAATGGCCGGATCTTGGATGTTTCCATGTAACCTTATGCAGCTCTTTTGTTTTAAAAAAGAAGTTTCTGGTGCAATGCTCCAGCAGCCTTTGCCCATTTTCATTCATGCGACCGATGTATTTTCCAAGGCGCACTGGCCATGAACTCGAGTCCTTTGCCCACATGAGCATTGAAATCACAGAGCATATAAATGTAGTCAGATTTGGAACTGCCTTGATCACAGAGTCTAACTCTTCATAGAACAAAAATCATTTGTATCATTAGGGGAAGTGTCGGTGCATATGCAGTGATAATGGTGGCAAAACCACAAGAGGTTGCCAAGCGCAGGGATAATAGTCTTTCATTAACTCCAGCTGGAATTTCAATCATTCCCAGTAGCGAATTCTTCACTGCAAAGCCCACACCATGTTACCTTTTTTCTGCCTGCTCTCTACCCTTCCAAAAAAGGTGTAATTGTTTTCCCTGAGTGACCCTTCCTCAGCGAGGCGGTCTCCTGCAGGCCAGCAATATCAATCTTAAGACGATTGAGTTCGACATCAATCACAGCCGTTTTTCTCACATCGTCAATATTCGTCAGGTCAGTGGAAAATCCTGGACACATGGTTCTTACGTTCCAGGTTGCAAGCCGTAGCTTGAGGTTTCTATTTTTCTTTTTAGTAATACCTGGTGCATTGGATTTATAGTCTGCGATTCAGATTTTGTCCTAGCCCCAAGCACTCATTGAAGCAGGCAGGCTGTGGGGGATCGGCACCCAATTGGCCGGGGGATGCCCAGCTTGAGGCGGGCAGAAGCTGATCAGTGACATCTGTAGGTGCCTCCCACCATCAGAGGCAACCCGTGGCGCCCCATGTCTATGCCAATAGACAAGAACTTATAACCCATAACTGCTACCTCTCGCTTTGATTCCTGAGACTGGTTAAGACCATGGATGGAGTTATACCTCTCCATAGTACAAAGCCTGGGCTAAAGTATAGCGATTATGTGTTGCCCATGCAGCATGATCCCTCTCTTGGCCTGTCTAGTTCACTCCAGAGGAAAGATAACAGCAATACATCTGGAATAAGACAAGCTGCAGAAGCTGCCGGATCAGCAAAGCAATGCTCTGACTGCCTGCCTGTCGGAGCTTCGATCCTAGACCAGCTGCCAACCAAGGCTTAGGGCCTGGTCTGCCATGCCCTGCCATGACATTTTGTCTTTAGTTTGCATTTCCTCTCACCAGGATAAGGCTTGTACCCTCCCAATTGCGCTCTTCCACTCGAAGCCGTTGACACATTGTGGGGTGTCGAGTTTGTTAAGTGCCGCCCAACATTCGGCGCTAACAGAAAGCAGGTAGTACCGTCTGCTGTCATTATGGTAGCTCAGTCATATCTGACTCAGAAGGATGACATCACAATTAGTCAAATTACAAAAGGCTATTTGTCTGTCTGTCTGTCTGTCTGTCTGTTTGTCTGGTGCCCTCTCTCTATCTGTCTGTGTGTGTGTTTGTCTGTCTGGTGTATGCATGCGTGTACATAATAATATAGTTTTTAAATGTTAGTTTCATATTGAACCAAGCCCAGTTAAATAGATAAATGTGTTTATTTGGCTGTAGCCTGATGATTTCATTGTACTTAATGACACGAGACTGTAGCCGGCACAGTTACTTGTCTGAATCCGACCTAGTGACAGCCACGCAGGTTGTAGGACAAAGGCAGAGTCCATGATAACCATCTGGTCCTAAATACCATTCTCTCATCTTTTGAGAGCTGACTCCCATTTATTTGTGTGGTATAAAGTAAAGCTGTAAACAAACAAGGGTGTCACAGATTACTACACAACCCGTTTATTGATAATGTCCTCCTGGTGGTCATGGGTTCCATTCTCATTGGGGCAGATCTAGATGTCTAGAATTCACCTTGGCTGCCATGTTGACCCAGCTTAGAATCACTACCAGAAATCTTGGAAAATAAAAGTGAGTGTTTTGATACTGACCACACCAGCTGCCGAATGCCAGTTGATCTATAAATTATGGGTCTGGTACCATATGCTTTACTAAGAGTGCTTTATTTGTTTCTTCTGTGTTTATTGATTACACCTCTTGTTTAGTTGTTTAGGCTTTCTGATTATCCCAAACTTTTGTAAACACAATTTTAGTTTTGTGTTAGAAGCTCTCATTTAAAAAAAAAAAATTGGAAGGAGTAAGCACTCCTGGTGTGTTGTAGTATGTATATGTGCATTCTTTCTTTTTCTGGCTCTTTATTTACTTTATTTACCATCTTAGTTTGTTATCTGCATATTTTGATGTGTTCTGTCTGTTTTATTGGCATCTGTGGCTTAAGGGTTAATGAAGTGCAATTTCACAAGTCCCTGACATAACGGGTCGAGGGTTGGAAAGTAGCTTTGGGCGATTTTGGAAGCAGATTCATATGCACTGATGTCAGTGGTATGAGGCATTGACCATTGAGAAAGCAAAGGCAAACTACTGAATGTAAACTAACCTATTGCATCACAAACAGTCAGTAAATGCTGGGGTTGACTGCAGCATTCTGTAAAGAGCATTTTAACAACCCAGTTTCAGAATATGAAGCCTTAATGGTGTGAGATATTGGTTTATTTCAATTTCTCTCTCTGTTCTATAAAGACTCACCATTTTTATCATTTTCTTTATCACAGTTTTGCATGTGTTGCTTTCCCTTTGAAAATATCTTTCAGGAAGTAATAAATTGTGTTATCAGCCAAGATTCTAGTTTGGAATTCTTCTTTAGAAAAATTCAAATGAAAAAGGCATGGGTATATCCCAGGAATACCAAAGTGTGATTAAGGAACAGTCTCATTTATTGATGTACATAGAATGTATGTAAGTCTTCATGTGCCTAGGCCTTCCCAGAATGTTTCTCTCGTGACACCCCACAGGAAGGACTCTCAGTCATTTCAACAGTTCTCTCTGTTCTTTTGTCCAGGGTGTCTTTAATGTCCTTTGTTCAGTTGTGTTTGTGAGCCAAGCTTTAATTTCCAGGAACCATGCCTTCTATTACTGTTAATTCTTTATGAACTACTGTGATGTTTGGCACGGCCAAAGTACTTTAGTTTCCAAGCCATACTATTTATGAGCCAGTTTTCTTTGATGATCAGATCTTGTAGAATATCTATATTTTTTCCCCTTCTTGATCCATAGTATTCTAGGTTTTCCCATAATTTCAAGAAACCTCAATTTTCTTCTTCTTTGTTTGTTTGTGAACTGCTCCATGATTCACATGTGTATGTTGCCACAGGAGAGATGCATGTTCTCAACATGTTGACTTGTATTTCTGTACTATTGTTGTGTGACATATTCTTGAGGCTGTTTAACCTTTGCATCTGCATTGCTATGGCCAGCCTCCTCCTAACTTTTATTGAGCAGTCTGCACTGCCATGCCTACCTTGCTAGGATATATGAGAGGTTATCTGTTTTAACTGTAATCTTTATTTTGTTCTCTGTACGGCCATATTCTCAACACCAGGGCAATTGGAAATATAATAACAGAATTTTAGTATTGTGTATGTGAAACATTTTGTGCTGAGAAATGTTTAACGTCATTTGAAACGTTACATATCCACCACAGAGTGCGATTTGAGAAATGTGATTTAAAAACTACTAGAGGATTGGGTTAGGCTACTGTTTCCTCGCTGTGGAGACCCAGGTTCAAATTTCCCCAAGAAGACAAACGATTATGTATGAGAAGTAATATAACAATCTGAGCCTGTGTACTGTGTGGTGACAATGCTGGGATAAGTGGCCTCAGCACATCTCAAATCCAAATAGACATAACATATGACTAGAAAGCTTGACAAATGCAAATATAGGTGAAAATTCCAATCACTCTTCATCAACGAACAGGAATGAGAAAACATTAAAAAAAAGTCTTGGAACAGCTCAGTATAATAAGGACACTGCTGAAAGAAATCCAATTTAGAACATGCAATGCCATAAGTGCCATAACAATTGTTTTTTGTTTTTCTTTTAATTGAAATATAGATCTTCTTCCTGTGCCTGGTCTGGAGCAGACGTCGGTGACCACTGTTCCCCAATCCACTCTATCATTGGATATCTTGATAAACATTGGTATTGCCTATATTATCATTTGTAGCCCAACTGTTGAAGCTTGCCACATCCATCTTTCTGTCTGGCTCTGCCTCTTGCCTTATGTTTTCCCACTTCAGGTTAATTTCTTGATTCCATCACTTCTGTGGATATTCCCTGTGCATTTAATTTATCTGTGAAGGTTGGTTGGTTGGGAGGTTGAAGACGCTGAAACTTTCTCCCCTGACCACGGTGCAGCTCCACAGGCCTATCAGTAGTGCATGCAGTGGACTATACTCAAGTTTAAAGAGAGCAGAGACAAATTTCCAATTGTTTAAACAAATATATATTTAGATGAGCGAGCGATCAGGTGATCTTCAACACTTGTATGGTGGAGTCAAAAGTGAAGGACTCTGTTACACACCACGAGGAATATTGGTGCATGGTGCCAGCTTCATATTGTTATAGAACAATTGGGAGTCAGTGGGTTATGTGGCGTATATCATGCCTGCCACCTTTACTTTCCTGGACATTTTCTGGCACTCATTTTATGCTGGGTCAATCTGGAAGGTGAAGTACATTTTAAAAAAAAATCGACCTTGGGGATTCAACCACTTTATTTGCAGGCAAGCATGTTAGCCACTGCAGCTGCCACCTATAAATTAGACTAAACTATGAAAATTGTTTGATGTTCTTGACTATATTTTGATGTTCTTGACTATTTCTTGATGGTTTCCTAGAGGTCAGTGGTTGGGATCTGTTGTTTCATGTTTGAGACATGTGTATCCTGCCTGTACATGTAAACTTGATCAGGATCAGATTATTGTTTAAAAAATGGTCACAAATAAATGTACTTAATTATGGAAGGCTGCATAGCGAATGTTGATGTTGTGTGTGTTAGTGAATGTTTGTTTTAAACAGTCTTGTGATATTTCTGTTGACTGAAATTCAATATTTCATTTGATTGGACTGCAGAGTTGTATGATTCATAAAGAAGTGGGTGAATAGGGAGAGTGATTCCATAGTATATATATTGTGTGGGTTTGATGTGTTAGGCTTTCTCTCTTTCACACACTCATACCCACTCACATGCATGCTCATGCCCCCGTTTCTCTCTCTCTCTCTCTCTCTCTCTCTCTCTCTCTCTCTCTCTCTCTCTCTCTCTCTCTCTCTCTCTCTCTCTCTCTCTCTCTCTCTCTCTCTCTCTCTCTCTGGTTCACATCATAATAAGGTGAAATGTGGAATCATTGGCTCTATCAAAAGAAGAACAGCCTGATGTGCCCATTACATACCTCCAAAAGAAAAGAATGATCAAATCAGTCAGAAATCCACCAAAACCTGCTCATAACGACTACCACATGTTATGGACAGACCTGAATAAGTCATTATTCTGCGCCTCAGAACAAGGACACAATAGATTACGCAATCACATGCATACAAAATTCAACATTGGTGAATCAGCCATGTGCACATGTGGATTGGCGTTGCAGACAGTAGAGCACATACTCCAGGACTGCCCAAAATATAACATATCTAGGCAAACCTTCTTGCCTAGAGAGACAACAGTGGAAGATAAACTCTGTGGACCGCTGAGTGAACTAAAAAAAGACAGTTAAATTCATACAAGAGACAACATTGCAGTTATAGACATATTTCAAGTGAACGAAAGAAGAAGAAATTGGCTCCATTTTCTGTTGCCTTTCCTTCAAACAGTTTTCCAGAAAACTTAAAGTATTTTAGTACACAATCTTATCCACTGAGCTCAGTGTCATACTGGTAGGAAACTAATTCTCATTATTGGAGAACAAACCCCAACTATTGTGCTGACAAATAGGTGTCCTTACCACTATACCACCACAACTCCAGAGTAGTGGGTTTCTGTAAGACTGGAGTTGTAACTCTGGAGTCTGCATGCTTGGTCTCAGGTTGTCTGATCCCTGTAAAGGGCTTGCATCTATCAGGATGAGACTGGGCTAGAGACTGACCTCTGGACCCGGTACTAAAGTACCACTGGGCTAGAGACTGACCTCTGGACCGGGTACTGAAGTACCACTGGGCTAGAGACTGACCTCTGGACCCAGTACTGAAGTACCACTGGGCTAGAGACTGACCTCTGGACCCAGTACTGAAGTACAATCAACTCAGAGACTGTCGTACACAGCTGTCTTTCCTCTCTCCCAGTGCAGGAACTAGCAGTGTCTGCAATACCGATACTTGAGCTTCACATCAGTGGAGACATTTAACTAGGCTGCCACTGGTACCATCAGCTTCGTTTACAGCTGTAGAAGAGGGTAGAGCACGTGTGGGAATACCACAAATGTATCATTGTTGATTCTTAAGCTGGTACTCGTCTGCAGAAATACATGGCAGCCCCTGAAATGTTAGCCGGACTGCGAACAGAGTGGTTGCACCACAGAGAGCTGCTCCAAGATCCTGGCCAGTATAGACTCAGGTCATGTAACCTTTTAGTCCTGCTAGACCAGAACTTTAGAAAGGGAAAATCCCAACTTTACCTCCTAGTAGTAGAGGATGGGGAACGCACCACGGTGTGGCTAATGCAGCCCTGGGGACCGGGTATCCACTGGGAAAAGTGGACAACTATGCAGCTGAGCAGAGCAGGGTACTCACTTGTCCTGACAGCTGGAAACAGTTGGCTGTCAAAGACTGAGGTAGCAAACTCTCATGTGGATGTGGAAGGCAAGGAGAAACCACCACATTATCTTCCCAAGACTTCATGTTGAGGGGAAGAGGGGGAGAGACAGACCAAGATAAATGATGCTGGATGGATTGAGACGGGGGCATGGATGAATATCATCAGCAGAGTTGATCCAGAAAACCAAAGACCGAGATCTGTGGAGAGCTATGAACGCCTATGACAGCTGGCATGGCACTTGGTGATGATGATGATGATGATGATGATGATGATGATGATGAGAGGTCAGAAATATAAAAAAAAGAATATGTATATTGTGTATGTAGTACACATTCTTCCTTATTTCTGCACATTACCCCACGGTAGAACATAGGCTCTCAACCAGCCCACGCCAAGCCATGTATCTGTTGCTATCACCTGCAGCTGCCTCTCTGTTCTCCCCATATTCTTCATCTCTGTCTCCAGTTTTCTTGTCCGTATCTGTATAGGTCTCCCTCTGTTTCGTTGACCCCTGTCTATAACAAGGGATTCTCTACTGACACTCATCTCATCTCATCATGTTCCTCTTATACCTTGCGGTGTAGAGGTGAAGTATAAACAGCGGGACAGTGCCCGCATATGGGCTTCATATATCGATATTCCCATGGACTCTGTTATTCCTTGCATCATCATTTACGTGGTCGGCCTCTTCCTCTGCTTCCTTCTTGTCTGTACATCATTGCTTGTTGTGGTATACTGTTAATTGGTAACCTGCTTGCATGGCCAAACCATTTGACTTGCTGCCTTCTTATAAAATCTAGTACAGCTATATCTACTAACACTATGATTATGTTTTCTCACTGTGTGTCCTGTCCACTGCCAGTGTCTTTTCCTCACCTTTAGAATCACTGGTATTTATTTCATTCTCACCTTGAGCTAGAGATGGTGTATCTCTCATACCATTTTAGTCCTCCTGTTCTGTGCAGGCGCCAATTAATTGTTTGTAGTTTATTAAAAATTGTTTTAGATGTTCTCCTTGTTTCCGAGCCATACTAGATTAGAGTTTGTTTTAATTGTATTTTTATTTTCATGTATTTCATTTTCTAGTTCCTCTGCATAATGTGGAACTGTTGTTATTATTTTCTTCAGTTCTTTTTTCCATATTATTCCAGACAATCAGTTATTAATTTAGTCCAAAGTAGTTCTTCTTCTTCTGTCCTTTTTTCCTCATTAAGACATAGGTCCTCAAGCAACTCATGCCTGGACATATTTATCTCCTACAGCTCCCTCATTGTCCTCCCCATAATCTCTCTCTCTCTCTCTCTCTCTCTCTCTCTCTCTCTCTCTCTCTCTCTCTCTCTCTCTCTCTCTCTCTCTCTCTCTCTCTCTCTCTCTCTCTCTCTCTCTCTCTCTCTCTCTCTCTCTCTCTCTCTCTCTCTCTCTCATATATATATATATATATATATATATATATATATATATATATATATATATATATATATATATATATATATATATATACACACACACACACTCACAGAGAGTGTTTGTATGTTCCTTGTTATAGTCTGAGTCCTGAAGTTGAAGTTGAGTGTAGCCATTCTTGAACTTATAATTTACATTATGTGCTTCAGATATATGTGGTTGAGATCTGTAGTGTCAGTTGTTTGTACTTTATTGGTTAATTGAATGGTGATATAAGCACTTGTGTCCCATACTGAGTGAAAGATTTACGTCTGCATGTGTACGATGAGGAACATATTGAATGGCAGCATGTGTTCTTGTCTTGTGAAAATGTAAATTGTTTGGCTGTAATCATTGCTCCAAATGTCATGATTTGCTTGCTGTATTGAATGATATTTGTATTTAAGATCTGCAGAGGTTGTGGCTTGTGGTTTCGTTTATTGAATATTTTTGTTGTGCTGTTTTGTGCAATATGAGTGATACATATGTGGGTTTAACTCATCACTGAAATGTGTTCTTGTTTGCTCAGGAGGAAAATAACAGTCAAACATGTGAACATGTCATTTACAACATAAAAGCTTATGTCAGTGATTCTGAAACTGTTGTCTCTCAGCTACACTATCTTGCTTAAAATATACATGTATCTGTTTTATTGACAAGAAATAGGTAACGGTATTATGTGCTTGGCCTCCACATATACGTGGTCACTTCATAACAAGTTTGGTGACCATTTTCTATCCTCAATTGCCTTTCTTCCCTGATAGTTTCCAGAATATTCTAAAAATGTTACGATACTGGGTAGACCCCTGAGCTGTACCGATTAGGTAAATAATTCTACCATTGTCGGGTATTGAACCCAGCCCACTATCTGGATTAGTAAGTGCACTAACCACAAAAAAGTCAAGGTCACTGTTTCACACTTTAAGGCACATTGGACAGATGGTACTAGACCCATATTTGTATAGGCCAATCAGCTCTCAGTGGGTCATGTGGCCGCATTTACTTCCCATTCTGGTACTCATTTTAGGCTGGGTCGACCCGGGAGCCCAGGTCAGTTTTTAAAACATCTAAATCTTCCCTTGTTAGGGATCAAACCCATAACTACTGAGCTGGAGGGTGGATGTCCAATGACTATGTTACTGTTTCTCCCACTGACCAATGGGCTGAATGGTGAATGTCCAGCCTCTTTGCTACAGTGGCTTCCACTGACCACTGGACTGGAAGGTGAATGTCTAGCCACTGTGCTACTGTGGCTACCACTGACCACTGTGCCACCTTCCAAAAGTTTGCTCATAGCTTTCTTGTATTGATAAGGTTCTTTGTGATATGATAATGAGACATGAAACAACATGAAGAAAATATCAGAAAATTATATTGTTTAACAAATTATGTTTTCTGTAAATGGTTCTGAAATTCTGTTTGTCTTTGAGTCTGTCAGTTACACATTTTACTTTGCCTTGTGGAAACCAGTATGGTGCCACACCATTTGGTAATCACTGAATGACAGTGTATTTATAATGAATTACATAAAGTTGATTACTTGAAAGCTGCAGTTTAGATACATAGTTAGTTAGATATAGAATGTTTTTGTGAAGAGTATCAGTATGTTAAATAGATTTAGCTAAGGGTGCCAAATCATTTACATAGTGTAAACCAGAAGAAAAACCTGCCTTGAGGTTTAGGGCATAGTGAAACTGTTTTTTACAATTCCATGACATAATCGAGTCTAGGATTTGAAATTGGTTGCAGGCCATTTGGAAGCAGACCACTCTGCAATGATTTTGATGGTTTGAGGCATCTGCCGTTCAGAAAGCAATGGCAAACTATTATTGCCTAGTAAATCACAGTCAATAAATACTAAAGTACAGGACATGCAAGTAATTTATTTTTTAACTAGAAGAAAGCAAAACTGTTCAAGCTTATCTTTTACATTACAATCTGTCAATGTGTTAGATACAATCTCTCAATGTGTTACATTACAATCTTTCAATGTGTTACATTACAATCTCTCAGTTAGTTAGTCGCGGTTCCAACTTCACGGCAACAGGTCGTCCCATTATGCCCCGTTCCTATGCCACTGAATATCACGCGAAATGCTCCTCACTGCCCTATGTGAAAAGTGGAATAGACAGGAGTCTCGACAAGCCAACAGCCTGCAAAGGTACTCTGTGCATAATGCCGCTGTCAGAATGCCAACACAAAAGTCCTCCACGAAAAATACAGTTCATCATCGATGGAAGCAGCAGTCACTGGAGAACCAGTAGTGAAAAGGACACAGAAATTCTTTTTATCTGAAACATGTCCAGAATATTCATGATTAAAGTTCACAATGGAAAGCATTGTTTTAAATTTCTGAGATTATCTATTGTTTGGTGCAAACCAGACATTCTTCATTTTGCATTTACAAAATGTGTACACGATACAAGTACTTATATTCTTGTTTAAACACCCAGTATAGATAGAGAGGTAGGTTTGTAGCCTAGTGTTGCAGTATCCATGTTTCTTTATTATCTCATACCTTATATGCTACTTCATGTAAAGTGTTGATTATTTTAAGGCTGTTTCTAAATGTAATATTTATCACGTTATATATCTTTATTCTAAAGTAGTAACTTGATGTTTAATTTTCTGTGAATATTTGCATAAGCTTTATTGTTTGAATTTATTAATCGAGGATTTCATGGTGGCCACTTTTGTTGTTAATATTACAGTCATAATTATTGCATCGTCATTGTGACTGACATCTCAGCATTTTCCCAATAAAACATGTTCATTAATTATTAAGTGTTTGTTTTTGCTTGTAACACTGATGATCGTTTAGTTTATACACGAGGGTAGGATATGTGGTATAAGGACATTAAATCGAGACCATGGAGAGTGGATTTACAGGCTAACATCTCATATTTCATGTAAAGAAATACAAAGATGTATAGACATCTTAGAGAAACTGGAAAATTCCTTTTTGTTCGCTTGAAATCTGCCTATATTTTGTTTCCTCCATGAACTGCGCTGTGTTCTGCAAGTCCTGCAGGCTTCCATAGAGTTTGACATCTATAGTTGTTTCATTCAGCCATAGTATAGATTTCTCTGTGCTGTATTTAATAGTTTTGTTATATGTTATGCAGCTTAAGGTGCTTGTACTCTTGTACACGTAACTGTAGAACTTCTCTTTAGCTTTGTGTACATGTGGCTGTTGAGTCTTTTATATGTCTTGTACTGAGTATATAGATGGTGTTTTGCCCAGTTCAGTCCAATAGATGCCGGTCTCCCTGATCTAGGGGTTATACAACTTTCTCCGTAATCCTGTATACTCTCGTGAGTAATGTGATGTGCGCGAGAATTGGTAGCGGTTCTTTTCGCGTCTGTAACTTATGGGGTATGTGAGCTGGTCGCTCAGAAAGCAATGGCAAACTACCGAGCATAATCTTGCCAAGAAATCAACAATCAGCTGAAAGATGCTGATGTTGACAGCGATGTCCTGTAAAGGATATGCGAAAAAGAAAAAAAAAAGTCCAATAGATAATTGTCACCCTGTGGTTGAAAATGTGACTGGTGATTTTATTAGATTTTCTTTCTTTTGATAATATATAACTGGAATATCTGGTTGTTGTCTGAGCAAAGGCCAGAGGGACACTTAATCAGACAGCATCTTTTACCATTAGCACTGGGACTCTGGCTGCTGTAGATGAGGGTGGAGCACATATAGGCATGTCCCGAGTGCTGTGATGGCAGTTTTAGATGAGGGTGGAGCACATATAGGCATGTCCCGAGTGCTGTGATGTCAGTTCTGGACTCATCTGTGTCCCAAAACCTTTATATGTATATATAAGTGAATTCGCCTTATACCAGCAACTTATCATAAGTTTAAATATGACTGTGACTAACTGTTTTCTTGTCTCTAGACTCGTTTGTATCAATCAACATGAGCATGGTGTTTCCTTCTGTCTTTCCCTCTAACATGTTTCCAGCAGGGTTATATGTCTTGTGTATCCACCTCTAACATGTTTCCAGCAGGGTTATATGTCTTGTGTATCCACCTCTAACATGTTTCCAGCAGGGTTATATGTCTTGTGTATCCACCTCTAACATGTTTCCAGCAGGGTTATATGTCTTGTGTATCCACCCCTAACATGTTTCCAGCAGGGTTATGTCTTGTGTATCCACCTCTAACATGTTTCCAGCAGGGTTATATGTCTTGTGTATCCACCCCTAACATGTTTCTAGCAGGGTTATATGTCTTGTGTATCCACCCCTAACATGTTTCCAGCAGGGTTATATGTCTTGTGTATCCACCTCTAACATGTTTCCAGCAGGGTTATATGTCTTGTGTATCCACCTCTAACATGTTTCCAGCAGGGTTATATGTCTTGTGTATCCACCTCTAACATGTTTCCAGCAGGGTTATATGTCTTGTGTATCCACCTCTAACATGTTTCCAGCATGGTTATATGTCTTGTGTATCCACCTCTAACATGTTTCCAGCATGGTTATATGTCTTGTGTGTCCACCTCTACATGTTTCCAGCAGGGTTATATGTCTTGTGTATCCACCTCTACATGTTTCCAGCAGGGTTATATGTCTTGTGTATCCACCTCTACATGTTTCCAGCAGGGTTATATGTCTTGTGTATCCACCTCTACATGTTTCCAGCAGGGTTATATGTCTTGTGTATCCACCTCTACATGTTTCCAGCAGGGTTATATGTCTTGTGTATCCACCTCTACATGTTTCCAGCAGGGTTATATGTCTTGTGTATCCACCTCTAACATGTTTCCAGCAGGGTTATATGTCTTGTGTATCCACCTCTAACATGTTTCCAGCAGGGTTATATGTCTTGTGTATCCACCTCTAACATGTTTCCAGCAGGGTTATATGTCTTGTGTATCCACCTCTAACATGTTTCCAGCAGGGTTATATGTCTTGTGTATCCACCTCTAACATGTTTCCAGCAGGGTTATATGCCTTGTGTATCCACTAAGTAAAAGCTGTCATCCACCACTCAGGACTTGCCAGTGTGTCCCCCACCACTCAGGACTTGCCAGTGTGTCCTCCACCACTCAGGACTTGCCAGTGTGTCCTCCATCTCAGACAGAAGATGATGAAAAGTATGAACACTTATAGTTCGATGGCCAGTTATTTACACACAGCAATTCTTTGTCCTTAACCACTATCCTCCCTGTTAATGAGATGAATTATTCATTCAATCAGTTGTAGCTGCATGTGGTCATTGATTTGAGTCTCCTCGTGCAATAGGTGATCATTTACAAACAGTAACAGTATCACATCTCTCTTGTTCGACCTCTGTGTCTACCCCCCCCCCCCCCCCCCCTCCATTCCCACCGGTTAGCCCAGTCATATCTGACTAAGACCTGATTTCCAAAACTTCTGATCACAACTACAGTGTCTGCTTTATAACTACCTTTATTTTACATCATGCGTACGTTAGGTAAAAATATATAACTAATTTGGGAGGAAGGGGGTGAGGAGAAACTTCATGTGTAAGGGGGAATAATACTATTCTTGTTGTGTAAGGGAAATAAACCGCATTAAAAATTTTACTTTACATTTTTAAAATATCTAGTTCAATCACTTATGTAATATAATTACTTTTTACTTTTTACAAATTATTCTACTTTTGCTTTTGAAGTTTTTGTTTGTGGAAAACAAATTTTCCTTTTTAAAATATATATATACAAGCTATATTACATCAGCAATAATATTATAAGCCATTTCCATTCTGAATATTCGCAAAACATCTTTGTTTTTTAACATTTGGTTAGTGGGTTCGTTGGACTACGTCGGTTCACGAGTGCTCACTATTTTTAATAGTGACCTTTCTTTGCAGGCGCATACATTGTGTCTAATATAATAATAATACTAGTCGATAACTATAACTTCACATTTCTGTTGTCTAGTTGTTCTCCCCCGATGGTGTTTCCACCTTGTCGTGGTGGGGGAGCTTGAGTTTCTCAATGACCCTGAGAGCTATGCCGGCGGTAGCGTAGCTACCAGCAGGGCCTTCCAAGCCGGACAGGTCAAGGGTTAGAGAACAGGCAAAGAGAAACACCCTGGTCCTCCAGGTTGGGGGTTGAAGCGTGGGGTTAACATCCCCACCTTTGTAAAAACCATTTTGTTACGAAACAGATACATGAGCCTCGAATTCGGACTGACTTATTTGGACATCGACCTTGGAACGTTAAAGGACTTTTGAGATTTGGAACATGGAATGTACGGACACTATCGAGCTGGAGCGGCCGAAGAATTAACCCGGGAGCTGGTTGAGTATAAAATGGATATAACAGCAATTCAAGAAATAAGGTGGCCAGGAGAGGGTACTTTAGAGCAAAATGGAATGATTATAATATATGGAGGAAACACCCAAAATAAACATGAATTAGGAACAGGATTTGTCATCAAAAAAGAGTTATGGGGGAACGTTCTAAACTTTAAAGCTGTTAATGACAGGATTAGTAAATTACGAATAAAAGGTAAATGGAAAAATATAACGATGATTAATGTACATGCACCTACTGAAGAGAAAGAAGATGATATTAAAGAAGACTTTTATAATGATCTGGAAGATGTCATAGAAGAAACCCCCAAACAGGACATCCTGATTGTGCTGGGAGACTTCAACGCAAAAATAGGTAGAGAGCAAACTCATAAAAAAGTTGCCGGTATGGAAAGCCTACATACAACTTCAAATGATAATGGATGGAGAGTCATCAACCTAGCAGAAGCCAAAGGACTGCAGATCAGCAGTACCAGACTGCAAAGAAAGGATATACATAAACAAACTTGGAAATCATGTGACAAAGAGAACCTATAATCAAATAGATCACATTTTAATTAACAACAAAAATGCATCAAACATACAACAAGTTAAAAGCTATAGAGGAGCTGAGTGCCACAGCGACCACTTCCTCGTTGGGGCAAAATTTAAAATAAAACTTAAGAGAGCTTTCTATGCTAAACTACAAAGGTTACACCCAACATATAACAGAGAAAAACTACAAGAAATTACAGTCAAAGAGAAATTTGCAGATGAAATAAAATGTAAACTTGAAATTCTACAAAACCCGTTGGAGGAAAGCGTTGACCAAACTTGGTTGAACATCAAGAATACAATTCAATCTACCGCAGAAGAATGTCTCGGTGTGTTAACCACGCATAGAAAGAACAGATGGTTCAATCAAAAATGTGAAGAAGCAGTCATTAGGAAAAAGAATGCCAGACAGCTATGGCTAAATGACATCAACAACATCCAAAAGGAAGAGCAATATAGAAATGAATGTAAAGAGGCTACAAAAATAGTTCGACAGCAGAAGCGAGAATATATGAGTAATATAATCAAAGATATGGAAACTAATCACCAGAAAAACGAATCCAGAAAGTTTTTTAAAGAACTGAAGTCAATGAAACGAGGGCACCAACACAACACATATGGTTTAAAAGACAAAAATGGGAATATGATAAATACCAATGAGGAAATGTGCAACACATGGAAAGAATACTTTGTTGAATTACTAAATTGTGAAGCTCCAAGTAACACTTTCCCACAGGAAGAGGTTCTAACGTGTGAACCACAAATTGAAGAACCTGCATTTGAAGAAATCCTATATGTAATCACACGACTTAAAAACAATAAGGCAACTGGGGCTGATGGAATTGCTGCTGAATTTATAAAGGCGGGTGGCCATGCATTACATCTAAAGCTATACGAACTAATAATAAAAATCTGGAGGACTGAAGAATTACCCCATGACTGGAAAGAGTCATTATTGATACCTATCTTTAAGAAAGGAGACAAGTTCCAGTGTGAAAATTATAGAGGAATATCACTACTGTCCATAAGCTATAAGATACTATCCGCAGTATTACTAAATAGACTAAAACCATATTCAGAATACATATTAGGTGACTACCAGGCGGGTGTTAGACAAAACAGATCAACAATAGATCAGATATTTATCTTACGACAAATAGCCGAGAAAAATTGGGAATATAAAAGAGATCTCCATAACATTTTTGTGGATTTTAAAAAGGCTTATGATAGTGTCCATAGGAATAGTCTATGGAATGCTATGCAGGAATTTGGAATACCAAGGAAGTTAATCAACATGACCAGACTATGCATGGAAGATACTTATAATATAGTAACATATAAAGGCAGGAAATCAGACCCTTTCCAAATAACATCTGGCTTGAAACAGGGTGATGCACTATCGCCGCTACTCTTCAATCTGGCTCTAGAGAAAGTTGTAAGGAAGGGTAAAGGAGGAATGTGATATTGGAGGAACATCCAAGCTGCTTGGTTATGCAGATGATATAGATATTATAGGGGAAAATGAACAAAAGACATTGGAAATATTGACTCACTTAAAGGAAAAAGCCCAACAGATGGGGCTGGTTATCAACCAAGATAAGACAGAATATATGGTAATTTCAAGAGAAGGAATGGCTAAAAACTCTGGCCACATACAAATAGATAATATGACCATTAAAAGAACGGAAACATACAAATACCTGGGTACAATCTTCAACTGCTCCAACATCATAAGGGAAGAAATACAAACTAGAATCAACTTCTGGAAATAAGATATACTATGCACTACAACATCTACTAAAATCAAAGGCGCTATCTCGTAACACCAAGATCACAATATACAAAACACTAATCAGACCAGTTGTGCTGTATGGCTCTGAAACCTGGAGTACAACGAAAGGAGACGACGCCTTGTTATAAACCTTTGAGAACAAAGTTTAAGACGCATCTTTGGACCCATTAGGGATACACAAAGTGGAGAGTGGAAAAGAAGAAGTAACAAAGACATTTATGATCTGTTTAAGTCCCCGCTAATCACTGGTATCATGAAGGCTAATAGACTACAATGGCTGGGGCATATAGAAAGAATGGAAGATAATAGGGAAACAAAACTCGATTACGCTCAAGAAATAAATGACCGTAGACCCCGAGGTAGACCAAGAAGACGGTGGAGAGATAATATACATACTGACCTACAAGCACTTGGAATCAGTGACTGGCAAGAGAATGTCAACCAGAGAGACGAATGGAGACGGCTTGTATCTGCAGCAAAGAACCTCAATGGCTCGGAATGCTGAAGAAGAAGAAGATATCCACTGTCCCTAAAGGCTTGTGCCTGTACTGCTCAAGTCGATTCAGATACCGCTGCAAAGTTTGTTAATACACTCGGGCTTTTTCCGCGGTGATAAAACTTCGGTCTCCAGGACTTGTTGCATTTGATGATCCAAGTCACGCACGATATCTGTTAGTGTGTAGGGTGGTATGTAGGGTTTTTCCAGCTTTCGGGGATCGATCAGGATCACTTTCTTCATTATAGACCCACGAAGCCTTTCAACACGTTTATAATAAAACGAACGAACGAACGAACAAACTTTATTTTAAAAGGGTAACAAATTGGGCACGCAGACCCGTCTTACATTCGGCCCTTTCAATCACTCATCTTTCATTCATCAAATGTGCATGTTACATTAACATAGGGGAAAAAACATTGTCAAATGGATTTTGTAAGCATAAACAATGCATATTACGCATGATACATTCACATGAGGAAAAAAAAAACATTGTCAAATGAAAATTGTAAACATAAACAGTGCATATTGCAATGTTGTGAGACACATCCCCCATCCACCCTCATATCCCGCAGCTACCAACACATCCCCCAACCACCAAACCTCCCCCAGCCACCCACACATACCTCCACGCATTCACACAGAACCAGGCAAACATACATGCCGCCACCCACCCACTGATCCCCCACCCACACACATTTCCCCACCCACACATACACATCCTCACACACCAAGAAGAAGAAGAAGAAGAAGAAGAAGAAGAAGAAGAAGAAGAAGAAGAAGAAGAAGAAGAAGAAGAAGAAGAAGAAGAAGAAGAAGAAGAAGAAGAAGAAGAAGAAGAAGAATGAACGAACGAATGAACGAATGAACGAACGAACGAACAGACTTTATTTTCAAAGGGTAACAAATTGGGCACGCAGGCCCGTCTTACATTCGGCCCTTCCAATCACTCATCTTTCTTTCATCAACAGTGCATAGGAAAAAACATTGTCACATGAATTTTGTAAACATAAACAATGCATATTACTATGTTATGTGACATATCCACCACCCACCCACACATCCCCCATTCACTCCAACTCCTCCATCCAACCACACACATAACCCACACACACACACATACATTCCCCCACCCATCCACCACATCCCTACACTTACACATCTCCCCACCCACACACACCTCTCACCCACCACACATCCCATCCACCCACACCCCAAGCACACATACATTCCCCAATCCACACATCCCCCACTCACACACATCCACCCACACACATCCACCCACCCACACACATCTCCCCACCCACTCACATATCCTCTACCCGCCCCATTACCCACCAATAATCACTCATCCACATATCCTCCTCCACCCACACACCTCCAACCACCCAGCCAAACACACATTCCTCAGCCACACATCCCCCACGCACACACACATCTCCCCGTCAACTTACATATCCCGCACCTACCCACACACAAATTCCGAACCCACCCACATAATCTCCTATCTCCCCCAGCCCACTCACAGATCCCGAGCCCACCCCTACAAACATCCCCCACCATCTCCTAACCTACACACACTCTCCCACCCTCATATACTCTACCCATCCACACATCCTCTACCCACCCATCCCTCCAACCAAACATCCCTTAATCACACACCCTTACTCATATACAATCACCCACCCACACATCCTCTACCCAACCACACATCCTTCACCCACCCATCCCCCAGCCACACATCCCTTAACACACACCCCTACCCGTATACACACACGTCCCCACCCACGCATAATCTCCCCACCCATACACACATCCATCCCATCCACCAACACATCCCCCATTCACAAATACACACCTTCCATCCACGCACAACCCACACACACATCCCCAACCCATACACTCATCCCGTCACACATACCTAGACACACATACTTATCCCTCAACCACTAACACCCACACATCCCTCACCCACTCATCAACACATACATTTCCTATCTACCCACCCACACTCACACACCCCAACCACCCATCTAAACACACATCCCCCACCCTCACACACATCATTCACCCACCCGCACACCCAACCACACCCCCACCCACCCACACACACATCCTTTATCCACTCCCAGCACCCGTCCCACACAACACCACACCCACACACATCTCAAAGACACATCCCTCACCCACACACACATCTACTCACACATCTCCTACCCATCCACACATCCCCAAACTACAATCACCCTCACTACCCACACATACATCCTCCATCCAGCCACACACACACCCCCACCCAGCAGACATATCCCCCCCACACACACATCCCCAAATCCATCACCCACACCCATCACGCACCCCTCCCCCAACCCACACACATCCCCCACACACATTCACCCACACATCTATCATCCACAAACACACTCCCCACCCATCCACCCAAACATCCCACACCCATAAACATCCCTCACCCACACATATATTCCCAAACTCACAACCACCTCCACCTGCACACACATACAGTGACGATTGTCGTGAGCATTGTCGCAAAATTGTAAAGAAAATTGAGAAAAATTGTGCATATACATTTTGTAACTTAAACATTAGTGATACAATTCAACTCTCTCTCTCTCTCTCTCTCTCTCTCTCTCTCTCTCTCTCTCTCTCTCTCTCTCTCTCTCTCTCTCTCTCTCTCTCTCTCTCTCTCTCTCTCTCTCTCTCTCTCCATTAGCTAACGCTCTCGCTCATATTACAGTAATGTTATATTATACATGATAAAATCAAGTGTCATACATACAAAATGATAATGTGAAAGATGAAAATACACAAAAAATATGGAATAGCATATTACCGGACATGCGTGCACTCAACTCTCTCTCTCTCTCTCTCTCTCTCTCTCTCTCTCTCTCTCTCTCTCTCTCTCTCTCTCTCTCTATTACACAGGCACACACTCACACTCATTAACTCTCTCTCTCTCTCTCTCTCTCTCTCTCTCTCTCTCTCATACTCCCTAATTCTCTCACCCACTCTGCAGTGTTGTACATGTGTTCATGTTACAAATTATAACATCAATTGGCATTCAAAATGGTAATATGAACATGAGAATACACAACATATATGGAATTGCATGTTACATCATATGCGTGCGCTTAAATCTCTCTCTCTCTCTCTCTCTCTCTCTCTCTCTCTCTCTCTCTCTCTCTCTCTCTCTCTCTCTCTCTCTCTCTCTCTCTCTTCTCACCAACAAACACCCATAGACACTCACAAAAAATGCGTGCACACATACACACACATTAACAGATCCATTCTTCCACTCTCTCTCTCTCTCTCTCTCTCTCTCTCTCTCTCTCTCTCTCTCACACACACACACACACACACACACGCAATCACTATTTCACCCATTAAGTCACTCTCTCCATCTTTCATTTACTCAATATCACACTCTCTTTCACTCTAACTCACACACAGACAGACACAAACCCTTTCGCTATCAAATACACACTCCCTCGCATATACACGAAAGCATATACATATACATACACGAGCATACACACAATATACACACGCAAGTACACACATATCCCCTCGCACACATACACACATCCACACCCATACACACATACTTACACACACACACACACAAATACACATTCTCTCGCATACACTGCATGCATGCACACATACACACAAACTTGCACATACATACACGAACATTATATATATATATATATATATATATATATATATATATATATATATATATATATATATATATATATATATATATATATATATACATATATATATATATATATATATATATATATATATATATATATACACACACACACACACGCACACATGTACGCATATATAAACACACATATAAACATACTTACACACACAAGCACACATACAAACACACATTTAACACACTTACATATACACACCCACACGCACATTCAGACGTGCTCACACATATACCCACATACACACACATAAACTCACGCATACACATATATGGACACACGTACACACCAACCCATCCACTCACACACTTACTTACACATACACGCTGCCTCACATAATCTCACCCTCTCACTCACTCATTTACTTTCTAAACCCCACTAACTCACTCTCTTACTCGCACAGACATACACACACTCGCCCACTCTCTCTCATTCATTAACTTCTCATGCACTCTCTCACTCACCCACTGTCTCTCTCTTGCACACTCACTCGTTCTCACACTAACTCACACACGCTCATACACACATACTCACAAATTCCCCCCTCACTCACTAACTCACTCTCCCTTACTCACTCACTCACCCGGCGGCTCTCTAACTCACACTCACTCACTCACTCACTCACTTTCTCACTCTCTCACACAGACAGGTATACACACAACACAACCTCTCTCTCACACTAACTCATTCTCTCACTCAATTTCTCACACATACGTGTACACAGACATTCATTTACTCTTTCACCCTTGCAGGCGCACGCGCATACACTCTCTCACTTTCTCTGTCTCATACTCACTCTCTCACTCACACTCTTTCTCATTAACTCTCTCACCCACTCTCTCACTTACACTGTGTAAAATGGTAGTGAAAAAATGATACCAGTAGGTGACTTATGGAGGAAGATAGTCGGTATGAAGTAAGTATTGAAAGAGTTTTCGGTTGAATGTGTTGGGACTCATTGGCGTTTTCAGATCTGGTGGAAGGCTATTCCACAAGTGAGCACCAGAATACGCGAGACATGTTTTGTATAAGTCCAATCTAGGCTTAGGAACCTGTAATAAATTTAAGCGATTGCTGTTCATTGCATTAGATTGAATTAACGGTAGAAGATACTCTGGGGTATTTTCAGATATAATTTTATTCACTAATTTGGCTTTGTTAAAAAGGAATCGCGTTCGAAGTGGTAGAAGTCTTAGATGACTATACAAGTTATTACTGTCAACGTGCTTTATGTCAGAAACTAGACGTATAGCGCGATTTTGAAGCGAACACAGTCGTTTCATATTAGATTTAGGGCACCCATCCCAGATTGTGGAACAATAGTCGAGAGGTGATTGGATAAAGCATGCATAGAATATTTTTCGTGTGCTTTCATCCAAGAAGTGCTGAATTTTAGTAAGTTGGTAAACGTTTTGGGCTATTCTCTTGGTGAGGACGTGAACATGAGAGCTCCAGTTTAGATGTCTGTCAATTAAAAGACCTAATGTTTTGTGTTCATTTACATTGACTATAGGTAACGTGTCAACGTGGAGGTCGAGCGGTGCCCCAGTTATGGCTAGGGTCTGTAGTTTTCGTCTGGTCGTTATTAGCATGGATTTGGTTTTGTCGATGTTAATAATCATGCGGTTTTCATTGCTCCATCTACTAAGGTTATCAAGTTCGTTTTGCAAAGAGCTCTCTAAGTCACTAAGGTTCTCTTGACTAGTGTATATACTGAAGTCGTCTGCAAATAGGTCACACGAAGTATTGAGATATAAGGGAAGATCGTTAATCCATCCATCCATCATGTGCCATGCCGGTAAGCGTGGGCGGTCATATTCTGCCATCTCACTCGATCACCAGAGTCGTGGATCAGTTCCGTGTTTCTGTCTCGACCATGCCACAAGGCCAAGCCATCCAGATACTTGTTTCTAGGTCTTCCCCTTGGTCTGTTTCCCTCGATCTTACCAGTTGTCACCAAGTTCTCCAAATCATTTCTTCTCATAACATGTCCAAAAAATTGTGACTGTCTACGTCTAATGTCTCTGATCAGTTTACGATCTTCATTTGTTTCTTGAAGGACTTGTTCATTGGTCTTTCTGGCTGTCCATGGTATTCTTTGCATTTTCCTCAGAAACCACATTTCTACAGCCATCAGATGTTTTTCAGCCTGGCTGCTCATTGTCCAAGCTTCACATCCATATAAAAGTACAGGTTCTATGTAGTAGATCGTTAATATAAAATGCAAAAAGCAGCGGTCCTAGTATTGAGCCCTGAGGCACACCAATAATAAGTTGTGTGGGTTTTGATAGACAGATATTGAAGGACACTACTTGTTGTCTGTCGGATAAAAATGACGTAATTAGGTTCACCATACCTGTGCTAGTTTTCATTTGTTTGAATTTTCTAATTAAAATAGCATGACCTACCATGTCAAAGGCCTTTTTAAAGTCTAAAAATACTGCTCCACAAATGTTGCCATTGTTGTATTACAAAGATGCCAGTTATCGGTCATTTTTGTTAGGGCACTATGGCAAGAATATTTAGGTCGAAACCCAGATTGACTGTCAATTATTAGATCGTTGTTAATTAAATGGTGTAATGTTATTTTATGTATATGTTTTTTCTAATGGCTTTGATGGCGACGATATTAAGGAAATAGGTCTAAAATTACCCAAGACGCTATTATCAGTTGAGCCATTTTTAAGTAGAGGATAAACTTTAGCAATTTTAAAGGCAGATGGAAAGTAGTTTTTGGACAGGCATTGATTATATATGAACGTCAAGGACTCACTAATAATTGGTGCAGCACAGCGAAGAATTTTATTACTGATACCATCTAGGCCTTCTGAATTTGTTGCTTTGAGCTTTGAGAGATATTTATACACTTCTGCAACAGACATCAAGAGAATCTCAGGGGGAATATTTCTAGAGCATTTCTCTTCACAGAATGATGACAGTGAGCTTAAATTACAAGCTGAGTCTGGTATTGTGGACTTTAGATTCTCTATTTCTGATTGAAAGAAGGAACTGAAATCCTCGCATGTTATAGTGCTCGGTATTGCTGACTCTGAAGAGTGTTTCTTGTTGGTTAGCGAGTTAATAGCCTTCCATATATTTGTGTTATTTGATTTATCTACAATCAAATTTTTGAAATGATCTTTCTTTATCCTACGAATTTCATATTTAACTTTATTTCTTAGTCTGCGGTAATTGATAAAATCTTTATTTTTGTGCGCTGTATCTCGTTCTCTCATGATTTCGAGAACTTCACGAGTCACCCATGGAGATTTATGTTGATTCTTCACTCGGACTACTTTAACTGGCACATGTTTATCAAACACACTGTAGACTGTCTTTGTCCAGTAGGCTAGTGCATCATCCGGATCAGGAAGTTGGTAAACATGTTCAAGGGCTGCATTTCTTAAGTCGTCTAAAAATAAACTTTGGTTGAGAGTTTTTAGGTTTTTACATTTGATGATTAAATGTTTATTTTTAGGAGATTTGAACCCAGTTTTCGACCACGTACAACATATTGGGTAATGGTCACTAACTGCACTAACAGGAACAGAACATTCGATAATATTAACTGGACAAGTAACATATATATGATCAATTATAGTTGAGGAGGTGCCTGTAACCCTTGTGGGACGTTTATTAGTTGTTTGAAATCGTAAGATAGAATGATATCGTCCCATGTCTGGTTGGATTTAGTAATATCTATGTTAAAGTCACCTAATATCATGACTTCTCTACCTTCTGTAATCACTCTATCCATCATTGTAGTGAAACAATCATACCAACTGTACCCAGCACACGGATTCCGAAATAGGTATCCAATTAGAAACAGTTGCTGACTGGCTGGCTTCACCTCTAACCAAACACTGTCAAGGTCAAGGTGTTTATAATTGCAATATTTGCACTGATACAATTTCTCTGTAGCTTGTTTATAAGATCTTTGTTTGGTATTTGACCCTGCCTGATATTTGTCATATGTAGCTGCTGCTACAAAGTCTGTGCTGGTCAGACTACTAGAGAAACACTGCTTATTGGCTGAAAAATAACCAGAGCCACGACTTTCAATCTGTTGAACACTTTCACACTGACATTCCAACAAAAATTTAGAAAAGCAGGCTGGGAGAGATGCGATAATCTTATCTCTCAACATAAGATCAACTAATTTGTCATAAATTCCATTTACTTTGGCTGCTGACAGCCATTTAGAAAAAATATTTTGAATTTCTGAGATGTAATCAGAGAACGTGTGTGTTGGCTTAGGAGACAACTTCCTAAACTGTTCTCTATAACCTGATTCATCTAGCAAAAAATGTGACATAATTTTTGCTTTAATGTAAAGATAATCTTCTTTCAGGTCATTTGGGATCGACTCTATGACTTTAAGAGGTTCCCCAGAAAGACTTCTTACATATACTATCCCCCATTCAGGTTTTGGGATTTTGTAATGATCCATAACAAATTCAAAATTTTGAGTGAATGCTGCTATGCAATCACATGTGTTGTAACTTCTGATCAGACCTTGGTACTTCTTATGAGGTTGATCTTTGTCTGTTTCTCTATTAACTTTATCTTTAGAAGATTCAGCTTTCAGCTGTTCAATTTTCAGTTGTGTTTCTTGCTCTTCTTTCTTACTTTGGGCTAAGATCTCAGCTTGCCTCACTGCAGCTTCTGACTGTGCTTGTTGAAGCTTTAAAGCAGCTTCTGAGTCCTTTAGAGCAGCTTCTGATTGTGCCTGCTGAAGCTTTAACGCCGCTTCTGAGTTCTTTAGAGCAGCTTCTGATTCTGCCTCTTTCATTTTCAACGCCCTTTCGGCAGCTCTTTCATTCCGCTCAATCATCTGCTCTTGTTTCACAAGATATTCTGCATATTTACTTTCACTCCATGTTCTCAATCCCTCACCAGACATATTCATTTTTAAACCCATTTCAATGAAATCGTTTAAAGAAGACATGATGAACAATAGGTATGATGGAATAAATATAAACAAAATTACTTATGATGTTAGTAAGTTACAAATATTTATAGCACAGTTAATGTCTAAAGCCAGACTAACGAAAGTATAAAGAGAGATGAAAAAAAATTATACTCAAGTAATCCTTGGGTAATGTGCTGTTCAGTGGTGCTCGAAATCACACTGGAACGTCTTTCGGGTTGACGCACAAAATTTTTTTGAAGTTCACCAGACTCAGGTAAAGTTGACACAAAAAACCTGTACTTTTTAAACTAAACGAAATTAGAACGTTTGTAAATGTATGGTGTGTGTAATGTCACTGTAGTCTGTAAAGGTTTGTATGCTGTCGAGTATTATTGTTAGTCGTTACCACAATCAACAACTTTCACGCTCACACTAACCCTACTCAATGACATTCAAGGGCACGGCCGCCATTTTGGATTTTAGGTACAACATTTGTTGAATTTAGTGATAAGTCTGAAGACGCCTCGGTTGGCTTCAAATAATATCTTCACACTTATAATTTAATTAAATCAACTCTATCTAATTGTTACTTTACCTTAATTTATGACTTGCGCACTTCTATCGGCATGTTCACATTCGCTTCAAACTTGGACAAAAAAATTTACAAGTTCGCATTTGGTTCAAATCCCGGACGAAAGCCACCACGTTCGCACTTGTCAGAGTCTTGCGTAGAGCAAGATAAGTAGCTCGTTTTCTGGCAAGTGTGAAGCAATATCAAACTATCAAATCACACGAAGTGAATATCCGAAAGTATTATTCACAAGCTTTATTTACGCGCTGCATTTATTATCGCACAAACATCGCGCACTGACAATCCATAGCAATCATTACGGCATGAACAATATCACTACAATACATAATAATACATGCAAGCAATAAACATCTCACTTACAAGTCAAACTATTCAAGCGTTCGAACCTGTCTCCCACTGTCGTACAGGCTAGCTCTCAATGCAGATTCAAACACTCCTCGCATACCCATGCGACCTGTCCATTCAAACACCTAAGCCCGTCTGCCAGTTCTGGCGTTCTACACGCCACACGCCAGTCGGCGCTCACGTCAGCTATTGTGACCCCTTGTCACAGTCTCGGATCTCTAGGGGATCTGAACTCGGGCTCAAACAGGCAACAACAACTCCGTTAGATACAATATAGCAACATTTATTAATCTGATATATACAGTGCGCTGGCGAAGTGGGTTTTGACAAGCCCGCACTTGACATGTTGCATATCACAGAAGTTTAACATCACACATGATTATAACAAACAATTCTAAGCAACTATCTAGCATATGTCTACGACCCTAAATACACATGGGTCTGAACTATCAAGTCCCCCTAAGGTAAGCCCTGTTGCTTCTCCGATGTCCAGTCTGTCTCTGACGTTTCACACGTGTCGCAATCCGACACGGGTGGTAACTCTGTCCGAGTTCCTCGTGGACCCCGCAATCGGCGGGCCACATCAGTGTCCACGGGACAGTGGACTCACTGCCCAGTCCTTCGAGAAGGCTCTGGATTACTCAAGCCTTCGAGTGACTCACTTCTTTCCCTTGAGCGGGAGTTGTAGTCCTTCGCCAGTGTCTCTTACTTTATGTTGGTTACTGTCCAATGTGAGGCTGTGACAGGAGTCCCCCTCTCCCCCCTGATTTGATGGGTTATTATAAGGTAATTAGTTCTGTACTAATTCTGTCACAGAATCACATAAAGTCGGTGTTTGTAGTTTGGTGGATAGTAACTTGGCAACCTACACATCGGCATCAACACTCATGTATTCTCCCATACACCACTTCACGATGATTTGCTGAAGAGGTCTCTCTCCCCTGTGTTCTTAAAAATGCTTATCTGACCGAAGTTACGTGACGTTTCCTAGTTGTTTTTACAACCCGCCCTTCTCAAGTATCCTACTGATACCAAGATAATTAAACTCTGTGTAAGAGAGTATTAACAAGACAAAAGTCTTGGCTAATTAAGTACACCTGCAAATCTTGTCCTGTGTGTGCATTTCAATACACTTTTACTTCCGTATGTTGTATAATGCTGAATATGTAGTTACGCTGTTGTATCCTCTCTGACTACCTGTGTCCCTGTTGGCTTGTTAGTGTATTGACTAATATGTTGCTGCTTCTAATAAAGTGACTGTATTTTAATTGATAGTGTTCAGTTTTGAGTTTTGTGTAAAGTGTGTGCTCAATGTGTGGTTTATCTCCAAGCGTCACGAGTTGGGATATCCTTTATCATGAATTACCCCAATGTGTGTAATGCATGATCGGGCATTCCAAGCAGTGGCGCTTAGATGTAGTGTCTTAAATACTAAACATGTATCAACAATTTAGACAGGTAATACAATTTACATGAAAGACGCAGACAAATTAAAATAAATACGTTTTGCGTACAATTTGTCCGCTCAGTATATCGCTCTCTCATTTAATTCATTCACCCTGTCATTCACACATCTTTCATTCAAAATAGTATTTGGTTAAAATATCTAAGTAAAGTTGAGGTAAGTCTTACTGCCCTTAGAAAAAACGGATTAGGCGATATGTTCCCTTTAAGATAATAAGTACTTTTTGTACGAGTATTCAAAAATGGTTTATAACTTAAATAGAGAAAATTGCATAGGAAGAATATTTCGCCTATGAGTGGAAATACCTGTAATATTATGGTAGAAAATATACAAGTTACAGGTTGACATATTTTATATACATAATTCAATACAAGTATAATACATATTAAATACTACTAAATTAATTAACTAACTAACTAAATCCAACGATGATGTGTGCGTTGTCCTCCTGTTGTCCGCGTGTCATGCCATGAATGTTAACGGTTAATATGGCTGTCTCTTGAATGGTGTAATCGACGTAGTTCTATTAAGGCTGTTTGCACGGTTTCTTAGCAACAGCAAGCATGCAATGTTCTTAATGTCGAGTATAAAGTGTTCATTAATGCTTTCCTGATCACTGTCAGTTCACTGGTTGAAATCATTTCACAGATATTGTCTATCGCTCGGATTGTTTCTAGAGCTTTGGTAATTGGTAGTATAGGGTTCTCAAAGTGTCATGTTCGTGGGTGTTATACGTAACCTATTCACTGGGGTGTTATTACTTCTAAATGAAAGTTCTCTAGCAGGTGTAGAGTTACACTGTTCTATGCCACAGAATAAAATATCACAGCTTCTTGTATGGCGAATTATTAATGTGCCTAATGTTATTCTGCTGGCGCATTCGTTTGTCGCGATAAAATATCAGCAATAATGTTGTCAGTGCCTCTGATATGGCGGATTTCGAAGTCGAAATCTTGAAGAAGAAGACACCATCTTTGTAAACGATGGTTTTTTGGAACACCTTACTTAAGCACCAACAATGGCGAGTTATCGGTGAGCACAACAAAATGGGAACCTAAGAGGAACTTAGATAATCTGCGCATACAAAATAGTAGACTTAATGCCTCCAATTCCACCGTAGAATAATGGATCTCTGCCTTGCTCAGCTTCCGGCTTACGTAGAGAATTGGATGTATCACTCCTAGCACTTCTTGCATTAAACATCCTCCAATTGCGATAGCACTCGAATCTGTGGTCAAAATAAAGGGTATATCTATGTTTGGTAATCTTAATACTGGTGGGTTAGAAAAAATGCATTTCAATCTGCACATTGCATCCTCTAAGCGGGTACTTTTACAAAATTTTTCTGGATGATCTTTTGTCAACAGATTAGAAAAAACTGATGTAAGTTCTGCCCAGTTTGGTATAAACTTGGCATAATAGTTTATGAGACCTAATAAACTTCTAACTTGTTTCTTTGTAGTTGGAACTTCTAGATTGAGAATTTTCGATACAATTTTATCATCTGTCAACAGTTTGCCTTCAGAAATTCTATGACCAAGGAAGTCTATCTGTTTATAGCCTATTTCAACCTTGGAAGGTTTGATAGTAAGTCCAAAAAGAAAGATTTGGTTGAAGACTTGTTGGAGTGTAAGTAAGTGAGAAGTCATATTAGAAGAATGAATGCATATATCATCAATATAAGATTGCACGTCCTTGATGCCGTGCAATAACAATCTAGTTAACCTGACAAATGTGGCGGGAGCGTTCTTGAGACCAAACTGGAAGATATCTCCATTCGTACAATCCAAGAGGTGTAGCGAATGCTATTATATGTCTTGAAGAAGGGTGTAGTGGTACTTGCCAGTAACCTTTCGCTAAATCAACCTTAGAAAATAAGGATGATTGAGACATATTCAAACTGAGGTCTTCACAGCTGTTCATTGGCTCAGCATCTGTTGTGGTTATCGTATTTAACCTTCTATAATCTATGCACAAACGAATCGTTTGGTCCTTCTTTTTCACCAGGACAATTGGTGAAGAATATTGGGACATAGATTTCTGTATTATTCTATTTTTCTCTAAGTCCAAAATTTCTTTGTCTAAATTTGCTCTATAATGCAAAGGAATAGAATATGGTCTACATTTGATCGGTGTCAGATCTGTCAACACAATTGAATGTGTTATTTTGTCAGTCCGTCCAGGTTTGTTAGAGAAGATAGTTTTATAGTCGTTAAGGAGAGACAAAATGTCTTGTCGCTGCTGTTGTGTCAAGGTGTCAGAGATTTGTATGTCCTTCATACTACTGTCGTCATTCATAATTGGTACTGGAATTTCCGTATTGTCTACGTCCGTCTGATTTATTACTGATGCTACTGTTTGTAAATTGTCCTCAATGTCATTGTCGTCGTCGTCGAGACTAATAGTTGTCAATGTGTCGTCAAATTGGTCGTCGTTGTCGTTATCCCATATTGTCGGTATTTTAAATATGTTTTCGTCGTCTTCATTGTCGTAAGAGTGCGTCGTTAACGATGCTTCGTTTGTCGAGGTGTCATTCAGTTGGGTAATTGTCGTTTCGTTTCTGTCATCTGTTATCTGCGTCTGCTTACTCGTGTCACTGTCCTTTCTAGCATAGTATGGTTTTAACATATTTACATGGAATATTTTCAACTTTCCATTCAAAGAAATTACGTAGTCAACTTCCGAAATTCTTCTCACAATTTTAAATGGTCCCTGCCAAGAGGTTGATAGTAAATCTCTCTTGTCGGGTAGCAATAGTAAAATATCCTGATCTGGTTTTAATACAATCGTTTTTGCACCTTTGTTGGCGTATTGCCTGTACCTAACACCTTTCTCCTGTAATGATGTTCTGGCCAGTATACAGGATCGTAATGATTTTGTCTCTGGTGTCAGTGACTAAATCATAGGTGGAAACTGGTAATTGGGTATTTACAGGTTGTGATATTATATCTTTGTAAATAGTGAGAGGTCCTCTTGGGTTCGCTCCATATATCAATTCGAACGGAGAGAACCCTGTGCTTGATTGTGGGACTTCTCTATATGCGAACAGCACCGTTGGGAGAAGTATATCCCAATCGGCTGGATTTTCAGCTGTCACTTTGGATAACATATGTTTCAGGTCCCCATTTAGTTTTTCGCAGATTCCATTCGCGGCCGGTCGATAGGGACTGGTGAAACATTGTTTTATGCCTAGTAACTTAGTTACCGATTGAGTGGCATTGGATATGAACTGTGTTCCCCTATCTGAAATTATCTTCTCCGGGAAGCCAAAACGGGAGAATATCTGTAAAAATACGTCCGTCACATCCTTAGAGGAGATAGATTTTAATGGAATCATTTCTGGCCATCTCGAACATAGATCAATAAGTGTAAAAATATATCTATTTCCTTTGTTTGAGATGTGGTTTAACGGACCTACTAAATCAACTGCCACGATTTGAAATGGCCTCGAGGCAGTTGTGGTTGATTGAATTTCTGCCGTAGGGTTTTCCCCCCTTTTAACCAGTTTCTGACATGTATCACATGATCTACAATAGGTTTTTATGTCTTGGCAAAATTTAGGCCAATAAAATTGGGTCAGGACTCTGGCCCTAGTCTTTTCGTAACCCATATGACCTCCGAAAGGTGAGTCATGGGCTATATTTAGTACTTTCTCACGATGTGATTGAGGTAGAACTACTTGCTGTATCGTGGTCTGATCTCTGGTATATAATCTAGTCAGAACATTGTTCTTTAATCTAAATGTCCACGACGCATTTTTAGTCAATTTTGGCTTAAGTCCTACTAATCCTAAAATATTGTGAAAGTGTAGGATCTGCTTTTTGTTCTTCTCCAAAATTAGTGATGGTAGTGTTTGGTGATATAATTTCTAGTGACTCCTGCAGTTGGTCGGTGTGGGTTTTGTGTGTTGTCTGTCGTGTTATTGCATTCGTGTGTTGTGTGTGTTGTTGCACATCTACAGGCTTGGTAATTTGTGGATCGATGGCATCCTCAGTTCGAGGTTTTAAGTTGGTGGTATCACTGACAGATTCAACCGCCCCTGCATTATGCACCTCGGTGAATTCATTTTGAATTACTTCATTGGTTGTCTCCCTTGTGCTTTTGGTAGTTTGAGACAAGCACGCGTGGTGTTTCTCTTTAGAATCGCTGTTTGGGTTCTGGATACAGTTTTTCTGCTCCCAATCTCTGATTTCCTTCTCAGAGCAAGATCTTATGTTGGGAAGATTCCCAAGGATAATCTCAGCGACAGGATTTTCTAATACTGCGCACAATACTAGTCCTGATATAAACGGTGTGCGAATTTCGACAAGTGCTAGGGGGTATCTTTCGATGGTGCCTGCGAATGTGCGACAAGTTACGTATTTGTGTGTGTAGTCTTTGTCGTTAACTAATGTTTTCTTAATTCCACACAGAGTTGCGCCGGAATCGCGTATTAATGTGCACTTTTTGTTATTTACAAAACCTGTTGAGAAATTTAATTTGCCTGTTGATGATAAGGCTGCGTTGGCCATTTCGTTAGAAATAGGGATTGTGTGGCCGCATAGCAATGTTGTATCAAGCTGGAATTTTCTACAGGTGTTACATTTGTTATCTGTAATGGTGTCAATGATTTGCACTGCATTCCCTAGCTCACTCAAACTTTCATTCTGATTGTCACATTCGTTCAGTTGTTCAATATCTTCATCTGAGGAAGTGTCAATTAGTAGCGGCATTGGCCTGCTTCATTATCTTTCGCCCTTCACAAAAGCGTGAATAATGCCCAAAGCTGGAACAAAAATAGCATTTGACCGCTCTCTGATACGCATTTCTCTTGTTCTTTTGTTTCTCCACTATCATTTGGAGATGATGTGGATAATTTGGTGATTTGTCACACATCGCGTACTCTTCGTGTGTCAGATGACAATACTGGCACTTAACTGGTTTCGTGAACTTCGAGCGTTGTTTGAACTTATTTTCAGTTGGTTTTGAGTATCTAGTGTTTGTAACTGCTGCTGTTTCATTTTGACTCATGTTTAACTGGAAAATATCGCGGTTCGCTGTAAAAAAATGCGCTCCCCTTGGTTTCTACTTCTTGGATGGTTTTACAATCCATTTGTTTCAAAAATTTAGAAAAAGGTGTTGGGATTGTACTAACAATTTTGTCAATTATAGTGAGTTCTTTCAGTTTGTCATGGTTGTTATTAGTTTTTGCTGAGTTTATCCACTTTGTACAAACATCCTGAACTGTAGACACGTAGTCTATGAAAGTTTGGTTAGGTTGTGGGGATAATTTTGCGAACTGTTGTTGATAGCCTGCTGTATCTAATGAGAAATGTTGGAGTATTCTTTGCTTTAAATAATCATAATCTTTCCTCATATCTTGTGGAACTGTCTCTATTACTTTTAATGGTTCAAGAGCTAAATTTCTCATCAAAATAAATGACCAATCGACTTTTTCGACCTTATGGTAGGTCATTAAACACTCAAAGTTTTCCAGGTATGCGCTGATAGAATCTCCTGAGCAGAATGCTTTAACGAGGCCTTTATACTTGTTGTATTTTTGTTCCTCTTCCTTACTTCTCATTTTATTTACTGACATTTCTAAGTTGGAATCAATTTCCATCTGTTTTAGTCTTATCTGTGTATCGGCATTTAATTGGGATTGTTTGGCAGCAACCTCAAGCTCCATTTGTTTCTCTTGAGCCTGCAATTGCATTTCTTTTCTTCAGCCTGTAGTTGCATTTTTTTTATATTCTGCCTGCAATTGCATCTGCATCTTTTTCTCTTCTGCCTCAATTTGCATTTTCTTCTCTTCCCGTTCTGATTGCATCTTTTTCTCTTCTCGTTCTATTGCTCTTTCTTCCCGCGCAATGTTTTCTAAATGCGTCTTCTGTGCTCATTCTGACAGTTTCTCCTCTTTATAACCTAATCTAATACCTAACTCAATACATTTTTCTAACGTTGACATCTTGTCTTTTACTTGTTGTTAATTTTACTGAAATTAAATCCCTTAGACAAAAGTTGGGGAGTAGAAAATTTAGTTATCTCCCTTAATGTTTACATGAGCAAATACACATGAAAAGTTTTGTTGGTTATGAGGTTATGAATATACATACAAATCAATGCAAATCAACAATGTTACATAGATGGATGATGGTAAGTACCGCTTAGGGTTGCAATGGGCATGATATGAAACTCATCTTATTTTCCCTGAACTTGCGAATGTAGTCTTGTTCTCTCGCCACTGTTGGATAGGTTACATAGGTTACATACACCACAATTCGCGGAACAATCTGCTAGTAGAATTCAAAAAAAAATTAGTAACAGTCACGTAAATGTCACAGTCATGTCAAATTCATAATATTAACATCATTTGAAATGTATCTGAAGAGGGACTAATACTAGTTCATTACTAGATAGCTGCAAAGTTATTAAACTTGTTCTGTATTAAATTTGATATCATTTAATTAATTTTTTTACTTGGCAATCAATAGCTGTCTGAACGTAAAGCTTGTACCAAAACCGGAGCCGAGCCCCCAAATAGCCTGTCACAGTCTCGGATCTCTAGGGGATCTGAACTCGGGCTCAAACAGGCAACAACAACTCCGTTAGATACAATATAGCAACATTTATTAATGATATATATACAGTGCGCTGGCGAAGTGGGTTTTGACAAGCCCGCACTTGACATGTTGCATATCACAGAGGTTTAACATCACACATGATTATAACAAACAATTCTAAGCAACTATCTAGCATATGTCTACGACCCTAAATACACATGGGTCTGAACTATCAAGTCCCCCTAAGGTAAGCCCTGTTGCTTCTCCGATGTCCAGTCTGTCTCTGCCGTTTCACACGTGTCGCAATCCGACACGGGTGGTAACTCTGTCCGAGTTCCTCGTGGACCCCGCAATCGGCGGGCCACATCAAGTGTCCACGGGACAGTGGACTCACTGCCCAGTCCTTCGAGAAGGCTCTGGATTACTCAAGCCTTCGAGTGACTCACTTCTTTCCCTTGAGCGGGAGTTGTAGTCCTTCGCCAGTGTCTCTTACTTTATGTTGGTTACTGTCCAATGTGAGGATGTGACACCCCTGCTATTGTGTACTGCTGACCAGCAGTCGTTTAAGCTTCGCTCAATTGCTGTGCTTGGCTGCTTATCCGGGCGTCGTCAAAGACGCCGCGTTCTCTCTGCAGTGTTTAACATCACTCAGGGTTGCGTTTTGTTATGTTGTCTGGCGTTGGTACAGACAACGCGTCGCAACCTCGGATGTGAGACCTTGACACTAAACACATTCTATCTCTACTGACTCGAGATCACTTCTACGGGAACAGTTGAGAGAAGTGGAAATGTATACAGCAATACCTGTCTCTAATTTTTGATTTGCATCTCTTCGAGTTACTTTAAACCCCTTAAGAGTGATTTCAGAGTCGGTTATTTTGTCGCTGAGACGACTTCCTGTGATTCCAAACACATGGAATTGTTTGCACAGTATTACTGAAAGCTCAGGTAATGTATTGCGCAAATGATAGATGTTGAGATGGCCTATACGTAGGCCATCTTTGTGAAGCCACTGATCGTGATTGGCGAACATTGCACGATGAAAGGATGATGTCGCTTGCGGTAGAAAATTTCAGAGTTTTCGTAACTTTATTTAGTAGTAGTTAAGACTATTAGATGGGGTAGGAAAATGTCTGTGCTGGAGTGACATCATGAAAGCTTGATGCAGTGCTGCAGGATTGTATTGCATTAGCTGTTGAAGTTGGTGGTTCCACTGATAGGAGTGTAGATTACCATCCAACGAGGGACCACAGCTGTGAGAGTTACTGGAAGTGCCTACATTAGAAGCATACATCGGGGCACAGCAACATTGTTTAACGGTGTTCCCTTTGACATAATAGGGGGAGGCTGCTTTATGGGCAAGGGACGAAACAAAACATCATAGCAACACTGGGATTGGAGCATATCCACGGCATTGTATTCCTGGGGTGTAGGCAATGGTGGTGCAGGAAGAGAAGGAGCGTTTTCTGAACACTTAGAGGTGGATGTCGCCGGGGGTGAAGTTCGGTTTACTCCTGTAACTGGTGCTGGTTGTTGTGCACGTTCGGGATATTTTATGTTCTTCGCTAGTATACTACTTCCTAGCTTGGAACAATGCATTTGATCCCTGTATAGTTTTTTCTTAGGAGCCCCGGACGACGAAGTAAAGTACGGAGTTTTATTAATGAAACTAATGGCATTGTCTTTACAAAATTTATACAAAGTTAGATTGGCAGCATCGGCAGTCCGACGCTGGAATCCATAACATGGTGTAATGATGGATGAAATGAACATAGATGAGTTAGGAAATTTATTTCGTAACAGTACCTCCAGCGTAGATAGTTGTGAGGTGCTTATGATGTTATTATCCATTATGACAATGACACCAATATGGACTGTCGCTTTTTACATTCTCTCATTCACTTGGAATTTTCGCAGTGTAGCGGTAAGCCTATCAATGCCAGCGCCTGGTAGAAGGAAGATTGAAGTTGACTCGCTGTCAGAAGATGACATGCAATCACTATAGATTCCCTTCAGCACCCAATAAGGCGCCTATGAAACCACCATGTTGCAATATTTGTTTCCGCTTCTTGATAGTCTCTTACGCAGTGAGCGCTCTCAGACTGTTCTTGTGCTGATGTAGACGCCTCTTCTGAGCCTGTGTCAGTGGAACATTACCTTTTAACACATTGTGACAGCACTCGCAAATTGATTGGACGAGGTCTGGGGACGTCACGTCATCCGGCATTCACCTCGCCCAGAACCCGCAGCATGGCCCCGTGACGTTTTACTTGGTTGGACATTGATCTGGAAATATATGACTTCGTAAGCGGAGCTGATCATGGTGTTTCATGTCGAAGGTCAAATAACCGCGTGGAGCCGCTGTCGCGTCCTTAAACTCTCTTGGTCATATGACACGCGGCCTGGGTACATCTGTTTGGCCAGGTTAGTAATCTGAGACCCGTCACGTGGGTTCTTAAACGCCACTAGGTAATGTGAATTCAAACTGATGTTCTTTGCTCTTTATTCTTCCCAAAGAGATTCTGGACTATATACACGAGGCTGAGGTTGCGATGATGACTACCGTTAGTAAATAGCTTAGTCACCCTATCATCTGTCTCGGACACTGGGTCATCTATTACCACTAGCAGACGTCTATTACCTGTCCACTGTTCCATATCCGGTAGGACTTCGTTAAATTGAATGCCCTTCATAGTCTCATACGTGGAATGCAATTCTCCGTAACACCATATAATCTCCTCTGGAATCGGATCGGTCATATCTGGTAGATGAGCCGGAAACTTTTGGATAAAGACGGATTTTACCACAACGGTTGTTCCCGCATTCAGAGCCGTAAAAGAATGTTTCCACCTCAGATCCATGATTAATAATAATCACCTATCAACTTGAGACACGTATTTTATGGGACTCGACCAGCCTAGCTCCGCCCGCGTGCCGATGTCCGGTTACGTTCGCGATGGTTCGCCCCGAGCGCACCCCCGGATCTATGACTAATAATAGACACCTACCCACCTACGTCACGTATTTTATGGAACTAGAACACGCCCTACCTCGCCGTTTCTTGTGTCAGTCGGTCTACCCCGCCTTGCATACACACACATCCCGTCCACTACAAACGGTACTAACCACCATCTTTACTTTATTAAGGTTTTCATTTGAAGCTCTGAGACCGTATGATGATAGTGATTAACCACATCCACTAAAGACTACTAATAACCACTATCTTTTATTTTCAATTTAAAAAATAAATAAATAAATAAAATATAAACGTTACAAAGGATAATATATCTTTAACAAAGGGAGAAAACCGCAATAATCCAGTCGATTTGTTATTCATGAGTTACATCCCTTGTCAGGTCAAAGGTTACTTGCGGTCCGCTTTTGTGACATTTTTCTATGCGGATCCATACTCTTCAAATAGTAAAATATGACGTCACCAATGCGGATCGGAACCGTATTTGCGACTTAGTTAGGACCTGACATACTACTATGGTGGTAGTAGTAGTAGTAGTAGTAGTAGTAGTAGTAGTAGTAGTAGTAGTAGTAGTAGTAGTAGTAGTAGTAGTAGTGGCGATGGCATTGCCGAAGCGTTTCGTATGCCACTTAACCGCGTTCGAAACACAGCGGCTACCAATTTGGCAGCAGACCGTGTCGCGGTGGGTTTAGTGTGTTGTAATGGGAGCCGGTCGATCAGAAAGCAATAGCAAACTTTTTTTTCGCATATCCTTTACAGGGTATTGCAGTCAACGCCAGCACTTGTCAGTTGTTGTTGATGTCATGGCAAAATTATATATCCCGTAATTAACCAACGCGATCAGAACCGCTACCGATTCTCGCGCAGCTGCAATGGCAAACTACTGAACGTAAAAACTTGCCAAGACATCAACAACGTCAGTAAAATGCTGACGTTGACTGCGACGTTCTTTAAGGGCTATACAACTTTGAAAAAAAAAAATAATTATTTATTATTAATTATGAAATCAATAGGGGAACCTTTTGAGGCCACAAAGACAGTTCAGAAATAAACACATGCATTCTTTGGCGGTGGTGAAAAGAAAGAAGTAGAGACCAGAAGAAGCACTTTTTAAAAATCTTGCACATCCCTTACAGGACGTTACAGTCAACACCAGTATTTTCAGCTGCTGTTGATGTACTAGGCGAATTTTACGTTCAGTAGTTTGCCAATGCTTTCTGAACGACTGGCTCTCACACCAACACGTTATAACACAACGCGACACGGTCTGCTGCACACGTCGGTTGCAGATGAGTATTGAACGCCTGGTAAGCGGCTCACGAACCGCGTTCGCAAGGCTTTGGCTACGGAGTGCGAAGAAGCACTAGACAACAGAAATTTGAAGTTGTAGTTACCGACTGGGATTATTATTATATTAGAAACAATGTATGCGCCTGCAAAGAAAGGTCACTATTAAAACTTTTTTTAAAAAACACGTTTATTTCATACAAAGCAATGTATATTTACAAGGTGTAATGTGTGTTTCTTTTGTTTGTGTATGTTACAGAGCGTTGCCGTTTGTTAGTGTTAGGTGTCACATGTGTGAATAAAACAAATACATACATATATACAGTTATGATAATATAACATTTATGTCATTGTGCATGTAAACACATATGCTTCATTTCCACTTTCACAAGCGGAATGCATGTAACACCTGTCCATCTCTCTCTCTCTCTCTCTCTCTCTCTCTCTCTCTCTCTCTCTCTCTCTCTCTCTCTCTCTCTCTCTCTCTCTGTCTCTCTCTCTCTCTCTCTCTCTGTCTCTCTCTCTCTCTCTCTCTCTCTCTCTCTCTCTCTCACACACACACACACACACACACACACACATTTTATCTTGATCTATCTCATGCTTTCTGGAGACACCAGTACATTGAATGCCGTGAGCTTGGGCAATAAACTTTAAATTATCATTCCCATTAAAGTGTGGCTTCTTTGTAATTTCTGGGTCACTTAGCTATTGTTGGTGTTGTTGGCCTGATGTCAAATTGCAAAATGACGCTCTAGTGTCCTGTAAATGCCTATGACCCCGTTTGTTTGGGGGACAAGAATCAGGGATTTATAACTAGCAATTAGACTGCATGGCCTGTCCCCATGGAGGTAATTGGTTCAAAGCTGTGATAGTGACTGGGTTTCAGATACAATGGACAGGACTTAAAATCTGAAAACTACAAGCCATTTCAGCTTAGGGTACTTAAAGGTCTTATTTAATTTGTTTATACATGGTGGTGCATATTTTTTTTTCTTTTCAAAAATATCATTACCATATGACATCATTTTAATACATGAGATATCGCCTTGGTTTAAAGGCTGCTAAACGCGCGCGCGCGCACACACACACACACATACTCGTACACGTGCGCGTGCAAATACATGCACACACACACACACACACACACACACACACACACACACCTGCATCCACACCCTGACGCATACATATGTTACTGCCAACGACACAGTCACACATCCACAATATATTTCCTGTTGCACATTCAAATATAATAATGGGAAAATTAATAATAATGGTAGCAGTAGTAATAAACGTAATAATAATAATAATAATAATAATAATAATAATAATAATAATAATAATAATAATAATATCAATAATAATAATAATTGTAAGATTATTACTACCGTCAATAAACACATTGACAGTTGTGGTATCCTTTGTTTAAAACAAGTTATTTGCTTCTTCTGTAATATGTGTTGTCTTCAGACAAAACTTTTACGGGATTTGCGCTTGTGGGGCTAAGATTAGAATGTTTGATGTTTTTTTTTTTTTTTTTTTGGGATAAAGTTGTTGGACAATTTCTTTGTTGATTATTCTGTAATTGTATAATGCGTTGTTTCTTAATGTCCATATAAGATTTCTGTACTCTGCCAATAGAAAAAGTAGCTTTGTGTGGATGTCTTGTGTGGAGTAAGGAATGGAATTTATCATGATTGCTATGTAAACATCTGTTCTTTGTTTCGTTTGAGTGTTTAGGATGTTTGGTAGGAGATTTCTTGTTGGCATGATTGTGTTGCATTCGTAATAGATGTGCTCTTCTGATTCTTGGACGTTCCGTCTACAAAGCTGAACTGTCAAACTGTCATATACTGCCAATATAGTACCTTGCGGTGTATGGCAGAGGGGTCTTTGAACCTGAGGAATAAAGGCCGCCTGGCTAGTGCAGTCGCCGCGAACTGTGCAGGTTAGGATTTTCTTTTTGCCCCCGACAGAAAAAAATCCCACACCTTACCGGGAATCGAACCCGGATCTCCCGAATGAGAGTCCGGCGTTCTATCCACTCGGCCAGATTTGTTTACTTATTTTTGCTGTTCTCTCTGTTGTTGAGGTCATGCTGTAAACAAGCTTATAAGTAATTTCCTTTGCTTTTGGGGTAATCTGCTTGTTGTGAATATTAGAGAAAGTTTCGGTTTAATCTTTTATTAAATATCTATGTCCTCTTTTAATTCTGGGGTGTACTGGAGTTGCTTGTAGTTTAACTATATGTTTGTAGATTGTATGTGTTTTCTTGTGTAGTAATTTTTCGTGTCCTTTAATGGCTGAAATACATGTTTTGTAAATTGTTGGGAGAGTGCCAAAGTAATGTGAGGATGTATTCCTAATAGGTTTTAAATAAGATAGCGTAATTCCAATGTAATATTGTGCTAAATGGTGTTTTTCTGGGTGTTGTAGGATTTCGTTTACGTGTTTGATCCTAAATGCTTGTATTTTTGTTGTTATATCTTGGAGGGCGATACCTCCATCTTTTTTGTCTTCCATTAGTGTAGCATGTTTGATACTGTATATGATGCTGCCAAACACAAAGCGTCTAATCTCGTTGTTTATGTTTGTGACAGTCTGACGTGGGGGATCTAGGACTGTGCACAGATATAGTATTTTTAGAATGTATTAAGTAATGGTACTTCTACCAAATATGGTAGTTGTTTTGTATTTGTACCTCTGTAACATATCTGTTATTTTCTTCTCTAGATTTTGCCATGTGTCTTTGTGTGTCTGATTTGGTTGACATGAGAAGACTATTCCGTACACTTTTATAAGATTGTTTGATGTTAAGTCAAATGGAAAATCTGCTCCCGTGTGTTGCCGGGGTCCATAAGGGAAGCAAAGAATAGCAACACTGTAGCCTACCACGCATGTCGTAAGAGGCGACTAAGGAGGCTTGATGGTTCCGTCGCCCTGCTACTGAGTGAGTGCGTGGCGCGACACTGTGAGCTGTGGGTTTCGTGTAAAATGCTTTTGAATCTGACCGAGTTTTTTTGGAAGGTAACTGCATGTTCAGAGCGATGGCAGATGGCTATGTCCCCGAGTTGACTGGTTTGTGCCTTATGCAGAAATGCGTGGCTGCTGGGCTTCTGGTTGACTGCCACTGCCATCGACGATGAACTGTATTTCGTGGACTGTGTGGGTGAACATCTAGGAAACATCCAGATGGAAAATGACTGCCGATTCCATCAGAGATGAACTGGGTGTTTCGTGGGGGACTATTGTGTTGACATTCTGGCGGCGGCATTATGCACAGTGTATCTGTGCGGGCTGGTGTTTGTCGAGACTCCTGTCTTTTCCACTTTTCACATTGGGCAGTGGGGAGCGTTTTGTGTGATATTCACTGGCACAGGAGCGGAGCATAATGGGGATGATCCATTGCTGTGAAGTTGGAACTGCGACTAACTAACTATGGAAAATCTGCCTTATTTTTCCATTTGCCCAAGCCCATTATAGTAGATTTTTTGGACGTTTAATTTTGCCCCACTCACTTTGCCAAAAAAAACGAGAACGTTTCCAAAATGATCCCTACAGATTTTTCAGTTGTTGGAAAGAAAGTGGTATCGTCCACATAATCACGCAGCTTTTGTTCTCCTTTCCCTGGTATGAACGTACCACTGACATTGTCGTCCTGACGTATCTTTTCTAGAAGTGGCTCTAGAGCGACAACGTACAGTAATGAGGACAAGGGACATCCCTGTCTCACTGACCTAGTCAACCTGAAAGAATTGGTTAGGGTATGGTTTAATAGAATCCGACTTTCCTGTTTCAAATATAAAATTTTGACCCATGCCCGAAAATAATTTCCCACGTTGCAGTGTGAGAGAGTTTTGTGGAGGTATGAGTGAGATATTCTGTCGAATGCTTTTTCTTGATCTAAAGAGAGAATTGAGGACTGACAGTTTTTCAGATGTGTGTAGTTGATGATTTCCCTTATGAAGTGTGTGTGTTGCTGGATATTCTGGTGTTGTACACTACAATGCTGGTTTTCATGAATGATAGATGCCATTACTGGTTTCAATTCTTTCTTCAAAGCCTTCCTTAAAATCTTGTAGTCTACATTTAAAAGCGAGATAGGTCTGTAACTCTTTAAAAGTGTCTTGTCGGTGCTCTCCTTCGGAATAAGACGTGTTGAAACTGGATGGGAGTTCATGTTTGTGGAAGATTCAGAGAATACTGCTAGTAAAAGGAGACCTAGAAGAGGAAAGAAAAACTGATAGAATTCAGCGGTAATACCGTCAGGGCCAGGCGATTTGCCCTTCTGCATTCCGTGAACCGCCTGTGTTATATATGTTAATGTTAATTCAGTATCTAGTGTTAGTTTATGTTCCTCTGTTAGTTGTTTTGTGAATTTCATAAAGTTTTCTTGTACGTGCGCCTGTGTATTTTCCTCTGTGTAAAGGTTCTTGTAATAATCTTCAAAGGCTAAGCTATTGGTTGTGGCTCGACTTGTATATTTCCTTATAGTTCAGTGTCTCCTGTAAATGATTGACTTGTGTTATATGGTGTGTTATGGGCGCATATATTCTATCTAATTGCGCTGCTCTGTTATGCGCATTGTTTGTGTGTGTTGTATCTGTTCCATGGGGGTGCATCTGCCTGTATGCGTCTGTTAGCCCATGGATATCTAAAATTGTTTGCAATGTGTCTAATTGATCTTCCTCCTCCCCCGTTGTGTGTCTAATTTGCATTCTTACATCTCCATTTATAAGGTCGTGCGCCAAAACTACGCAATTAAAATCACCCCCTAAAATGATGTTGTAACCCCGATATGAGCGTGATAATAAATTTTCCAGTGTTTGGTAGCAGAGTGGCATGATTTCTGTAGTCAGGCGGTGCGTGTATGTTGACAATTGTGCATTTATTTATGTTATTTCCCACCTGTACTATAGCTATCCTACCATGGCAGTCCCTGTCCTTCTCTATAATCTTCCACCTGTCCGATGTCTGTATTATTGCTGTACCCAATCCGATATGTTGAGTACTAAGACTAAAACATGAGTGTCTTAGACCTAAGCATGTTGTGATATATGATGCGTGTTCGTCGGTGTTAACGTTAGTTTCCTGTATGAGTATAAAATCAGGTTTATATTTGTGTATGAGTGGTATAAGATGATTAATTTTGGATCTTATACCTCGAATGTTAATACTCATTATTTTAATTTCCGCTGCCATTTTTGTTGTAATATAAGAAACGGTTGAGCATAATTATGTTTCTTGTTTCAAACTGTCTGTATTCATGTTATCATTTCTGGAGGTAGTCAATAGATTTCTTCGCCGGGCTTGAAATCTCTAAGTCAATAATAAGGCGTGGAAAAGAATCTGACAGGTTTCTTTGTCGTGGTGGTGTGTTAGTATTATCACTGTCTATTCCGGTCATGGCGCTGGTCGTTATCTGTTCAGTATAATTACTAACACATTTCTTTTTGTTTGACCTGTGCGCTTCAGGCGGTGTAGGGTAGTCGTGGTTGTTGAGGGGCGGCAGCGTGGTAACAGGTGTTTGGCAGGCTGGAGGTGTCGAGCTCTCCCCGTCAGACAGGCTCTTGGTTGAGCGTCCCCTTTTCCGACTCTGACCAGCTGGAAATCACCTTCATCCTCCTTACTATGTTTAGTTTAGTTTAGTCGTTGGACCAACATCACGGCACACGGTTTAACCCATAAGTGCTCCGTTTTCCTCCTTACTCAAACCTGAGTCTGGAGAAACTCAGCTCAATGCACGAACTCCGTTGCATCGGCGAAGATCCTGAAATACTTTGGGTAGATTTTTAACTCGAAATTTTGCCCGGGCAGCGCCGTTAGGCTACTCTTTTTTCGATTTCCAACTGCCAATGGATTTTTTACGTGCGCAACAATACACACGGGCGTCCGATCTCACTACCCAGAGACCAGAGGCAAATTTTATTACTGGAAGTCCAGGTGTATTTTTAAATAAATCCCGGTCCTCACCGGGGCCTGAACACCGGGACCTCCAGCACTCGAGGCGGACGCCATACCTCAAGACCACTCAGCGTTGATCTGTCTGGGAGTTCGAAGTGACTTTTTGTGCCAGTCTAGGTCCCTTCTTGGTTTGTACTTTGGCCGGACATTTATTACACCAGTGGGAGTCCTCCCCACAGACTGTACACGCCGCACGGCGCCCCGGAACTGTGATGAAGAGAAAGCGTAGCTTGTCTTCTACCCCGTCCAACTCCATGTCCACGTAATGAGGCAGAGGTTCTTTCGGGTTGCACAGAAGTAACCACTTGTCCGTGCTGTTTTTAAGTTTATGCACTTCCGCATTTATATCTCCCGAAATATCCGCGGCTATTTGCTTCACTGTCTCAACCTTTGCGGTTGTAGGCATCCAATGAATCATAGCCTTGGTCTTTTCCTTCTCTATGTTTTCAATTACAATAGTTACTTTAGGATCCTGCAGTTCATGCTTCATTCCATGAAGCCGTTCATAATGAGCCGCCTTTGCTTCCGGTGTCAGCGTAGCGTACCGTCTTTTAGGGTCCTCAAAACGGTAGATGGATTTTATTCCTTCCCTACCGATCCCGCAAGGCCCCCTCAAGACGCTCGCCATCAGCGAGTAGTTGAACCGGAATACATGAGATCCTGATATTGAAAACACAAGTGTGTTCGCTTGATGGAACGCTCCTCCCTCGAAACCTACACTCGTGTTGACTTTGACACGTTTTATAATTTGGTTTTCCATCTTATATAATCCGTGACAGAGGAAATCTTTAATACAGATTTACACGTGGTGAAAACAATCGAAAACACTTCCACAAAATTGAAATCACTGATATGTTTGAATAATCCGGGACAGAGGAAATTTTAATCCAGATCTACACGTGGTGAAAACTATCGAAATCACTTCCACAAAATTAATATTACTGACATGTTTAAATAATCCGGGAATTAAGAAGTTTTCATGTAACAGTTTAGTGATGAGATGAAACACAAGCGGGCAGAGTTGGCGAATAATCTATGCAAAGAGGATGATCTGTCGACTAACTACCTAACTAATAAAGCCCATACGTTGTGAAAAGAAACCAAATTAAAGTCAACAACAAACGTTTTCGTCTACTCCAAGAGTGACAGTTTGCCAGGAAGGAAACTCGAGTAATTTTCAGCAATTCAACGTTGTGAAGAGAAACCAGAGACTACCGACGTAGTCCAACGAATCCACTAACCAAATGTTAAAAAACAAAAATGTTTTGCGAATATTCAGAATAAGAATGGGTTATAATATTATCGCTGATGTAATGCAGCTTGTATATATATATTCCAAAAAGCAAACTATGTTTGCCACAAACAAAAACTTCAAAAGCAAAAGTAGAATAATTTGTAACAAGTAAAATGTAATTATATTACATAAGTGATTGTACTAGTAATTTCAAAAATTTATAGTAAAATTTTTAATGCGGTTTATTTCCCTTACAAAACAAGAATAGTATTATTCCCTCTTACATGTGTAGTTGTTTTCTCTCCCCCCCCCCCCCCCCCCCCCAAATTAGTTATATTTTTACCTAACGTACGCAGGATGTAAAATAAAGGTAGTTATAAAGCAGACACTGTAGTTGTGATCAGAAGTTTTGGAAATCAGGTCTTAGTCGGATATGACTGGGCTAACGTATGACAGTTTCCTGTTTTCTGACAGCGCCGAATGTTGGGCGGAGTAGCGCAGTTGGGAGCCTAACCCCTTACGCTAGTGCGAGAAAATGCAGGAAAGTCACGTAGAGTCAACCCCATCGTGTGAACAGACGATAATTTCTCTGCGGCACACGAGGATGGTTCGATCCATCCTTAAATGGGTACCGATAAGTTTTGGGGAAATGAAGAGGGACCGGCGTAATATTGACCACACCACCCTGGGGTGCCGATTGGGCTATAACAATATGGGATTATGGGTTTAGCACCATATGTCCAATATACTTTAAGGCGTGTAACGGGGTCTTTGACTACATTTTGTGTACACAAAGGTGGTCTTGTTTGATACAGATTTATGGTCAAAACTTTAGCCAGTCAAACATAATGGGGCACAAACAAGGTTTATGTCTATTTAACGGTACAACGGTACAACGTTCCAATATACACATGAGACACGTTTCAATATACACGTGAGACATGTTTCAATATACACGAGAGATTATGTGTTCGTGTGTCGAGTAAGACCATAGTCTACTCTTGCAAAAGATAGGTGCTGAAGACGGAGGCAGCCAGCCAGGAGGCGCACCACAGAAATCAGGCTGCCACGCAATAACGCCGTGAATTATGTCGACAACTGCTACATGTTATGGTGCTCGCCCTGCTCTGGTCCCACAGACAGCTGCAGTGCCGGGCCTTATGCCTCGTAAGGGTCTAACAACAAATAATGGAGGTCCTTCTCAGATGTCCAGCGGAGCCAGAGGGCCTGACAATAGACCGTCTGGCCGTACCAAACAAAGACTTAAAATAATGCACTGGAATGCAGAGGGTATCACCAAAAAAAAAGAATAGAACTAGAAAACATCTTGGCCAATGAAAATGTAAGTGTATGCTGCTTGCAAGAAACTCACCTGAACGAAAATATAGCCTTCAAAATCAGAGGCTACCAGTGTTACCGATCTGACCGAAAGGACAGGCGAAAGGGTGGGATACTGACTCTTGTCAAAAACAACATTCCTGCTTCCCAAATTGAAGTTCACATGGAAGGGGCTGAGTATCAGGCACTTAAACTTAAGACAGACAATACAGACCTTCACCTGATCAATTAGTACTGTCCAAATGACCGCCCACAGGCACTGGACACACTACAATTAAAAGGAAAAATGATTGTGTGTGGCGACTTCAACAGCCATTCGCAGAGCAGGGGCTATGATCACATGGACCAGAGAGGAGAGAGATTGGAAGATTGGCAGGATGAGCATAGATTCATCCTGATTAACAAGCCGTCTGACCCACATACCTTCTACTCGAGATCATGGCACTCTACAACTACACCTGACCTGGCGTTTCATTCACCAGACCTGGAGTGGAACATTACACGAATTGTTGGGAAACAACTTGGTGGCAGTGACCATCGGCCAGTCTTTCTAACTGTAGAAAATGAGCTTGTAAGTGAAAGCAGCACCCTCTCGATGTGGAACTACAAGAAAGCAGACTGGGCAATGTACAAGCATCGCACCAGCATACTGGTTAGAAACCTGAACACCGAGAAGGACATAAATAAAGTAAAGTGGATAGGCCTTAGGTTCATACCAGAATGCGATCGGCGTTGCCAGTAGTGGGTTGTGCTCAATATTTAAATTTCAAATCCCTTAACAACCACATAATCAATAAATAAAGTAGTTGAAGAGTTTGGGAAATGCATACTACAGGCGCACGAGAAACAATACCAAGAGGAGCCCGTAAACATTATAAACCCTACTGGAATAGTGAACTGGAACAGTTGCATAATGATGTGGATGTATGTAGAAAACAAGCAGAGGCCAATCCCAGCCAAGAGCACCACAATAAATATCAGCACGCAAAAGCCAAATTTCAAAGGGCCCAACTGCAGGCTAGACGGAAAAGCTGGCAGGAGAAAACAGAGTCACTGAACTTTGAAAGAGACGCAAGGAAGTTATGGAGGCTAATAAAACAGCTTAACGATGAGGGCACAGGGAGAAACTCAAAAATTGCGCTACATAAAGACGGAAACATCTTAACAGGAAAGCAAGCAGCTGACCATTTTGCGGACTCATTCGCACAAGATAACAATATCAAAATCAGTCCAGAGAAACAATAAGAGATTTGAGAGAAACGGCAACATACAGGACAGAAGGAAATAGTACATGAGGTTATGGAGGCACCCTATCACAATCAGTGAACTGGAGCTAGCCATATCAAAACTGAAAATGAGAAAGTCACCAGGAGCTGATGGTATCTCCAATGAAATGATCAGGAACCTAGGAACAGAGGCCAAAGCAAAGCTGCTTACAGATCTTTCAATAACATTGGACCTTAGGCAGTGTTCCACAAGTCTGGAGAGAAGCAATCATGATACCCCTCCTAAAATCTGGGAAAGACAGTTCCATTGCCTCCAGCTACAGACCCATTAGCCTCACCAGTTGTCTCTGCAAAACAATGGAACGCGTCATCAATCACAGACTACAGTGGTACATTGAAAGTGAAAACATCCTTGTGCCACAACAGGCTGCCTTTAGGCAGTGCTACTCTACGGAAGATCAGACAACCTACCTCTCTCAAGAAGTTGAGGATGCATTCCAAGAGAAGAAGCTGGTACTTGCGGCTTGGATAGATCTGAAGAAAGCCTTTGACAAAGTCTGGAAAGAAGGTCTGATGAAGAAACTGAGAAACTGTAAAGTCAATGGAAGAATGTACAAATGGGTAAAAGCATACTTGCACAACAGAAGAGCCCGAGTACAGATAGACGGTCTCAAGAGCAAGAAAGTATTACTGCGTCACGGTGTTCCCCAGGGCGGAGTCCTGTCCCCAACACTTTTTCTAATCTTCATCAATGATCTTGTTGCTAATCTACCCGATGGAATTAAAGCGGCAATGTACGCTGATGACCTGGTTTTGTGGAGCGCAAATGAACATGCTACCATATTGCTACAGAGAGCTGTAGATACATTTGTTGCATGGGCGGATAGATGGTGTATCAGCATAAACACTGACAAGTGCAGCACCACTCTATTTACCCTTTCTCCGAAACAAAAGGCAGGGAGCATTCAGATAAATGGAACACCCCTAAGAGAAGACAAGGAACCAACATACCTTGGTGTAACATTCGACGACAGGCTGACATGGAGAAAACACATCAAAAAAGCAGTAGCAAAAGCCAGAAGGAAAATTGCCATCCTGAGAAAGCTAACTGGAACCACTTGGGGAGCCAGTGGGAAAATACTTAGCAAAGTTTATCAACAGAGCATACGACCACACTTGGAATACGGGTCAACTGCGTGGTGTTCAGCATCAAAAACTACATTGCAGGAGTTGGACAAGGTGCAAAATCAAGCTCTTAGAGTCATCACAGGAGGGATGAGATCAACCCCTATAGTAGCAATGGAGAAAATGGGGAGGACACAAGCTTTAAGAGAACGCAGAGATACAAAAACACTCATACAAGCAGAAAAGTTTCTCAGCTTGCCAGGCCACCCTATGAAGAACCGATTTGAAAACTTAGCTATGGGGCGGTTGAAAAGAAGTAGTTTCATCCACCAGGCCAAACAACTCTGCAAAGAAACCACCGATCTTCCCACAGTTGGTATCCCCCTGACAACCATTCCAGAGCGAACCCCGTGGAAAGATGAACATAGAATATCGCTACAAATCCAGTCAAAAGTGAGAGGAATATGTGACAAGGAAGAACAGAACAGTGTACAGCGCAGAACAGCCACTCTCAGCTTCCTTGATGACGAATACCCACAGGACCTATGGATCCGAGTTTACACAGATGGGTCAGCACAAAATGCTGTTCGAAATGGAGGAGCGGGAGTGTACATAGAATACCCAAATAATACCAGGGACACAGCTAGAGTACCGACAGGAAAGTACTGCCATAACTATGATGCTGAAATTGAGGCAATCAAGATAGCCACAGAGAAATTACAAAATACCAGCCATGGTACACAACCTGTGGTAATATTGACAGATGCAAAATCCGTAATAGAGGCGCTCCTGTCTGGGAAATTGCCAGTTCTGAGGACACTACTTTCTGAACTTAGCAGTCAGCGTAAGATCACCATACAGTGGATACCATCCCACTGTGGAGTCCCCGGAAACGACAGAGCTGATCGATTGGCTAAGGAAGGAGCAAAAGATGAACAACCTGATGTGCCTATTACATACCACCAAAAGAAAAGAATGATCAAATCAGTCAGAAGGCCACCAAACCTTACTCAAGACGACTACCACGTTATGGACAGACCAGAACAGGTCATTCTTCTGCGCCTCAGAACAGGACACAATAGATTACGCAACCACATGTATACAAAATTCAAGATTGGTGACTCAGCCATGTGCACATGTGGTTTGGCGTTGCAGACAGCAGAGCACATACTCCAGGATTGCCCAAACTACAACATATCCAGGCGAACCTTCTGGCCTAGAGAGACAACAGTGGAAGACCGCTGAATGAACTAAAAAAGACTGTTGGATTCATACAAGAGACAACGTTGCAGTTATAGGCTTATTTTAGGCGAACGAAAGAAGAAGAAGAAGAAGAAGAATATACACGAGACACGGTTTCAATATACACGTTAGACACGTTTCAATATACACGTGAGACACGTTTCAATACACAAGTGAGACACGTTTCAATATATACATTAGACACGCTTCAATATACTCATGAGACACGGGTCAATATACACGTGAGACACGTATCAATATACATATAAGTCACTTTTCAATATACATATGAGACACGTTTCAATACCATCCGGCATGAGAATGGAAGTGGTCACTGCTGCTCTGAGATGGCTTTCTGAGATTCCATTAATTAAGGTAGCCCCTATAGCTGACATTCTTTCCTCCGAAGTCGGAGAGTGTCTGCCTGTACGGCGAGGAACCACCAGTCTGCACACCAATAAGCCAGACATGGGACAACGGATACTCACGCAAAACTCAGGTCCTGTATGACATCACACTGATGTTGGACAACAGGATGCCTTCATCCGACATACAGGACTTCGCGTTGGAGCTCAAGCCAACGAACACAAGCAAGCAAGCAAGCAAGCTGACATTCAGTAAATGCCCCTGAAGCTTCACGCTGGATGTTATGGGTATGAAATGATTCACACACGCAGAATCATCACACTTACAAGAGTTGAAGTGGTTCTACTATCAAGGCCATACCGATGTATGTGAAATTGAAAGGACCTATTTGAGGGCCTCGGAAGGGAGGGGGAGGGGGGGGGGGGGGAAAGAGAGAGGTCGAAAAAGAGAGACGTGATACTGTTTGTAATTGATTGCCTATTGCATGAGGAGACACAAATCAATGACCAAATCAACTAATTGATTGAGGAATCCATTGTAACACACTGCTTTGGTATAACAGAAAATAGCCTTTCACAGGCCTGGCAAATACTAGTTTAATAAACCGATAGCATCTAAAAATGACATTTGAAGTATGAAACATTTTATGTAACATAGAAGTAAAGTAGAAACACGAGTTATAAAACTCTCTCATTTGTAAAATAAAGCTATTATTTTTACTAAAGCTTTGATAATAACTTATAATTTTATATGACATTCATGCACTATATAACATTTAGTAACAACTATAAAACATTTATAAAAGATTAAGAATAATGCTATAATTATTTAAATTACATATTATATGTATAATAGTTTGAGTAATGTCCCTTGAAATAAATTATGTTCTTAAGTCCCTTTCCGTTATTTTACATCTTCTTCTCCTTCTTCAGCGTTCCGAGCCATTGAGGTTCACATATCCCGTAAGTAACCAACGCGGTGAGAACCGCTACCGATTCTAGCGCAGCTGCAATGGGAAACTACTGAATGTAAAAACTTGCCAGGACATCAACAACGGCAGTAAAATACTGATGTTGACTGCAACGTCCTGTAATGGATATGCAACTTTAAAAGGAATTAATATTTATTATTAATTAAGAAATCAATTGGGGAACCTTTTGAGGCCACAAAGACAGTTCAGAAATAAACACACACGTATTCGTTGGCGCTGGTGAGAAGTAAAACAAGCGCAGAACAGAGGTGAGAAGTAGGAAGTAGAGACCAAAGGAAGAAATAGACAACATAAAGTTAGGAAGCCACAGTTACCGACTGGGATTACTTTAGACACGATGTATGCGTCTGCAAAGAAAGGTCACTATTAATGTTTTTTTTTGTTTTTGTTTTTAGAAGGGCTCACGGTTTCCAGAGCCGCCCCACTAGGTCCCGCGTTCCTGTGTGTTGTTTGTGTTGGGTGAACTTCCCGGCCCCTGGCAAGATCAAGTGCAAGAACTACGCTTTCATCTTAGCCAAAAGGCCGAGAAGCGAAGAACAAATAGACAACAGAAATTGGAAGCTATAGTTACCGACTGTGATGATTATTATATTAGACACAATATATGCGCCTGCAAAGAAAGGTCACTATTAAAAATAGTGAGCACTCGTGAACCGACGTAGTCCAACGAACCCACTAACGAATAGTTATAAAACAGTCATGTTTTACGACTATTAAGAAAGAAAATGGCTTAGAATATTACCGAGGATGTAATATAGCCTGTATATATATATTCTAATATGCATATTTTATTTACCAGTAACAACAATCTCAAAATATAAAATGCCACTCTTTGTAAAAAGTAAAAAGAATAATTATATTATCGAAAGGAATTATAGTAGCAATTATAATAATTGATAGTAAAATTTAATGCTGATTATGTCCCTTACAAAACAAGAATATTATTATTTCCCATTGCACTTGTGTATGTGTTTTTCCCCCCAATTAGTTACATACTTTTACCCAACGTACGCATGATGTGCCGGCTTCCTGACCTAGAGGTTAGCGACTTTTCTCCGTAATCTCGTATACTCTCGTAAGTAACGTGACGACGGTAAGAATCAGCAGTGGTTCGAATCACGTCGGTAACTTACGGGGTATGTGAGCCGGCCGCTCAGAAAGCAATGGCAAACTACTGAGCATAATCTTGCCAAGAAATCAACAATCAGCTGAAAGATGCCGATGTTGACAGCGATGTCCTGTGAAGGATATGCAAAACATTTATTTATTTACGCATGATGTAAAATAAAGGTAGTTATAAAGCAGACACTGGTTGTGATCAGAAATTGTGGAAATCAGGTCTTAGTCAGATATGATTGGGCTACTGTACACGGCACTTGATGATGATGACTGTATGACAGTAGACGGTCGGTCATACTACATGTTTTCTGATAGCGCTGAAAGTTGGGCGGAGCGTACAAGCCTAATCCCTTACCCTAGTGCAAGGGTCACCAAATTTTTTTTCTCGGCCAGCCGGATAACTGAAAAAAAAAAAAAAATTACGAGCGCGGGCCGCGTACTCATTCTGTACAATACTTGCGCCTGTCTCCGTGGCGAATGTCTTACGGAGGCGGTTCGTAATCCCGTATACCCGCGTTAGAAACATAGATGTGCGCGATTTGGCAGCAGACCGCATTGCACTGGTTTTTTAAGCTATGGTATGGATGGTGGTCGTTCAGAAAGCAATGGCATACTACTAAACGTAAACTTGCCAAGACATCAACAACAGCAAAAAATGCTGGTGTTGACTGCAAACAATCTGTAAAGGATATGCAACTACACGTTAACAACACTTGCAAGCCAGAATGAACTCTCTGGGAAAAAAAGACGAAAAACTAAGTTAATCATGGGTGAATGGCGTGCAATGCACACAAAAAACAAAGACAACCAACATATTTATTTACTACAAAATGTTATCAAAGAAGGCAACGTTAGCAACAAAGATAGTTACATCAGACCTAGTGTGCACATATCCGAATCTCACAAACTAAGCAGCAAAAAAGGTTAGTGAGATTTGTGAAGCTGATATTTGGCTTTCAAGATTTCTTCCATGTTTGATTTGGAATTGCAGCATCCAATCTAGAGAATTGCTTTCAAATGTTCATCAGTCAATCTCGTTCGATGTATTGATTTCATGTTTCATTTTTGAAAATGTTTGCTTACAGACATAAGTTGTTCCAAACACTGATACCATTTCCCCCCATATCCTTTACAGGACATCGCTGTCAAGATCAGCATCTTTCAGCTGATTGTTGATTTCTTGGCAAGATTACGCTCAGTAGTTTGCCATTGCTTTCTGAGCGACCGGCTCACATACCCCGTAAGTTACCGACGCGGAGTGAACCGATACCAATTCTCGCTCACATCACGTTACTTATGAGAGTATACGGGATTACGGAGAAATTCGTATAATCCCTATACCAGGGAGACCAGCACTGATGCCATACCAGCGGCAGATTGCTTCAGTTTCGGAAACTCAACATCAGCTAAGCAGTGGTAAAATTCAAAAAAAAAAAAAAATTCAAAAAGCGATTGTAGCGCAAAACTCTTTGAAACAGTGAAAATGAGAAAAGCTTATTCCTTCCTGTTGTATTACAAACAATGACAGCTTTCTCCGAAATCCTTTTGATGATTCTGTAGAGATGACAGACGAGATTATCCTTTCCCTGAAGTTTCAAATTCAGATCATTCATGTCTGATGTGATGTCGACCAAAAATGACAACTTTGACAGCCAAGTAGGATCTGGCAGCTGTGGTTCAGTTCTATTGTTTTCAGTGAGGAAAACATCTATTTCGTTTCGGAGCTTGTAAAAACGAAACAGGACTTGACCGCATCTGAGCCACACTCACTGATGTGTGATAAGGCAAGTCAAAGAAGTCAGAATCAATTTCCTAAATAAACGCCTTTATCTGACGGTGATTGAGCGCATATCTCCGAATGAGGTTCACAGCAGAAACGACTGGTTTCAGTACACAAGAAATGTCTAAGTCTTTTCCCACAGAGTGCTTGCTGGTGTATGATGCAGTGTATGAACAGAGAGCACGGAATTTGCAAATTTTCCAACTGAGTCCTGATCTGTACCATCAGACTCTTCCTCTCTCCAGCCATGTTTTTCCTCCATCAAAGCTGATTCCACTGAAGGTTATACTTTTTGCACTTCCATTAAATGGTCTTTTCCTGTTGGTGTTCCATGCATGCTGCAAACGGATGCCAACTCTTCCGTTATCTGAAAGTCCAAACTGACACCACAAATGAACACGAGAAGTTGTGACGTACTCAAGAGATCAGTAGATTCATACAGCGCCAGAGAATGCCACAACACGTTCCTAGTTTTCTCGCGTATCTGTAGCACTATATTCTCTTCAAATTCTTCTGTTCTTCGCACAACTGAACTTGCCGTGAGGCAGATAGTTCCAAACAAATCGGCTTTCTCAGACACAAGTCATTTGCTGCTTCCATAACGCACTCTTTGATGAAGTTACCATCAGTAAACTGTTTTCCTCGTTCTGCCATCTTATACACAATGTTGTAGTTTATAAGAGTGACAGATTCTTTTTCAGCAAACTTTCTCGTGAAGAGATTTCTTTGAGTTTCAAAACCACGTTTCTTGGACTCATATTTCTCAGAGCTTAACTTTTCAGAAAACTTTGAATACGTTGATAGATGTTTTGTTTCGTGGTTACACCGAAGATTGTACTCTTTCAATATGGCAACACTTTAGTTGCATATTACGCAACTGGTTTTGCGGTCCTTTGTTTCCACAAAGAAGTATTTTACTCCCCATTCTTCATTGAAAACGCGACACTCGCGGTCCGCTTTTCTTTTCTTAGTAGTCATAATAAAGGGTGAAGTACACGGGATCTGAAAATGAAAAAGTTATTAAATTAGAAACATAATTAAAATCCCATTGACACACAAGAAAAGCAGGTGACTAGGGGTCACTGGTGAAGCTATGGCTCACCATAGGTACATATAAAGTTTATAGGTACTTAGGGTTATGAGAATATATCTCATAATAAGGTTTGCAAAATATATAAATAGGGCCGGCCTAAGTAAACAGCCTAGAGCAGAGTTTTTCAACCGGGGTTCCATGAGTGGCAACCAGGGGTTCCGCCAAAACAGACTGACATCGCCTAAATGCAACATTTCTGCCCATCTGGTTTATTACATAAAGTAGGACAGACACTTGGAACATCGCACAGAGTTCCTTGAGCAACGTAGACATTTGCGTAAGGATCTGCTCCAACAGAAATGTTGAAAAACGCTGTCCTAGCGACCAGCTCGATTAACACCTTGACCGGGGAATTCTTCTGAGCTGGGGATAATATTTTCGTAACAACACGAGGATTCTATGGCATTTTTATGCTATGTTTGCTGCTTTATTGCCTCAATTGGCACTTGTAGTTCACTTACCTATCACTGTCAAACATAGAAAATCCTTGTTACATACCCATAAAATGGATGACTGGCAAAAATAAGTAAATATTTCTGGAGCATTGGACTTGTGTTGGCAGCCGGACGCATTTGGGGGAGGGAAAGATGTGTGTATGCGTGTGACTGTTTGTGTATGTGTGTTTGTGTGTGTTGCTATGGAAACCATGGAAATGTCAGAGCGTAGGCGACGCTACAACGAGCCTGGGAAGGACTTGGAATGGTGCGAAATAAGTAAACATTACAATAAACAAGAACATCTAGATCAATAATTTATCATTGAAAATTATAAATTTAAGACATATAGTAGCCATAAAGTCTCCGCATGTGTGAATCAATCAATCAATCAGGTTCCGTCTCCACAATGAAGATTGGCCACAATGGATCTCAAACACTGTCTCTCGCCTTGAATGTACATTATATCAGGCTGATGTTCGTCCATCTCTTGATGTTATCTTCCCACTTGTATCGTTGTCTACCTCTTGCTCGCTTGCCCTCAGCCTTGCCCTCCAGTATGGTTTTTATAAGAGTATCATGTCTTTTAACGTGGCCGAAATATTTCACTTGCCTCCTCTTTATTTCTTTCATCAACTCTCTCTTCATACCCAGTTTTTCTAGAACCTCTGCATTTGATTGTTTTTGTTTCCACGAAATACTACATATTCGTCAGTATATCCACATATCTAGGACCTCCATGCGACTTTCTAGTTGCTTGTTCAATGTCCACGCTTCCGCGCCATACAGTAGTGTTGAATATACATAGTATTTGACAATTATTATTTTTAATGCGCTGTTAATTTCTCTGGATGTTAATACTGATTTTGTGTGTGTCTATTGTTCTAAACATAATATTGACATTTAAATTGTATCACAACGCCTCGAGTTCTATACGTTATATCAAACATTTTCGAGCACCGTCGGCGGGCCGGTTGAAATGACGTCGCGGGCCGGATTCGGCTCATCGGGCTGTAGTTTGGTGACCCCTGCCCTAGTATGAGAAAATGCAGGAAAGCCACGTAAAATCAACGAACAGATGATAATTTCTTTGCGGCACACGAGGATGGTTCGACCCAGTCTTAAATGGCTACCGATAAGTGTTTGGGGAAATGAAGAGGGACCAGCGTAATATTGACCACACCACCCTGGGGGTGCTGAATGGGCTATAACAATATCATTGGGTTTAGCACCATATGTCCATTATACTTTAAGGAGTGTAAAAGGGTCCTCTACTACATTATGTGTACACAAAGGTGGTCTTGGTCTTGTTTGATACATATTTATGGTCAGAACTTTAGCCAGCTAAACATAATGGGGCACAGACAAGGAGTATGTCTATTTAACGGTGAAACGTTTCAATATACACGCGAGTCACGTTTCAATATACACGTGAGTCACGTTTCAATATACACGTGAGACACGTTTCAATATACGCGTGAGTCATGTTTCAATATATACATGAAACACATTTCAATATACACGTGAGACACGTTGCAATATACATGTGAGACACGTTTCAATATGCACGCGAGACACGTTTCAATATACACATGAGACACGTTTCAATTTACACATGAGATACGTTTGAATATACACATGAGACACGTTTCAATATACATATGAGACGTGCTTCAATATACGCATGAGACACGTTTCAATATACACATGAGACACGTTTCAATATACACATGAGACACGTTTCAATATTCACGTGAGATACGTTTCAAAATACACACGAGACACGGTTCAATAACATTTTTATTAGTTAAGTATAATAGGGTTTCTGATCATGATCATGATAGGGTTTCTGATCATGATTTTCAAATTGGTTATTTACTAACGATATCACCACAGATAGATAGGCCTTGAAATTCCAAATCTAACGGTAGCTCAATGATGTGTATATCTCAATTCTAAGTGGAGTTATTCAAATTTGAGTGTCATGACCTTTGACAAACATTTACTCAAAAATCAGCTCACTGAGTGGATTTTGACGCGGCCTGGTCAAAGTGAGAGTCCAAATTATCAAAATGTTGCATTTTTTGAGACTATCTGTGTATCTTAGCAACCATACATCACTGCGATCGGGGTTGCGAGGCCTAACTGGACATGTCATTTATTTTTTTATATGATGTGTGGTGACCTAATTAGCAAGTAAAAAATGGCTGCTAATTAATTACTAATTCATTAAATACTCAGTGCATTCTTAACTTTACCTTTAAAAAAATGAAAGATGTATATTTTATTATGCGGAATGATTTTACGGACCTAGTGGTCACTTTATTGTTTTGATAGTATGTGTGGTGACCTAATTAGCAATTAAAAATGGCCGCTAAATAATTAATAATTCATACATTAGCCTGCGTCTTCTTAATTTTAGCTTAAAACAATTTCAAGACGTATATTTTAGTATGCAGAATGATGTTACGGACCTAGTGGTAACATTGTTGTTTTCATAGTATTGTGATGACCTTATTAGCAATTAAAAATGGCTGCTAATTAATTACTAATTTATAAATTAGCCTGCGTCTTCTTAATTTTAGCTTTAAAAAATTGAAAGATGTATATTTTATGAAGCGGAATGATGTTACGGACCTAGTAGTCACTTTGTTGTTTTGATAGTATGTATGGTGACCTAATTAGCAATTTAAAATGGCCGCTAATTAATTACTAATTCATAAATTACCCACATGTAGAAAGTAGGCCCCATGTGGAAAGTTTACATTGTAAAAGGCATATTCCATTATTCCATCCCCAAATACTCGGAGATAATAAAACGCTCCCATGATCCTAAGGGACATAAGTCCGTATATTCCTAAGGCATGGCACTAGCTGATGATTAAATATAAATTCACTTTTCGCCCTATGTTTTGTAGGCTTAAATTAAAGCTGCTGTAATTAGGAAGGTAATGCAGCCATTATAGGAAAGCACAGATGCCTCTGAACAGAACAATAGACGGATCAGGCTTCCTAACGTTAGGTTGCTCCATCCTAACAACACAGCTGAAGTAACTGGTTACAGAACCAGAGTCGGCGAGCAGGAAATGGGTGACCTATTTACCTTGCATGACGTTGCTGCATGCTAAATCGTGATAGTTTCCCTTGATACCCGATTTATCTAACCACAACTTGTTTAGTCTATACTAAGTCACTGTAGGTAACAACTGAAGATTTATTCTTGTGAACAAAATTCAGCACTTGTAGACAGGACATGTTATCGGTTTGAAGACTCAAAGGTAACTGGTTTCCCGTTACGGCTATCGTCTTGCGCTCTGTTCGTTGCTCACGTTTTTCCCCAACCAGTTAGTGAATTGTAATGTAATAGACTGAATATTAATAGACGGGATTACGTGAAGAGAACTTATTTACTGCGAAAAATTATTCTGTGTGTTCTATTTTTAAGACAGAACTAGAATATTCCACAAACTTCATGGCAAAAAAAAAAAAAAGAATCCCGCGAAGGATTTCGCAATCTATATTTAGCGCGTGTCCCCGTTAACAGAACATGAAGGGAAATCCGCTGATTGTTCGCTACAGGTGTGAGTGTTGGTTATTAAAAAAGCAATGGCAAATTACTGTTACATTGCCTAGTAAATCACAAAAAGCCACACAAAACAGCAACAACAACAACAACACAGCCATACAAACGCCCTGTTAAACAGACCTACACAAATACCATACACGCAGCACGCCTGTTAAAATACTAGCAATACAAATGCAGAAGGTATAACTCAATAAAAATTAAAAAAATTTTTTTTGGGGGGGTCCGAATGTACTATATTAGTGAACAAAGCAGGCGAATACACGCATTGTTGGACAGTTACTGAGCAGTGGTGAACAATAATTAGTGACCAATGCTGAAAGAATACATACCAATATTTTGTGGTAGACTGTTAGAGCTTTCACTTCTTATACACAACTCAATAAGCGAGCTTGTTCCTGTTTGTGTCAGTAAATGCTCAATCTGGAGAAATGATCAAAATATTATAGGTGATATAACAAGTGACATCATATTACTTGATAAATTTACACATACTTAATTTTACAGTGTGACACCCTCCATATGACCTTTATGCAGATCAGTTTTGACCTAATGTGAAGGAATATATATACACCAGCCAGTATTTTGATATCATATGCATCTGATATATTTCGAGGTGTAAACCCGAATGTCGCACCATGTACCTTATTTTCTGAGAAATACATCAGCAACAACACTATACCGATTTGACGGCGTATAACGAGAATGTATACTACACATAGATTACTTACCCCTGTGGTTTTTTCGGTGAGCTGTTTTCGATAGGTCTTGTTGCAAACATAGTGTCTTTACCCCACCTTTGTGGTCGTTTTTATACAGACTGAATGGCTGATGCAACATAGAAAACATGTCTAAACATGTTCAAACCTGTTTACCGCTGTCAGTACGCTCTGAGTCATCCGCCAGTTTTCCCCAAAGACATGTCTGAACACGTTCACGTACGTTCACCCCCGCCGACATAGCCCCGTGATGAGTCACCCAATCGGTCACCCTCAGATCACCCACCTAGGAGTTCAATCTTTAGACTTTAATATGAGCCTTACCCTCCGGCTATTATCAAGAAACGGACGTATTTATCTACCACCCCACAATAAGATAAGTCTGATCCACCCGTTACATACCACCAAAAGAAATGAATGAACAAGTCAGTCAGAAAGCCACAGTACCTGCTCAAGGTGACCATCATGTTATGGACAGCTCAGGACAAGTCATTATTCTTCGTATCAGAGTAGGCCACATGTGTACAAACATTCGGGCTTGCTGAATCAGCCATGTGCATGTGTGGGTTGGTGTCGCAACCAGCAGAGCACATACTTCACGACTGCCCATATTATACCATATCAAGGCAGACCTTCTGGGAGAGAAGGAGAGAGAAATACAGTTCCTACACACACACGCATGCGGGTGCATTCAAGCACACACACCCACGCAAGTGAGGATAATGCTGATTTTCATGGCTCCACTTGGCAACGATGGCGTAAGGCGTGATGATGCTGGTAATCCTGCTGATAGACACTACTACAGACGATCGTATGTGCCGGTCATCCCAGACTAGCGCCTCCCCTGTATTTGGCGTGGACCCTTAGTCCCACTGTGAGCTATTGCCCACAGTGGTCCGCCGCGCCCACATTTAAAGTGATGCTTATGTGAGGTTGTTGTTTTTTTTTTGTGGATCACCCGGGCCCCCGACCAGACCAGGCGCACTACTGGAAGGATGCAGCAAATGCGTCTGATCTTAGCCAAGGGACCGAGAATGATCATCCCGGCCTCCGACCAGACCAAGCGCACTACTGTCGGGGGGCCAGCAAATACACTTGATCTTAGCCAAAAGGCCGAGAAGCGATATTATTAGTATTATTATTACTATCATTAACATTATTATTTTTACTATCATTACCCTACCCTTTTTATCCTTAGTATCATTAATTAAATAAGTATTAATGATATCACCATTATTATTTTACAACTTCATCCCCCATGTCCCCCCCCCCCCCCCTTTTTTTTGGTTTAAGATTTGTTGCTTTTGCTACTACCCCCACTATTTTGTTTCAAACATCTGCCATGCCTGTACCATCATTAGAGTGGTCATAGGGACATTGGTGCAGTGAAACCAATTGGTGAGAGTAGCGAGGAAACAACATGTAAAGACTTTCCCCTATCCTTGTAGTCAATACTTACCTTATCATCCTTAGTATCATTGATTCTATAAGTATTATTGATATCATCACTAATTATTTTACAACTTCATCTCCCCTGTGCCCCCTGTTGCCTTTGGTTTGTTACCCTTGCTGCTACCCCAACTGGTTGGTTCATACATTTGCCCTGCCTGTACCATCATTACCCTTTTCCTTTGTATTCAGTATTTACCTTATTGTCCTTAGTATCATTAATGTTATAAGTATTAGTGATACCATCATTATTATTCTACAACTTCATCTCCCCTAGCATGAGGCTTGGGTGAGGTGAAACCAGTTGAGGAGAGTGTAGCGGTTGAGAAAATAATGTAAAGACTTCCCCCTTTCCTTGTATTCAGTATTTACCTTATTATCCTTATTATCATCTTTATTAATTTACAACTTCATCTCCCCTAGTGCCCCTTTTGCTTATGGTTTTGTTGCCTTTGCTACCACCCCACTGGTCAGTTCAAACATTTGTCCTGCCTGTACCATCATTAAGGGTGGTCAGAGGGGCATTGGAGTAGAAGCGATTGGTGGGAGTGTGGCAAAGTAAACAAAAATGTAAAGATTTCCCTTTCTCTTAGTCACCCCCTTTGAATCATGTGAGTGAGGGTTAAATGAATGAATGAATACAAAAACACATATAGTTTTCAAACCAATAATACTGTAAAAACTTATGCAAATACAAATGTTTGGTAAATTTTTATTAAAAAAAGAAAGAGAGAGCAAAGAAGGAAATATGAATGAACCCCTACATTTAGGAAAAAAACAAGGAGGAAAATATAACCCACTCCTTTACTCCAAGTATTATTAAAAACTGCAGTTTGCATGTGTATGTACCTGCTAGGCTATGTTTAACACCATTACAAAGAAAATCATCCTAGCAAATGGAATCACATATTGTAAAAATGTTTATCATTTTCATAACTATCATTACCATTGCTGGTTTTTTTATAATTGCTGTTATTACCTTCAGTATGTCTCCTCCTGTCATTATTATTATTATCATCATTAGTAATAAACCAAAACCCCTTTCCAATGAGCCCCCCTCCCCTTGCTCATGGTTTGTTGCTGCCTTTGCTGATACCCACACCGTTTTGGTTCAATATTTATCCTGCCTTTACCACCATTGCCCAGAGAGGGGGGTAGTGGCATTGGTGGAGTGGAACCAAATTGGTGAGAGGGTGGCAAGGGAAACCAAATGTAAAGATTGTAACAATTTGTACTAATATTGATGCTTGTTTACTTTCTACAATAAGTTAAAAAAAAAAAAAAGAGGAAGGGAAAAAATGAATAAACCCTTACACATAAGACCAAAAGAAAAAAAAATAAATAAACAAGGAGAAAAAGATAACCAACTCCTTTTACTTCTGCTATTACTGAACATTGCATGTTGCAAGTATATGTAAAAAAAAAAAAATAAGCAAGGAGGAAAAAAAGATAACCAACTCCTTTTTACACCTACTATATTATTAAACAGTGCAGGATGCAATTGTTATTGTATGCACCAGCCATATTTTAACACCATTTCTAAGAAAATCATTTTAGCAAATGGAATCACATGTTTGGAAAATGTGATCTTTATCAAAACAAATCCTACCATTGTGTTTATTAATATTAGCATTGCTGTCATCACCCTTAGTAGTTCTTATTCCTTGTCATTATTATTATAAGATGTATTTCATGTAAACACCATTCCTAAGGTAATCAATTTAGCACATAAAATCACATGTTAAAACTATTATTTATTTATTATCATTGATTGAGTCTATCAGTACTATCACTAGTCTCGGCACTGTTTATTCCTTGTCACTATGATATTTATTTATGTATTTGGTTTTTACTTTGCATTATTATCATTGTAATCACTATTAATATATATGGCTTTGTAAACGCGTATACTATCACATCCCCCTTTCCCACCCTTTTGATACTGTGATTGTTTGTCTCTGCTGCCACCCTCACCGTTTTGTTTCAGTTCTGCACCGCCATGTTTATCATCACCGAGGGTGATGGTACTTGGTAGGAGTTTTTGGAGCTGACAGGAGAGCGGGTGGCAGGGGAAATAATAACAGCCCGCTACCATCACGCTTTTGATTTAAAATATTTCCTTACAACAATGTCAATGGAGAAATGTTTAAATGTATAAAATATTTGTAATTTTTGCGCATATGTCACCTACACGCCCACATGCAACGCTCTGTAAAAACACGCACACAAATACTGAACACACAGTACGCATGTAACAACACAAACAATACAAATGCAACACAACTACCCCTCCTGCATTGTAAACTAGGATACTCCTTGACAACCCCCCCCCCCCTTCCCCCCACCTTTTCGATACTGTTGGTTTTGATGCTGCTGCTGCCTTCACCGGTCGGTTCTAACAAGTTTTTACTGCCATTTTTCTCATTACCAAGTGGTGATGATGGTATTGGTGGGGTTGGAGCTGACAGGTGCAAGGGTGGCAAAGGGAAAATAATGGTATACTATCGTCTTGTTGTTGTTTGTACTCGTTTTTCGTTACCCCCCATATCAAATGTAAAAATGTTGAAACAAATGTTGTAAAAATTTGCGCATATGTCACCTACACTTCCACATGCAACGCTCTGTAACAACACGAACAATACAAATGCAAATGTTTCTTAACACTCAATAAAAGTTAAAAAAAAAAAAAAAATCACTTGACCATCACTTATTCACATTTCAATCTTTTGAACTAATTTGTAGCACATTGTACAGAATTTTGCGTGTGGGCTAGATTTCTATCTGACTAGTGTCCCTCGCCTTCAGGCAAACCCACTCTGGCTTCTGGTGCACTTGCAATTTATGTCCCCAAGTCAAGGATGAGATATCAACATTTTAGTCCAACAGACCAGTGTAGAGGTTGAACTCGCTACTTCGCTATCACCACACTGGAAATTTTAAGAGCAAGCCCTCTTATCCATTCGGCCATGCTGAACTTCCAACAAAGATGAGATGGATCATCTCCAGATGGCAGTGAAAAACATACCACTGTGAATCTATGAACATTATTTGCTGTTGGATAGTTATATTCCTTCTATGTTATCTAGGAAAATAAAGGTCTGACAGTGAATGATGACAGTTCCATAAACAAAATGTTAAATTTTTTTTTCACAAAATGATGTTTTCCTATAAGCAAATATTTAGTTTCTATTTCTGTAAATGGTTGACACTGTTTCATAAGCAAATGTTATTTTAGTTTTGTTTCTCAACAGTGGCAACATTTTTCTTATTCATAATCAAATGTTAATTTAGTTTTGTTTCTTAAAATTGTTGACACTTTTCCATGAGCGAATATTTAGCTTCATTTCTCAAAGGTGATGACGGTTTAATCATCACTTTTAGTGTGTCACAGTTCAAGAGGAATGTAGAAACATACATCTGGAGCAAAACAAGCAGCAAAAGCTGCTGGATCAGCAAAAACAATGCTCTGTCCGCCTGTCGGATCCATGAAGAACTGTATACTGTCTTATTATGTTGTGAGGAACGCTATACAGGATGAAAACTACAATAAGGTTTACCCACGGTAACCAACATTGAGAAGTACAAACATTACACCTTAAATCTTGAGGTGTTTCAGAGGCCAAAGTATTCATGTAAAGTGGGGACCTCTTCTGACAGTCAGAAGCCTCCTGATGTGCAAGCTACCATTGGTAGCTTGCACATCAGGAGGCTTCTGACTGTCAGAAGAGGTCCCCACTTTACATGAATACTTTGGCCTCTGAAACACCTCAAGATTTAAGGTGTAATGTTTGTACTTCTCAATGTTGGTTACCGTGGGTAAACCTTATTGTAGTTTTCATCCTGTATAGCGTTCCTCACAACATAATAAGACAGTATACAGTTCTTCATGGATCCGACAGGCGGACAGAGCATTGTTTTGCTGATCCAGCAGCTTTTGCTGCTTGTTTTGCTCCAGATGTATGTTTCTACATTCCTCTTGAACTGTGACACACTAAAAGTGATGATTAAACCGTCATCACCTTTGAGAAATGAAGCTAAATATTCGCTCATGGAAAAGTGTCAACAATTTTAAGAAACAAAACTAAATTAACATTTGATTATGAATAAGAAAAATGTTGCCACTGTTGAGAAACAAAACTAAAATAACATTTGCTTATGAAACAGTGTCAACCATTTACAGAAATAGAAACTAAATATTTGCTTATAGGAAAACATCATTTTGTGAAAAAAAAATTTAACATTTTGTTTATGGAACTGTCATCATTCACTGTCAGACCTTTATTTTCCTAGATAACATAGAAGGAATATAACTATCCAACAGCAAATAATGTTCATAGATTCACAGTGGTATGTTTTTCACTGCCATCTGGAGATGATCCATCTCATCTTTGTTGGAAGTTCAGCATGGCCGAATGGATAAGAGGGCTTGCTCTTAAAATTTCCAGTGTGGTGATAGCGAAGTAGCGAGTTCAACCTCTACACTGGTCTGTTGGACTAAAATGTTGATATCTCATCCTTGACTTGGGGACATAAATTGCAAGTGCACCAGAAGCCAGAGTGGGTTTGCCTGAAGGCGAGGGACACTAGTCAGATAGAAATCTAGCCCACACGCAAAATTCTGTACAATGTGCTACAAATTAGTTCAAAAGATTGAAATGTGAATAAGTGATGGTCAAGTGATTTTTTTTTTTTTTTAACTTTTATTGAGTGTTAAGAAACATTTGCATTTGTATTGTTCGTGTTGTTACAGAGCGTTGCATGTGGAAGTGTAGGTGACATATGCGCAAATTTTTACAACATTTGTTTCAACATTTTTACATTTGATATGGGGGGTAACGAAAAACGAGTACAAACAACAACAAGACGATAGTATACCATTATTTTCCCTTTGCCACCCTTGCACCTGTCAGCTCCAACCCCACCAATACCATCATCACCACTTGGTAATGAGAAAAATGGCAGTAAAAACTTGTTAGAACCGACCGGTGAAGGCAGCAGCAGCATCAAAACCAACAGTATCGAAAAGGTGGGGGGAAGGGGGGGGGGGGTTGTCAAGGAGTATCCTAGTTTACAATGCAGGAGGGGTAGTTGTGTTGCATTTGTATTGTTTGTGTTGTTACATGCGTACTGTGTGTTCAGTATTTGTGTGCGTGTTTTTACAGAGCGTTGCATGTGGGCGTGTAGGTGACATATGCGCAAAAATTACAAATATTTTATACATTTAAACATTTCTCCATTGACATTGTTGTAAGGAAATATTTTAAATCAAAAGCGTGATGGTAGCGGGCTGTTATTATTTCCCCTGCCACCCGCTCTCCTGTCAGCTCCAAAAACTCCTACCAAGTACCATCACCCTCGGTGATGATAAACATGGCGGTGCAGAACTGAAACAAAACGGTGAGGGTGGCAGCAGAGACAAACAATCACAGTATCAAAAGGGTGGGAAAGGGGGATGTGATAGTATACGCGTTTACAAAGCCATATATATTAATAGTGATTACAATGATAATAATGCAAAGTAAAAACCAAATACATAAATAAATATCATAGTGACAAGGAATAAACAGTGCCGAGACTAGTGATAGTACTGATAGACTCAATCAATGATAATAAATAAATAATAGTTTTAACATGTGATTTTATGTGCTAAATTGATTACCTTAGGAATGGTGTTTACATGAAATACATCTTATAATAATAATGACAAGGAATAAGAACTACTAAGGGTGATGACAGCAATGCTAATATTAATAAACACAATGGTAGGATTTGTTTTGATAAAGATCACATTTTCCAAACATGTGATTCCATTTGCTAAAATGATTTTCTTAGAAATGGTGTTAAAATATGGCTGGTGCATACAATAACAATTGCATCCTGCACTGTTTAATAATATAGTAGGTGTAAAAAGGAGTTGGTTATCTTTTTTTCCTCCTTGCTTATTTTTTTTTTTTACATATACTTGCAACATGCAATGTTCAGTAATAGCAGAAGTAAAAGGAGTTGGTTATCTTTTTCTCCTTGTTTATTTATTTTTTTTTCTTTTGGTCTTATGTGTAAGGGTTTATTCATTTTTTCCCTTCCTCTTTTTTTTTTTTTAACTTATTGTAGAAAGTAAACAAGCATCAATATTAGTACAAATTGTTACAATCTTTACATTTGGTTTCCCTTGCCACCCTCTCACCAATTTGGTTCCACTCCACCAATGCCACTACCCCCCTCTCTGGGCAATGGTGGTAAAGGCAGGATAAATATTGAACCAAAACGGTGTGGGTATCAGCAAAGGCAGCAACAAACCATGAGCAAGGGGAGGGGGGCTCATTGGAAAGGGGTTTTGGTTTATTACTAATGATGATAATAATAATAATGACAGGAGGAGACATACTGAAGGTAATAACAGCAATTATAAAAAAAACCAGCAATGGTAATGATAGTTATGAAAATGATAAACATTTTTACAATATGTGATTCCATTTGCTAGGATGATTTTCTTTGTAATGGTGTTAAACATAGCCTAGCAGGTACATACACATGCAAACTGCAGTTTTTAATAATACTTGGAGTAAAGGAGTGGGTTATATTTTCCTCCTTGTTTTTTTCCTAAATGTAGGGGTTCATTCATATTTCCTTCTTTGCTCTCTCTTTCTTTTTTTAATAAAAATTTACCAAACATTTGTATTTGCATAAGTTTTTACAGTATTATTGGTTTGAAAACTATATGTGTTTTTGTATTCATTCATTCATTTAACCCTCACTCACATGATTCAAAGGGGGTGACTAAGAGAAAGGGAAATCTTTACATTTTTGTTTACTTTGCCACACTCCCACCAATCGCTTCTACTCCAATGCCCCTCTGACCACCCTTAATGATGGTACAGGCAGGACAAATGTTTGAACCGACCAGTAGGGTGGTAGCAAAGGCAACAAAACCATAAGCAAAAGGGGCACTAGGGGAGATGAAGTTGTAAATTAATAAAGATGATAATAAGGATAATAAGGTAAATACTGAATACAAGGAAAGGGGGAAGTCTTTACATTATTTTCTCAACCGCTACACTCTCCTCAACTGGTTTCACCTCACCCAAGCCTCATGCTAGGGGAGATGAAGTTGTAGAATAATAATGATGGTATCACTAATACTTATAACATTAATGATACTAAGGACAATAAGGTAAATACTGAATACAAAGGAAAAGGGTAATGATGGTACAGGCAGGGCAAATGTATGAACCAACCAGTTGGGGTAGCAGCAAGGGTAACAAACCAAAGGCAACAGGGGGCACAGGGGAGATGAAGTTGTAAAATAATTAGTGATGATATCAATAATACTTATAGAATCAATGATACTAAGGATGATAAGGTAAGTATTGACTACAAGGATAGGGGAAAGTCTTTACATGTTGTTTCCTCGCTACTCTCACCAATTGGTTTCACTGCACCAATGTCCCTATGACCACTCTAATGATGGTACAGGCATGGCAGATGTTTGAAACAAAATAGTGGGGGTAGTAGCAAAAGCAACAAATCTTAAACCAAAAAAAAGGGGGGGGGGGGGGGACATGGGGGATGAAGTTGTAAAATAATAATGGTGATATCATTAATACTTATTTAATTAATGATACTAAGGATAAAAAGGGTAGGGTAATGATAGTAAAAATAATAATGTTAATGATAGTAATAATAATACTAATAATATCGCTTCTCGGCCTTTTGGCTAAGATCAAGTGTATTTGCTGGCCCCCCGACAGTAGTGCGCTTGGTCTGGTCGGAGGCCGGGATGATCATTCTCGGTCCCTTGGCTAAGATCAGACGCATTTGCTGCATCCTTCCAGTAGTGCGCCTGGTCTGGTCGGGGGCCCGGGTGATCCACAAAAAAAAAACAACAACCTCACATAAGCATCACTTTAAATGTGGGCGCGGCGGACCACTGTGGGCAATAGCTCACAGTGGGACTAAGGGTCCACGCCAAATACAGGGGAGGCGCTAGTCTGGGATGACCGGCACATACGATCGTCTGTAGTAGTGTCTATCAGCAGGATTACCAGCATCATCACGCCTTACGCCATCGTTGCCAAGTGGAGCCATGAAAATCAGCATTATCCTCACTTGCGTGGGTGTGTGTGCTTGAATGCACCGCATGCGTGTGTGTGTAGGAACTGTATTTCTCTCTCCTTCTCTCCCAGAAGGTCTGCCTTGATATGGTATAATATGGGCAGTCGTGAAGTATGTGCTCTGCTGGTTGCGACACCAACCCACACATGCACATGGCTGATTCAGCAAGCCCGAATGTTTGTACACATGTGGCCTACTCTGATACGAAGAATAATGACTTGTCCTGAGCTGTCCATAACATGATGGTCACCTTGAGCAGGTACTGTGGCTTTCTGACTGACTTGTTCATTCATTTCTTTTGGTGGTATGTAACGGGTGGATCAGACTTATCTTATTGTGGGGTGGTAGATAAATACGTCCGTTTCTTGATAATAGCCGGAGGGTAAGGCTCATATTAAAGTCTAAAGATTGAACTCTTAGGTGGGTGATCTGAGGGTGACCGAGTGGGTGACTCATCACGGGGCTATGTCGGCGGGGGTGAACGTACGTGAACGTGTTCAGACATGTCTTTGGGGAAAACTGGCGGATGACTCAGAGCGTACTGACAGCGGTAAACAGGTTTGAACATGTTTAGACATGTTTTCTATGTTGCATCAGCCATTCAGTCTGTATAAAAACGACCACAAAGGTGGGGTAAAGACACTATGTTTGCAACAAGGACCTATCGAAAACAGCTCACCGAAAAAACCACAGGGGTAAGTAATCTATGTGTAGTATACATTCTCGTTATACGCCGTCAAATCGGTATAGTGTTGTTGCTGATGTATTTCTCAGAAAATAAGGTACATGGTGCGACATTCGGGTTTACACCTCGAAATATATCAGATGCATATGATATCAAAATACTGGCTGGTGTATATATATTCCTTCACATTAGGTCAAAACTGATCTGCATAAAGGTCATATGGAGGGTGTCACACTGTAAAATTAAGTATGTGTAAATTTATCAAGTAATATGATGTCACTTGTTATATCACCTATAATATTTTGATCATTTCTCCAGATTGAGCATTTACTGACACAAACAGGAACAAGCTCGCTTATTGAGTTGTGTATAAGAAGTGAAAGCTCTAACAGTCTACCACAAAATATTGGTATGTATTCTTTCAGCATTGGTCACTAATTATTGTTCACCACTGCTCAGTAACTGTCCAACAATGCGTGTATTCGCCTGCTTTGTTCACTAATATAGTACATTCGGACCCCCCCAAAAAAAAATTTTTTTAATTTTATTGAGTTATACCTTCTGCATTTGTATTGCTAGTATTTTAACAGGCGTGCTGCGTGTATGGTATTGTGTAGGTCTGTTTAACAGGGCGTTTGTATGGCTGTGTTGTTGTTGTTGTTGCTGTTTTGTGTGGCTTTTTGTGATTTACTAGGCAATGTTACGTTCAGTAATTTGCCATTGCTTTTTTAATAACCAACACTCACACCTGTAGCGAACAATCAGCGGATTTCCCTTCATGTTCTGTTAACGGGGACACGCGCTAAATATAGATTGCGAAATCCTTCACGGGATTCTTTTTTTTTTTTTTGCCATGAAGTTTGTGGAATATTCTAGTTCTGTCTTAAAAATAGAACACACAGAATAATTTTTCGCAGTAAATAAGTTCTCTTCACGTAATCCCGTCTATTAATATTCAGTCTATTACATTACAATTCACTAACTGGTTGGGGAAAAACGTGAGCAACGAACAGAGCGCAAGACGATAGCCGTAACGGGAAACCAGTTACCTTTGAGTCTTCAAACCGATAACATGTCCTGTCTACAAGTGCTGAATTTTGTTCACAAGAATAAATCTTCAGTTGTTACCTACAGTGACTTAGTATAGACTAAACAAGTTGTGGTTAGATAAATCGGGTATCAAGGGAAACTATCACGATTTAGCATGCAGCAACGTCATGCAAGGTAAATAGGTCACCCATTTCCTGCTCGCCGACTCTGGTTCTGTAACCAGTTACTTCAGCTGTGTTGTTAGGATGGAGCAACCTAACGTTAGGAAGCCTGATCCGTCTATTGTTCTGTTCAGAGGCATCTGTGCTTTCCTATAATGGCTGCATTACCTTCCTAATTACAGCAGCTTTAATTTAAGCCTACAAAACATAGGGCGAAAAGTGAATTTATATTTAATCATCAGCTAGTGCCATGCCTTAGGAATATACGGACTTATGTCCCTTAGGATCATGGGAGCGTTTATTATCTCCGAGTATTTGGGGATGGAATAATGGGAACATGCCTTTTACAATGTAAACTTTCCACATGGGGCCTACTTTCTACATGTGGGTAATTTATGAATTAGTATTAATTAGCGGCCATTTTAAAATTGCTAATTAGGTCACCATACATACTATCAAAACAACAAAGTGACTACTAGGTCCGTAACATCATTCCGCATCATAAAATATACATCTTTCAATTTTTTAAAGATAAAATTAAGAAGACGCAGGCTAATTTATAAATTAGTAATTAATTAGCAGCCATTTTTAATTGCTAATAAGGTCATCACAATACTATGAAAACAACAATGTTACCACTAGGTCCGTAACATCATTCTGCATACTAAAATATACGTCTTGAAATTTTTTAAAGCTAAAATTAAGAAGACACAGGCTAATGTATGAATTATTAATTATTTAGCGGCCATTTTTAATTGCTAATTAGGTCACCACACATACTATCAAAACAATAAAGTGACCACTAGGTCCGTAAAATCATTCCGCATAATAAAATATACATCTTTCATTTTTTTAAAGGTAAAGTTAAGAATGCACTGAGTATTTAATGAATTAGTAATTAATTAGCAGCCATTTTTTACTTGCTAATTAGGTCACCACACATCATATAAAAAATAAATGACATGTCCAGTTAGGCCTCGCAACCCCGATCGCAGTGATGTATGGGTTGCTAAGATACACAGATAGTCCTCAAAAAATGCAACATTTTGATAATTTGGACTCTCACTTTGACCAGGCCGCGTCAAAATCCACTCAGTGAGCTATTTTGAGTAAATGTTTGTCAAAGGTCATGACACTCAAATTTGAATAACTCCACTTAGAATTGAGATATACACATCATTGAGCTACCGTTAGATTTGGAATTTCAAGGCCTATCTATCTGTGGTGATATCGTTAGTAAATAACCAATTTGAAAATCATGATCAGAAACCCTATCATGATCATGATCAGAAACCCTATTATACTTAACGTTAGGGTTAATACGTTTTCAATTGGTTATTTACTAACGATATCACCACAGATAGATAGGCCTTGAAATTCCAAATCTAACGGTAGCTCAATGATGTGTATATCTCAATTCTAAGTGGAGTTATTCAAATTTGAGTGTCATGACCTTTGACAAACATTTACTCAAAAATAGCTCACTGAGTGATTTTGACGCGGCCGGTCAAAGTGAGAGTCCAAATTATCAAAATGTTGCATTTTTTGAGGACTATCTGTGTATCTTAGCAACCATAACATCACTGCGATCGGGGTTGCGAGGCCTAACTGGACATGTCATTTATTTTTTTATATGATGTGTGGTGACCTAATTAGCAAGTAAAAAATGGCTGCTAATTAATTACTAATTCATTAAATACTCAGTGCATTCTTAACTTTACCTTTAAAAAAATGAAAGATGTATATTTTATTATGCGGAATGATTTTACGGACCTAGTGGTCACTTTATTGTTTTGATAGTATGTGTGGTGACCTAATTAGCAATTAAAAATGGCCGCTAAATAATTAATAATTCATACATTAGCCTGTGTCTTCTTAATTTTAGCTTTAAAAAATTTCAAGACGTATATTTTAGTATGCAGAATGATGTTACGGACCTAGTGGTAACATTGTTGTTTTCATAGTATTGTGATGACCTTATTAGCAATTAAAAATGGCTGCTAATTAATTACTAATTTATAAATTAGCCTGCGTCTTCTTAATTTTATCTTTAAAAATTGAAAGATGTATATTTATGATGCGGAATGATGTTACGGACCTAGTAGTCACTTTGTTGTTTTGATAGTATGTATGGTGACCTAATTAGCAATTTAAAATGGCGCTAATTAATTACTAATTCATAAATTACCCACATGTAGAAAGTAGGCCCCATGTGGAAAGTTTACATTGTAAAAGGCATGTTCCATTATTCCATCCCCAAATACTCGGAGATAATAAAACGCTCCCATGATCCTAAGGGACATAAGTCCGTATATTCCTAAGGCATGGCACTAGCTGATGATTAAATATAAATTCACTTTTCGCCCTATGTTTTGTAGGCTTAATTAAAGCTGCTGTAATTAGGAAGGTAATGCAGCCATTATAGGAAAGCACAGATGCCTCTGAACAGAACAATAGACGGATCAGGCTTCCTAACGTTAGGTTGCTCCATCCTAACAACACAGCTGAAGTAACTGGTTACAGAACCAGAGTCGGCGAGCAGGAAATGGGTGACCTATTTACCTTGCATGACGTTGCTGCATGCTAAATCGTGATAGTTTCCCTTGATACCCGATTTATCTAACCACAACTTGTTTAGTCTATACTAAGTCACTGTAGGTAACAACTGAAGATTTATTCTTGTGAACAAAATTCAGCACTTGTAGACAGGACATGTTATCGGTTTGAAGACTCAAAGGTAACTGGTTTCCCGTTACGGCTATCGTCTTGCGCTCTGTTAACGGCTCACGCTTTTTCCCCACCAGTTAGTGAATTGTAATAGACTGAATATTAATAGACGGGATTACGTGTAGAGAACTTATTTACAGCGAAATATTATTCAGTGTGTTCTATTTTTAAGACAGAACTAGAATATTCCACAAACTTCATGGCAAAAAAAAAAAAAGAATCCCGTGAAGGATTTCGCAATCTATATTTAGCGCGTTCCCCGTTAACAGAACATGAAGGGAAATCCGCTGATTGTTCGCTACAGGTGTGAGTGTTGGTTATTAAAAAAGCAATGGCAAATTACTGAACGTAACATTGCCTAGTAAATCACAAAAAGCCACACAAAACAGCAACAACAACAAACAACACAGCCATACAAACGCCCTGTTAAACAGGACCTACACAAATACCATACACGCAGCACGCCTGTTAAAATACTAGCAATACAATGCAGAAGGTATAACTCAATAAAAATTAAAAAAATTTTTTTTGGGGGGGTCCGAATGTACTATATTAGTGAACAAAGCAGGCGAATACACGCATTGTTGGACAGTTACTGAGCAGTGGTGAACAATAATTAGTGACCAATGCTGAAAGAATACATACCAATATTTTGTGGTAGACTGTTAGAGCTTTCACTTCTTATACACAACTCAATAAGCGAGCTTGTTCCTGTTTGTGTCAGTAAATGCTCAATCTGGAGAAATGATCAAAATATTATAGGTGATATAACAAGTGACATCATATTACTTGATAAATTTACACATACTTAATTTTACAGTGTGACACCCTCCATATGACCTTTATGCAGATCAGTTTTGACCTAATGTGAAGGAATATATATACACCAGCCAGTATTTTGATATCATATGCATCTGATATATTTCGAGGTGTAAACCCGAATGTCGCACCATGTACCTTATTTTCTGAGAAATACATCAGCAACAACACTATACCGATTGACGGCGTATAACGAGAATGTATACTACACATAGATACTTACCCCTGTGGTTTTTTCGGTGAGCTGTTTTCGATAGGTCTTGTTGCAAACATAGTGTCTTTACCCCACCTTTGTGGTCGTTTTTATACAGACTGAATGGCTGATGCAACATAGAAAACATGTCTAAACATGTTCAAACCTGTTTACCGCTGTCAGTACGCTCTGAGTCATCGCCAGTTTTCCCCAAAGACATGTCTGAACACGTTCACGTACGTTCACCCCCGCCGACATAGCCCCGTGATGAGTCACCCAATCGGTCACCCTCAGATCACCCACCTAGGAGTTCAATCTTTAGACTTTAATATGAGCCTTACCCTCCGGCTATTATCAAGAAACGGACGTATTTATCTACCACCCCACAATAAGATAAGTCTGATCCACCCGTTACATACCACCAAAAGAAATGAATGAACAAGTCAGTCAGAAAGCCACAGTACCTGCTCAAGGTGACCATCATGTTATGGACAGCTCAGGACAAGTCATTATTCTTCGTATCAGAGTAGGCCACATGTGTACAAACATTCGGGCTTGCTGAATCAGCCATGTGCATGTGTGGGTTGGTGTCGCAACCAGCAGAGCACATACTTCACGACTGCCCATATTATACCATATCAAGGCAGACCTTCTGGGAGAGAAGGAGAGAGAAATACAGTTCCTACACACACACGCATGCGGGTGCATTCAAGCACACACACCCACGCAAGTGAGGATAATGCTGATTTTCATGGCTCCACTTGGCAACGATGGCGTAAGGCGTGATGATGCTGGTAATCCTGCTGATAGACACTACTACAGACGATCGTATGTGCCGGTCATCCCAGACTAGCGCCTCCCCTGTATTTGGCGTGGACCCTTAGTCCCACTGTGAGCTATTGCCCAACAGTGGTCCGCCGCGCCCACATTTAAAGTGATGCTTATGTGAGGTGTGTGTTTTTTTTTTTTGTGGATCACCCGGGCCCCCGACCAGACAGGCGCACTACTGGAAGGATGCAGCAAATGCGTCTGATCTTAGCCAAGGGACCGAGAATGATCAATCCCGGCCTCCGACCAGACCAAGCGCACTACTGTCGGGGGGCCAGCAAATACACTTGATCTTAGCCAAAAGGCCGAGAAGCGATATTATTAGTATTATTATTACTATCATTAACATTATTATTTTTACTATCATTACCCTACCCTTTTTATCCTTAGTATCATTAATTAAATAAGTATTAATGATATCACCATTATTATTTTACAACTTCATCCCCCATGTCCCCCCCCCCCCCCCCTTTTTTTGGTTTAAGAGTTTGTTGCTTTTGCTACTACCCCCACTATTTTGTTTCAAACATCTGCCATGCCTGTACCATCATTAGAGTGGTCATAGGGACATTGGTGCAGTGAAACCAATTGGTGAGAGTAGCGAGGAAACAACATGTAAAGACTTTCCCCTATCCTTGTAGTCAATACTTACCTTATCATCCTTAGTATCATTGATTCTATAAGTATTATTGATATCATCACTAATTATTTTACAACTTCATCTCCCCTGTGCCCCCTGTTGCCTTTGGTTTGTTACCCTTGCTGCTACCCCAACTGGTTGGTTCATACATTTGCCCTGCCTGTACCATCATTACCCTTTTCCTTTGTATTCAGTATTTACCTTATTGTCCTTAGTATCATTAATGTTATAAGTATTAGTGATACCATCATTATTATTCTACAACTTCATCTCCCCTAGCATGAGGCTTGGGTGAGGTGAAACCAGTTGAGGAGAGTGTAGCGGTTGAGAAAATAATGTAAAGACTTCCCCCTTTCCTTGTATTCAGTATTTACCTTATTATCCTTATTATCATCTTTATTAATTTACAACTTCATCTCCCCTAGTGCCCCTTTTGCTTATGGTTTTGTTGCCTTTGCTACCACCCTACTGGTCGGTTCAAACATTTGTCCTGCCTGTACCATCATTAAGGGTGGTCAGAGGGGCATTGGAGTAGAAGCGATTGGTGGGAGTGTGGCAAAGTAAACAAAAATGTAAAGATTTCCCTTTCTCTTAGTCACCCCCTTTGAATCATGTGAGTGAGGGTTAAATGAATGAATGAATACAAAAACACATATGGTTTTCAAACCAATAATACTGTAAAAACTTATGCAAATACAAATGTTTGGTAAATTTTTATTAAAAAAAGAAAGAGAGAGCAAAGAAGGAAATATGAATGAACCCCTACATTTAGGAAAAAAACAAGGAGGAAAATATAACCCACTCCTTTACTCCAAGTATTATTAAAAACTGCAGTTTGCATGTGTATGTACCTGCTAGGCTATGTTTAACACCATTACAAAGAAAATCATCCTAGCAAATGGAATCACATATTGTAAAAATGTTTATCATTTTCATAACTATCATTACCATTGCTGGTTTTTTTATAATTGCTGTTATTACCCTCAGTATGTCTCCTCCTGTCATTATTATTATTATCATCATTAGTAATAAACCAAAACCCCTTTCCAATGAGCCCCCCTCCCCTTGCTCATGGTTTGTTGCTGCCTTTGCTGATACCCACACCGTTTTGGTTCAATATTTATCCTGCCTTTACCACCATTGCCCAGAGAGGGGGGTAGTGGCATTGGTGGAGTGGAACCAAATTGGTGAGAGGGTGGCAAGGGAAACCAAATGTAAAGATTGTAACAATTTGTACTAATATTGATGCTTGTTTACTTTCTACAATAAGTTAAAAAAAAAAAAAAGAGGAAGGGAAAAAATGAATAAACCCTTACACATAAGACCAAAAGAAAAAAAAAATAAATAAACAAGGAGAAAAAGATAACCAACTCCTTTTACTTCTGCTATTACTGAACATTGCATGTTGCAAGTATATGTAAAAAAAAAAAAATAAGCAAGGAGGAAAAAAAGATAACCAACTCCTTTTTACACCTACTATATTATTAAACAGTGCAGGATGCAATTGTTATTGTATGCACCAGCCATATTTTAACACCATTTCTAAGAAAATCATTTTAGCAAATGGAATCACATGTTTGGAAAATGTGATCATTATCAAAACAAATCCTACCATTGTGTTTATTAATATTAGCATTGCTGTCATCACCCTTAGTAGTTCTTATTCCTTGTCATTATTATTATAAGATGTATTTCATGTAAACACCATTCCTAAGGTAATCAATTTAGCACATAAAATCACATGTTAAAACTATTATTTATTTATTATCATTGATTGAGTCTATCAGTACTATCACTAGTCTCGGCACTGTTTATTCCTTGTCACTATGATATTTATTTATGTATTTGGTTTTTACTTTGCATTATTATCATTGTAATCACTATTAATATATATGGCTTTGTAAACGCGTATACTATCACATCCCCCTTTCCCACCCTTTTGATACTGTGATTGTTTGTCTCTGCTGCCACCCTCACCGTTTTGTTTCAGTTCTGCACCGCCATGTTTATCATCACCGAGGGTGATGGTACTTGGTAGGAGTTTTTGGAGCTGACAGGAGAGCGGGTGGCAGGGGAAATAATAACAGCCCGCTACCATCACGCTTTTGATTTAAAATATTTCCTTACAACAATGTCAATGGAGAAATGTTTAAATGTATAAAATATTTGTAATTTTTGCGCATATGTCACCTACACGCCCACATGCAACGCTCTGTAAAAACACGCACACAAATACTGAACACACAGTACGCATGTAACAACACAAACAATACAAATGCAACACAACTACCCCTCCTGCATTGTAAACTAGGATACTCCTTGACAACCCCCCCCCCCCTTCCCCCCACCTTTTCGATACTGTTGGTTTTGATGCTGCTGCTGCCTTCACCGGTCGGTTCTAACAAGTTTTTACTGCCATTTTTCTCATTACCAAGTGGTGATGATGGTATTGGTGGGGTTGGAGCTGACAGGTGCAAGGGTGGCAAAGGGAAAATAATGGTATACTATCGTCTTGTTGTTGTTTGTACTCGTTTTTCGTTACCCCCCATTATCAAATGTAAAAATGTTGAAACAAATGTTGTAAAAATTTGCGCATATGTCACCTACACTTCCACATGCAACTCTCTGTAACAACACGAACAATACAAATGCAAATGTTTCTTAACACTCAATAAAAGTTAAAAAAAAAAAAAATCACTTGACCATCACTTATTCACATTTCAATCTTTTGAACTCATTTGTAGCACATTGTACTGAATTTTGTGTGTGGGCTAGATTTCTCTCTGACTAGTGTCCCTTGCCTTCAGGCAAACCCACTCTGACTTCTGGTGCACTTGCAATTTATGTCCCCAAGTCAAGGATGAGATATCAACATTTTAGTCCAACAGACCAGTGTAGAGGTTGAACCCGCTACTTCGCTATCACCACACTGGAAGTTTTTAAGAGCAAGCCCTCTTATCCATTCGGCCATGCTGAACTTCCAACAAAGATGAGATGGATCATCTCCAGGTGGCAGTGAAAAACATAGCCACTGTGAATCTATGAACATTATTTGCTGTTGGATAGCTTTATTCCTTCTATGTTGTCTAGGAAAACAACAGTCTACCATAAATAAATTACGGTTCCATAAACAAAATGTTAAAATTTTTTTTCACAAACTGATATTTTCCTATAAGCAAATATTTAGTTTTTATTTCTGTAAATGGTTGACACTTTTTCATGAGCAAATGTTATTTTAGTTTTGTTTCTCAACAGTGGCAACATTTTTCTTATGCATAAACAAATGTTAATTTAGTTTTGTTTCTTAAAATTGTTGACACTTTTCCATGAGTGAATATTTAGCTTCATTTCTCAAAGGTGATGACTGGTTTTAGTCATCACCTTTAGTGTGTCACAGTTCAAGAGGAATGTAGAAACATACATCTGAAGCATTCAAGATTGGAGTGTCGTCCACAGAACAGGTAACACCTGGAGCAAAACAAGCAGCAAAAGCTGCTGGATCAGCAAAACAATGCTCTAACTGTCCGCCTGTTGGATCCATGAAGAACTGTATACTGTCTTATTATGTTGTGAGGAACCCAATACAGGATGAAAACTACAATAAGGTTTACCCACGGTAACCAACATTGAGAAGTACAAACATTACACTTTAAATCTTGAGGTGTTTCAGAGGCAAAAACATTCATGTAAAGTGGGGACCTCTTCTGACAGTCAGAAGCCTCCTGATGTGCATGCTGCATTGGTAGACTTTCTACTACTGCTTGTAATCTTTCACTGCACTTTGTAATGTTGCATCCAATTAGTGATATATCTTTCTTGCCACATAAATCTTGTATGCTGAAATATTACCTGTATCACTAATATATTAATGGTTTCATGTTGCTTGGTATATATGACAAAATGAATTTTTGTAATTTAATTTCTCATATCCCAGGATCATGTTTTTGCTTTAAATTAACTATATTGCATAATTTTCTCATATCTTTTTAAAATCCAGGCTGTGCTGTTAGGAAGAAAAACTATTAATAAGAAATGTTTGAAAATGAAAAGTAACGTAGATAGCTTGTTATTTTTATTACGGCATGTGCTTCTGTTTGCTTGTATGATGTATACAAATCACAATTGTTGCATTTAAAGAAGAAAATATAGTTGGTTATTTATTAACACAGAATTTACGTTATGCCACTTTGGGGAGACCAGTAGTCATTAGTCTCCTACAACAGATATCAAATTGTATGTATGCTAATTAGCCAAGTGGGCATCGTAGCATGCTTGTGTTTGTTAGATGTGCTCAAACTTGTACTTCATATGGAAACTAATTTGTGCTGATATATACGCTTACATGTGCCGCTTGTGTTTTTGCCATTTTCAGCTATTTGATCGTATTATTATTGTCATGTTTATGACTTCTGTTTAAAACCGCGGCATTGGTTTTTCTTTTTTCTATTGACCATTATAGACTTGTTACTGATATTGAAATTATTTGTTGAAGTAATTATATAGATTATAGACTGTTAGGATGCAAATAAGACAAATTCTGGCCTTTTGTCAATCGCAGTGACATTAACCAAATGTTAATGACTTTGGGCAAATTTTTGTTCTCTTCTTGAAATGTATCAGAATAGACCAGAATCCATCCAGTACATATGTAATTTAATAGTCACAAGGCTGTTATGATTTTGGTACTGAGCACCATGGCTTCTCTTTTGAAGCAGTTGTGTTACATGTAGATTTATCTTAAATTTATGTTACATTTGTCAATGCCAGTAAACTTTACCTATTTAAGGTGTCACATAAGTGCTACTTTTCTGGCCATGACTTTTTCTGACAAATAATGGGTAATGTTCTCCATAATTTCTTTGACTGCTATAATTTTCTAGGCATCTGTAATGAAGGTAGTCTGCTATAGCATTCCTTCTTGGCAGTGACCATGCTGGTCAGTGACCAGAAACTTAACCAAAAATAAAATTTGTTTCAAAAGAAACAAATAAAAGGGATAATATATATATATATATATATATATATATATATATATATATATATATATATATATATATATATATATATATATATATATATATATAATATATATATATATATATATATATATATATATATATATTTTTAAAAAAAAACAATTATTCCCATTTCAATGTGAATTTTGATGGCTCTCCTCCGCGGAGAGCAAAGGATAATATCCGGGGTAGGGGCCTATTCCAGTGCGCCCCTCACACATCGGCCTACCCCTACACACACACACACACACACACACACACACACACACACACACACACCCACCCACCTACACACTGAGACTCGAACCCGGCAACTATTTGGACTACTTATCTATATAAGTAATCCACATGCACGGGGCTTGCCTCACCGTCTTTGAGTGGTTTCGGAAGCGGTCGGGGGAAGTAGAGGCGGCCGGCGGAGATACCTGTGGGCGAGGCGGACGGTAGGGGGTGCCCAGGGACCGGAAGTAGTCAACCGGAAGTGGTCACCCAAGAAAATAACCGCCAATTTTTAAAAAATGCGGTCGCCGAAGGACACAGTTTGGTAACGTCAGAGCGTAGGATCATGACTTTTGTATAGTAAAATATGACGTACTTACGAAGGACTAAAGTCCTAAATTCCTACCTAGTTTGCGTGTTTCTTACTACTCATATCTCGGTCTTATGTGTTCTGGATCAATTCTGCTGCTGATATGCCACCGTCTAAATTCACCCAGCATAACTTCTCTTGGTCGGCCTCTGCCTCTCTTCCCCTCGATCTTTCCAGTCGTCACGATGTTCTCCATTGCCTCTCTTCTGACCAAAGAAAGCTGTTTGACCAGAAGGAAAGCTGAATATGACCAAAGAATGCTGTTTGTATCTTTCTTATTGTTGTATATAATGTTCTAGTTTCATTAGCCTCTTTCAAGCAATCGTCGTTAGTTACTCTGGTAGTCCAAGGAATTCGCTAAAAAAAAAATACATATAAAGCATGGTAAGTTGGCGAATCCCCTTTTTTGATCAAGCAAGAAGTTCGTCATTTTAAGAAGTATACACACACCATCCAATTATGTTCTAAATACTTCAGTTTTTTTTCCAGAACTGTGGCTTATACTTCTCTTTCATTGTAGTAAAATGAGCAATTGGAATTGAGCCATGTTTGTTACCATTGTGTAAGAGAATATCTTTCAAACTTCTTTTAGAGCTGTCAATGAAATGTCGCCACTCATCTGGTGTAGAACTTTACACTAATTTCGTTTACAAGACTCCATTATCTCATATGGACAACAATCACTATCAGAGTGTTGAGAGTGTGGATAGAAGACATAGAGAGGACAAGGGACAGAATAGAGTTAGAACGACTGAAATAACGACATATAGGACATAGATAAGGACATCTACAGTAGAGCCGATAGGGTAGAGACAGGACATAAGTCAGGACACAGGATGGTCATAAGAGAGGACATCTACGGGACAGTAGATGAAGTGGAGACAGGACTTAGGAGGGGACACTATCGTGTCTTAGACAGGGTAACGGTAGGACCAGACCGGGTGATAGAAGGGGACGACAGTTCACGGGACACTGCCCTGAACGGACTAGATGTCAGTACACCGAATAACCTATCCTAGCACGGACAGACTGCAGTACAACGAGACTGTTGAGACAGCACGGGGTTCACACAACGGCACGGGGTCCAGCACGACAAGTCCAGCCGTTGAGCTTGGAAACGCCAGACGGGACTTGGTTTCAGAGGAGGACATCTGTGTTTTTCGAGGGCGAATGCTTAGTTTTGCGAGAACGCTAGTTTGAGGATAGCGAGTATAGGATTGTGAGATTGATTGTATGCTATCAGAGTATGAAAGGCGGCATTTGTATATTCATGTGAACTTACCGCCTGTGTATACCTTGTAATGATATCGGGTTCGCCTGAAATAAATAATAGAAATATCATACGCGCAACTGATGTTTCTTTGAGTGCGTATGAAAGAGCGGGAGTGCCTGTGTGCGAAGCAAGACGTTGACAATCACCTTCGGATTGATTGGACTGTGATGGTAAAACCGCGGGTAGCTTTTTTGGTGGCTGACTAGTCACAGGAATATCATTCTGGGCCGGTGATGGACCCTACTTTAACTCCTCCTTGGGGGTTGAACGGGGTAGGAGTAATAGTGAAATCGAATCTAATTTAAGACCTCCTAACATTAGTACAAAACACAAGTGTGGTTTTTTAAATGTTTAAAAAAAAAAAGAAAAGAATGGAAGAAAGCCTGGATTCTGCTGCGATATAAACAGTTTCAGTTTGTAGCAATAGTTTGTTTTTTTCCAGAGCCTAATACAGACAACACTGAAATAATATTAATTGAATACACAAACGCCTGTATCTCAAAAACTAGAGCTGCTACAGACAAATAAATCGGATAATATGATTAAGCAAGCCTCATTTATGCAAAATCACATGTAAAATGTATGGCACCATCTCCTCATTAAAAAAAAAAAAACTGTAGGGCTTTGCTATTATTATTATTATTATTATTATTCCGATGACTAAAGCAGATTTTTCTGAGAACAGTGACCTGCAAGATAATCACCCTTGACGATAATCCATCTTACACACCCGAGACTCTTATAAATATATTTAAGAAAGAGAAGAAATTCCAGTTGCCCGGCAGAGGATACTTTATGGTGGCAAGCAGTTAGAAGATGGCCGTGTGCTGTCAGGTTACAACATCCAGAATGCATCAGCTTTACATCCGACAATTGGGCTGCTTGGTGGAGCAGTGATGCTTCATGGAGAATCCTTGCTTCCAAGTGCTGCACTGACTGGTTGATATGCATGCTGTACTCATCTACAACCTTGGGCTTCCAATCTCAAGAGCAAGCTTGACAATACCAGCAACATCCGCCCCAAAAAGAAGTGACTTTCTCCCTTTCTCATATCACCTCACCTGCAGGAATGCTGTATTATATGAGCGAGTGAGCAAAAAATAATTCGAGTGTTAATCCTTGATTGTTAATTTTAAAGTATGCTGAGTAGGGTGAGGACTGGCAAGCTTCGTGCCGAGTGGCTTGCTTCGCTTCGGAAGTCACGGGTGGCAAGCATCGTCTGGATATTTTATCCGGGGCATGCTGGCGTGTTGGGGAATGAACAGGCAGACAGATTGGCTGGCTCTGCAAAACTTAGTGGAGTATTGATGCATGATAAGCCAGACGTGGTTGCGGCCTTGTGGGAGTACGTGTACACCTCGGAGGAGTAAATGGATCACCATGGTCAGGCAAGAATGAGACAGCGTGGAGTGACGAGGGGATCTTGCCGATGCTCGACGCTTAGAGGAAAGGCGAGACGCACATATAATCAGATTGCTACTGGTACTATAGGGGTTGGAACTCTTCGCTGGCTTCTGAGGATGGGGACGGAGCGCTTATGGGAATGCCCCGAGTGCTGTGATGTCAGTTCCTAAATCAATCAATCAATGTTAATTTTACCAGATTTTAGATTTTTGATTAAACGCGTTTTGTTGATTAAAATAATAATAATAATAATAATAAGCAGAAATCACACATCTTACGTGAAATTAACTAGATAAATCCTTCAAGTTGAAATATACACAATTTCGCACAGTAATGTCACTTATCTACCACGGTAATTTTAAGCTGACTAACATGTCTTTCTGTTTACACAATTCTGGCTTGCGTTGACACACCGGAAGCTCCCGGCGTCTTCAATCGGCAGGCACATTGTCGCCAGTCGCCATGTTGTGTCCAGAGAGACTGCATTTCGCGTGTTGTTTAGAACACAGAATACTCGCTTGTTAAAATTTGCAGAAGCAATTATGATCTATCAACGCAAGCCAGAATTGTGTAAACAGAAAGACATGTTAGTCAGCTTAAAATTACCGTATTAGATAAGTGACATTACTGTGCGAAATTGTGTATATTTCAACTTGAAGGATTTATCTAGTTAATTTCACGTAAGTTGTGTGATTTCTGCAGTATGTACCTGACGAGATGCAGCGAAATATGCCAGGCAATAAATCGTGCAATCTATTGTTTGTGTCTTCGTTATTCAAATTCACTACGGGAAAACATTGTTTTGAATAATAATAAGATAAAATAAAATAAAATAGATGTTATGTAATGTTGGTAAATGCTAACAAAGAGAGATATGTCCAAATCTCTTGCAAATATTCGTCAAAAAGATATAATTAATGTCAGCCCAATTGCTACATGTTTCCAAAAAATGACTCTGACTTCAGAGACAGCACAGAAGACCACACATCAATAACTGCAGCAGGATCCGATATACCGAATAACAACAGCTTTGACTTGTCAAGATTAAAAATTAAAAAAAAAAAAATCCTTAATAGTCAGCACTTTGGATTGTTTCACGGCATTTTGGCTAACATCAAAGTGTAGAAAGACACATAGTGGGACTAGACTCATCATCATCAGGTGCCATACTGATAAACGTGTGCGGTCATGTTTCGCCATCTCACACGATCAAAAATCATGGATCAGCTCAGTGTTCCTGTCTCGACCATGCCACGCGGCCATGCCATCCATCTATTTACTTCTTTGCGTCCACTTGTTCTTTTCCCCTCCATCTCACTAGTTGTCACCAAGTTCTTCAATTTAATTCTTTTTATAGCGTGACCAAAGAGTTGTGACTGCCTGCGTCTAATTTCTCTAATCAGTTTACGGTCTTCATTTATTTATTGTAGGACTTGGTCATTGCTTTTCCTGTCTGTCCATGGTATTCTATGTATTTTCCTCAGAAACCACATCTCCACAACCATTATATGTTTTTCAGCTTGTCTGCTCATTGTCCACGCTTCACATCCATACAAAAGTATAGGTTCTATGCAGCACTTCAACACTCTTTTTTTTCCTCGTTGCAATTTACATTATTTTATTGGTCAGTATATTTACCATCTTGCAAAAGGCTACCGTCGCCATGGCGATTCTTGTTATAATCTCTTCAGGCATCTCCCATTAGATGTTATGACTATTCCGGGATAATTGTACCGATTCATTTACTTGTATATTTAAAAAAACGTTAGCTGCATATCCTTTACATGACGTTGCAGTCAACACCATCAATTTTTGCTGTTGTGATTTCTTGGCAAGTTTACGTTCAGTAGTTTGCCATTGCTTTCTGAACGACCGGCACCCATACCATTTCGCAAATAAGCAACACAGCACCATCTGCTGCTAAATCGCACGCAGATGTATTTCAAACGCGGGGATGCGGGATCACGAACTGAGTCCATAACACCATCGCCAAGGTGCAGGCTACTTGTATATTACATTGTGGCATTTCCCTCTTCCTAGTGACGACCACAATCTGTTTCCTTACACTTTTACACTTCTCCTTGGCCTTCCTCTTCCTGTCTTCCCAGGCATATATCCCCCATTATTGGTCTCTCCAAACTTTCGTGACGTTTCAAGTGACCACAATATTTCACTTTTCTTTGTTCCATCGTCTTTAATAGCTAACATTCTTCAATATTAAGCTTTTGAAGTATGGATGCATTTGTTCTTTTCTTAATCCAAGAGATTCTTAGAACTCGTCTATAACATTTATATTCAAAGACATTTATGCGCTGTTCAGCTTATTTAGTAAATGTCCATATCTCACAGGCGTATGTTACAATGGGAAAGATGCATGCTCTTAAAAATCTAATTTTTGTACTTCTGTCTGTCCCACTCCATAATTTATTCAGTTGTTTTAGTCTTTGAAGAGCAACAGATTTTCGTCTTTTAATTTCTTTCATTGTGTCACCATTGCTGGTAATCAATGACCCAAGATATTCAAAATTGTCCACCACCTTTCCTCATTAACATATATTTCTTTCTCCATAGTAGTTTTGTCTATATGCATTATCTTTGTCTTTGCTACGTTAAGATATAAGTTGTGATTATCACTGTTCCTTTGGGTTGAGGTTATTAGGATTTCTATACCATTTTGTGATGTGGATAGTAATACTGTATCATCAGCATATCGAATCTCTAGTATTGCATGACCACCGATATTTAGGGCATCGAATTGTTCCCTGGTTATATGTATCATCTCTAACATTTCTCATTTTATTTTCGGCTTGCAGGTTAAACAAATAGGGGACAGCACAAGCCCTGACGGACTCCTTGCTTGATGACAAACAAATCTGATGTCTCGTCATCTGTTCTAACCACTGCTTGCTGGTCTAGTAGAGAATTTGAATGAGTTGTACTACATGTGATGTAAAGCCCATATTCCTCATGATTTCCCAAAGTTTCTGATGTTGTACACAGTCAAATGCCTTTGAATAATCCACAAAACACGAGAATCGATTTACATTAAATTCTCTACACTTCTCTATTATTAAACACATGTTGAGTATGTGATCTCTTGTTCCTCTCCCTTGTCTAAATCCAGCTTGAACCACGTTAATCTCTTCTTCAATTTCTTACGAAGTCTTCCCATTATGATTTTTATTAGAATTTTACCTGCATGACTGATCAGGGCAACAGTTCTATTGTTGTTGCATAATTTCAGGTTGCCCCTTTTTTATATTGGAGGGAAGATATTTCTCTTCCAATCTTGTGGCCATATACCATATTTCCATGTAATTTTACATAATGCGTGATAGATTTGTATGCTTGCTTTACCTCCCGCTTTGATTATCTCAGCTGTTATCTCATCACATCCAGGTGATTTACCATTAATGAGGGTTCCGGTTCTGTCTCTGCGGTTATTGGTTCATGCATCTCATTCATATCCCCACTGTCATTCATATAATACATTTAACTGCTGTATTCCTGCCATCTCTAGAATTTGTCAAGATTCTATTAAGGTATTTCCCATCTTGTCACAGATAACATTTAATTGAGGTTGAACATTTCTTGTCAATAACTTCATTTCTTTGAACATTTCCTACTCTCTTCCGTTCTTATGATATTGCTCTATTCTGGTACAGCAATCTTGTATATATTTGTTGTTGTCCTTTCTTGTGTTCTTTCTTATTTCTCGAGTTAAAAATTTATACTTCATCCCGCTGTTATCAGTTTCACCTCCTTTCTGTTTCAGTTCCTTTCGTTGTTTTATTAATTCTAACGTGTCTGATGTAATCCATGGTGTATGTTGCTTATACTTTGTTGGAATTAAATCTGTGGCTGCTGTTATCAAGAAATCTCTAACTTTTACTGCCAATTCATCGGGTGTCAATTCCTCCTGTATAGACATCAAGACCCCAAAAACGATTCTTAACTTCTACGTTGTATGCATCCGGTGACTTTTGTGAGATCGAAACGAAGTGGCCTTGGTCCACGGGTAAGCTTTTTGGGTTTACTTTTACATATGCTTTTAATAACTGATGATATGTATCACAGTCTGCACTTCGTATGGTTTTTGTCGATGTTATGCTTGATCTCCATCTCCTTTGTATTAAATATAATCTATCTAGTTTTTGGTAGTACTGTCCGGGGAGTTCCATGTGAAGAGTCTTCTTGGGTGTTGTTTAAAAAGTGTGTTGGCTATCGTTAACTCATTTTCTGTGCAAAATTCAATTAATTTGTACCTGCATCATTTATATTTCCCAGTCCAAATTTTCCTCGAACGTGTCTTTCAGTTTTAGTTCTTCCTGTACCTACTTTTGCGTTAAAATCTCCCATTATTATTATGTAATCATGACCAATCTTATTTAATATGTGTTGCAGTGTGCTGTAAAAATCTTCAATTTCGTCCTCCTCTGCTGTTGAAGTAGGTGCATATATCTGTATGAGAGTTGTGAATTTTGGACGGCCTTTAGATCTTATAGTGCGGATGCTATCACTAACCGGGTTATATCACATTAAAGCCTTTGCAGCTTTTTTATCTAAACAAAATGCTACTCCGCTCTGGCCTCCGACGTGTCTACCTGAATATATGAAAAGCTTTCCATTTTCATTTGTAAGATGTCCCATGCCTCTCCAAAGATGTTCACTAATTCCTAAAATTTGAATATGTACCCTCTCAATCTCATCACATACTACTTTAAGCTTTCCCTCATACAAACTTCTCAAATTCCACGTTCGCTGGTCTCACTCTGTTTCTTTGTCTGACACATGGGATTTCCATGGTAACACCGTCGGCATTAACTCCGTCATCACGATTACTAGTACTGGCCCCTGCGTCACACTCTTCCCCAGTATTTTCTGATCTGCCTTGACTGGGGGTCTCGCCACCAGATCTCTTTCTTATTATGTTTTCTTTCATAGTTGTTATGGTTTCTTGGTAAGTTTTGCAGAAGGTAGTTTGCCATTGCTTTCCTTATAGGCAGTGACTGTGCTAGTCTGTAGCCAATAGCCATTGTCTCGGAATTCTCCATAGGGAAAACTAACATGCATTGGAAATAGAACAGGATTGAGACATTGATGTCTTTTGTCACCTCTATTATTACACCTCTTCTTACTGACTAGACTTAATTACGAAGACAACAATAACTACTGCTAGTTTACATTTCATGTAAACTTAAACCAAAGTATATAGGTGTCATAGAGAAGTGGAATCTTTTGCTTGGAATATATTCAGTAAATTCCTTGCTGAATGATATGGACAGTCGTGCTTCTCCATATCTTGCCATCTCCAACACCATTTATCAGTTTGTGCACTAATACTCTTCTGTGCCATGACAACACTGTCAAGAATTGTCACTCACTGTCTTCCCCTGTCTGTCTGTCCACACATCTTTCCAGTTATCACAATATGCTCTATCTTTTATCGTCTCATAATGTGGCCAAAATGACTTCACATGTTTATAATAAGTTGTCATTGTATCTTAGCCTCTTTCAAAACGTTAAATTACTCATTTTGGCAGTTTAGAGAATTGTCGCAATTCTGTGAAACCACATCTCTGAAGCTTCTAGCCATGTGTTTAGCTTGTCCACGACTCACAGCAATAGGTAAAACATCTACATAACACACAAGCATTCATTTTCTAATCTTCAGTGACAAGCATTTATTGCATACGATGTTCTTCAGTTGATAAAATGCAAAGAAATTCATAGAGAAAAGACAAAGATAATGAGAATAAACCAAGTACATGATTACCTGATCTCGCCTTGAGAAACCTCGCTTGAAGGAGTGGGAGCACACACATATTTAGGTAACAATACAGACAAAGATGAGGAAACAGATAGAGAAATTAAAATAAGAAAACAAAAGGCAAGAGGGTTTTTTATAATATTAGGAAATGTGTGAAAAGAAATGTGTCAAAAGAAATTAAACTTGCCACCAAACTTACAATATATAACTCTCATGTTAAATCACTGCTATCTTAACGTTTTATGACTAAAATAATTACTAATACAATATAATTATTCAATAATTGGTGCCTTCACAGAATAGACGCACTAATATGGTATAATAGAATTACCAATGTAGATTTCCAGTGAATCAAAAGGTGAGGAAAGGATGCTGGCGCTGGACGGGCCACACAGCAAGAAAACTTGATAATCCTATAGCTAGAAAAGTCCGTTGTCTGGAACCCACACGAGAATATAAATAGAGGACGATTTAACAATACCTGGCGAGTAGAATTACAGGCATGGATACAAAATATAGAGGACATAAAAGGAGCTGCTGGTGGTAGCAACAGATTTGACAGCATGGCGTGAGCTGATTGTGGAACTATAGTCCAATCAGGGATAAAGAGCAGAAGAGAAGAGGTTAGTGTGATTAAAATTATTGTTGACTGGCACTTTGACTGCTTGTGTCTTGTGTTGACTCGGGTCAGCGTCAATCGGCACTTTGGGCGATACATTCTGTCAAACGGAACCAAATCGTCTGTCAAGTTGCCTTTGTCGCATTTCTGCATCGTCAGCGTTCTCGTTAATGTGTTTAATCATATTCAGAGATGACATGTGATCTTGTCCCAACTTTAGCCAAGGACTGTACAACATATGCCACACTGGGAGAATTGTGATGCAATATCGTCTACACCTGCACTATTGATATCTGAAAGTACACGAGCAAGTGACAATTGAGTTTAAAGAATATAACACGCAAGTATAAAATCATACAAATATAGCAATATACTGGTATAAATATATCCAGCAGTATAATAAACATGTATAGCGATATATGGATATACCAATATACAGATATAATATACGGATATAACAGTATACAAATACAACAATATAATGATACAGTATACAAATGAAATCACATACGGTTTTTATAATATGCAGAAATACGGGTATACACCAATCTACGCATACAACAATATCAGATACAATAATATACAGGCGTAACTGTCTACGGAAGCTCTGTGAATGTTCCATTACATATGTTACCATGGTGCTTCTATATACACTTTAGCTAGATGCATGTCCTTTACAGGACGTCGTAATCAACCCCAGAATTGTGTTTGCCTATTTGTGATTTATTAGGCAATTTTATGTTCAGTTGCTTGCCATTGCTTTCTGAACAGCCGCCGCTCATACCATCAAAATCGATCTGCTTCCAAATTGCTTGCGGCTGATTTTGAAACCGTGGCCCGGTGTTTTGGGAAAATTGTGAAACTGTTTTCTTACTCCTAAGTCCCTCACGCTGACTTAGTATATGCAGTCTATGATTTATCTTAGTTTCATGTAAAACTCGTAGAACCTGAACTTGATTGTAGAAAACCTCTCTTGACCTGACTTGACTTGATTCGTAAACAAAATTCCAAATTCGGTCTCGTTCAACTTGCTTCTTCAGCGTTGGTTAGAGTTGAGATCCGTAGTTGTGTGGATTTTTATCCTATTTTTGTCAGTGCGCTCTTACGAGTGAGTCCTAACTCGGACTGGTTATATAAGCGTTTGTGTCTGTGACGTCAGCTGGGGGATTGGTCGGCGAGTTATCCTTTGTACCCGTCTTCTCTTGCGATTTCTTTGTTCAATGTTGGCTTCTGGCTCGTCTGTTTTGCTAGGATGCAGTCCTTATAAGGACTCATTGTTTGGTTTGCTTGCTTTCGTTTCCTTGTTTTTTTGGGGTTTTTTTGGTGTGTTTTTTTTTTGGGGTCGACCTGAGAGCAATCTCATCTGGGCTACCAATCATTCAGTTCTTCTTCGGTCCACTTTTTCAGGTTGAAGACTGGTTTCCCCTTGAACTTATTCGACATTGAAAATGGGTTGCTGGGTTCGTCTTGGAGTTTCTCTCTAGTCTTTGGCTTGGCTCCAGCTTGCGGCTTCTCTGCGGTTTTTTTTTTTTTTTTTGTGGCTTCTGCTTGCGGATTCTTTGCGTTCTTTTGCGTTTTCTCTGCTTGTTTCTATTGGTATTGTTCCCTTTCGGCTTTCAGCAGTTCTCTCTCTGTTTTGATGGCTTTTAGGACTTCGTTTTCCTTCTTCATCTCGGCCATGCGCTCCATCTCTTGTTGGATGCTGTGCTGGATTTTTTTCATGTCCGCCAGCAGTTGTTCGTTGTTGCTGGTCGGAGTCGGCATCCGAAGTGCATTGACTTGCTTTTTCAGCTCGTCAATTTGGTTTTATAGTTGTGATTTTTCGGCTTGTGAGATGCCTGTTGCTGTTTCGCACCTCCGCAGTGCTTCCTTGATGGTGTCTTTGTAGATATGGCGGTCTTTAGGACATCTCTGTGTCTTTGGAAGTACGGACAGCCCAGGTATCTTGATCCATGTTTTCCAAGGCAGCTGGCACACTTTCTGTTGTCGTTGGGCGCTCGGAAATCCTTGTCCTATTTGGCCAGTGGACATTCCATGAAGACGTGGTGTTCCGCGCAGTATCGACAGCCCTCTGTCTTGCTGCGGCATGTTGTTCTGCTGTTCCCGGCCCTCTGGCATCTTTAGCATTGAGTGATTCTTGGAATGAAACTTTCAGGCTGGTGTTCTTTCTTGTTCATAGCTACTGTGATCGGCATCTCGCTGCCCTCTGTTGTCACCATCGCTAAAGTTGTAGGGATCTTGGATTATGTCAGCAGCCTTCAAGATTCGGATATGGAGATTCTCCCGTTGTAGCTGCTTCAGAAGTTTGTTCATCTGTCAGTTCCACTTGGATACGTTTGATAACCCATCTGATTGTCTGTGAGTCGGTGTTTCCGGCCCTGGTGTCTTACTCCTCACTCTTCTTCTCAGATGTCTTGGCTCTTGTCAGTGGTGGTTGTCGTCGGTCTTCCTCGTGGTTGCTTCGTTTGATGTTACTGTATGTTCCGGTTCTTTGCTGTAGCTCGCGGGCGGGCTCACTTCTCTCGTCATCTTTAAGGTCTTGGGGGCTTCCACGCTGCTTATCTTATAAGTCGGGTGCCTTTTGGTGTTGGTCTTGCAACGTACCATTTTCTCGCATCAGGTTTCTTGAGCAGTTTGGGTGACTTGTTCTCGATAGCGCTCCGCAAGTGCGAATGACGGAAAATTTCTCGAAACAGAGCTATATTTAATTGTTCTTTATATTGCTGGGGAACATGGTGTCATGGCATATGTGCACCCTGCCTGACAGGATAGCGGTTCGGGTGCAATCTCCAGCAGAAGACAGACTTTGACTTATGTTTTCTACCAAATGCAGTGGTTCTTTTACCAGAATCCAACGGCTCTGTGGGTCAATTGGTCCTCACAAAAATGGGTAGCAGACATGTTCTGGGAATTGTCTAGAAAGGAATGGCAGGGAAGAAGGTAATTGGCCACTAAACTCATATGTTGTGGCTGAGACTATGTGAAGACCCAGTAAGTCACACCCATACCACAGTATGGTTTGTGCGGCTGCCTGTCCCCTTTAATAGGATTGTTTAGGCCACCATAGTCTTCACATTCGTAATATACAGGAGTAACAAAATACAGATGTAACAATATGCAGGTGTAACATTATTGAGGTGTAACATTATAGAAGGGTCACAGAGTATAGCAAAGTCAGGAATAATTCTATATGCAGATAAATGAGGGAACGTCATTAAGTAACTTATAAAGTGCACTGGCGAGTATGAACAATGGAATATCTTATTTCAGTACAAAAACTGTCTCTTAAGCAGGACCTCTTTTAGGGATTATGAGGATTGAGCGGTTAGCGCATGCGCAGTAGTGATTATAAAATGGCTGTATCGCTGGGCGTGCATCGTGGAAGAATAACTAGGCATTTTTCATTTGTGTGTCGTCAGAGGGTATTGTGAAATCTACAGAAGAATGCATGTTTCATAAATGCTTTGCTGGCTCTACCGTATCCTCATTCACTCAGTATTTTCAAATCTTCTGCTCTCTTTATGGTTCGATTCCACACACCGTACCCTTAACCCAACGAATATCCTTTTGGCTAAACAAGCTGAAGGGCACGAACTGAGGTCAAAGTGCAGACAACAATGAAGAAGATTACACTGTGGCATACATGTGAACATTAACGAATACAAAGGGGAAAAAAGACGGGTTGAAAATGTCAGTGGAATTTACGTTTGTTTCTATTTGTTTGCTAATGACAGCTTTCTTACCGCAAAGTCTATTATAGTATTTGTGATCGTGGTAGAAAACTGATCTCTTCTAAATTCTGTTGTTCCTTATATCCATTGAACTGTAGCAAAGGTTGAATTGGATAAAGCAACTTCTAGTAACCATGAATCAAAATGGGAGATTGATTTACATAATGAAAATGATGGCTATAGATGAGTAAGTAACCATACACTTGACAGAACGACCCAAGTGGTCATATTAGAGTTGACATGAATCCGAAACACCCCGACCAGGCGCAGAGAAGCTGGCAGTGATGCCTGGGCCACGCCGTACTTATCAAAGTGACCCACGACTTGGAATGTCTTCGCACGCTGCACGGCTTGGTCCTGCAAAAAGAAAAAAACTGTTTCAGAAGTTAAAAACAATGTTTTCTCATTGTAAATAGTACAAGAATAATGAAGACGCATTGTCTGATGCATAGGACAGAAATACAACAATAAGCAAACAGTGAAACATGAAAGTTTAACTATACAACACACATTTGACTATCGTCACTGTCTGCTTAAAAAACCACAGATCAGCAGTTGCGATACGAATGGCCAATTGCAGGGACCAAGCATCTTTCTCCAACTCCAAGTACTGATTAAATTAACCTTTACGAGGGAAATGGCATGATGCAACGTAAACAGGACGGGCTGAAAATCTACACTTGGCCGAAGTTTCTATGCTATGGTTCAAATTCTGATACATATCATTTAACCAACTTCATCAGTCAGATAACTTTCCCTCCATACGCTAGATTAAATTGCATTGCAATTTCAATGTAAATGTCGGTCCATTTGCTTAGACAGAAAGGAAAGATAGTTAAAAATTGAGTAGACAAACATCAATAAAAATTTTAAAAATACAGGGAAACATGAAATATAATTTTCGCAACCAGACTTTAGAAAGAAACTACACCTTCCATAGCACGCCATCTATTATACTGGGGCACATGACAGACAAAGAGACCTTCAGTGTGCTGTTCACTACAAATAAACAAAAGTTGGCTGAAATGTGCAGAGGTGGCTGCAATACACGTGTGTAAACCACAATTACGTAAACAAATATACAGTGAAACATGCGGCAGTACGTTGTGTCATCATCATCATCAAGAGCCATGCCCGCCGGCGTAGACTTTCATGACTCTCCACAGATCTCGGTCTTTGGTTTTCTGAATCACCTCCGCTGTTGATATTCCTCCATGCCACATGTGTACTTCAGCTAAAAGGGTTTATTAAGTGTCTTTACTGTTTGTTGAATTGTTTCTATAGTACACACCTTACGAGATACAGCGAAATAAGCCCGGCAATAAATTGTGCAATATATTGTTTGAGTCTTCATTATTCAAATTCAAAAGGGGGAAAATATATTTTGTATATATGAACACTCAAAAAGACATACACATCCTGCATCAAAAAATGCGGAAATTTAATAGTTAACAGTTAATTTCTTTCTGTTCTCTATCTCTATGTTCATCTGTGTCTGGAGCGTTGATAATTGGCAATTACTGAAAGCTGAACTTGTCTTAGTGAAAGAGGAGGAAACAACGGAAACAGAAATAATGTTTTCGTATAAAAAATACCTGTTTGGTATTCAAGTGATTCACTAAGAGTACTTCTACAGTGGTGTCTTCTGGAAACACGTCTCGGGAATTCATGGGACATCCGCTGACTAGTGCATATCTGGACAAAGGGATATTATAACTACGTGCTATAATATGTAATATATACATGAGAAAGAATTGCATTCTTACCTACGAGAATCGTGCTATGTTATATTCACAAGAAACAAGATACATAAGTACAATAACAGGAAAACAAATGTAATAATACTAATAGTATATAATTTTAACCGTTTGATGAGGATAAATGAAAGATGATAACCTTGATTTCATATATTAACCCCCCCCCCCCCCCTTTCCCCCTCCCCTCCCCCGCCCCCAATAATTATCAAGTATTCTATTAGCTTACTGTCAAAAGGTAAGGCAATTAATCAAACATTTTGTTTCGATTCTCTTATACGCTTCAGGGCAGCATGAATGAGTAGATAAAAGTGTTCGCTCTTAAACTTCTGTTGAGCTGATGTCTAGATAGCAGGTTCAACCTCTACACCGGTCAGGTGGGCTAAAATGTTGGCTTCTCATCCTTGACTTGTGGACATAAATTGCAAGTACCTCAAAAGTCGGAGTGGGTTCGCCTGATGGCGAGGGACACTGGTAATAGGGAAAGCTAATCCACATGCAAAATCAAACCAGCGTCCTCCTTAGTAGTGACAACTACTAGAAGTTAGTTTGGGTTCACTCAACCACTACTGCATATATTAAGATTTTTGTAGTTCACACACACCACACACAAAATATTACATATAGCAATGAGTACCTGAGAGCCGTGAACTAAAATGTCTAGCATCATACAAGGCAACATTTTAAATTATCACTTATCAGCACTTTTGAGCTGCTTTTTTTTTTTTTTTTTTTTAAATTTAAAGGGAAAAAGGGGAGGTGAGGGGAATATAAACTGTTAATACTAAGATGAAAGTTAACATAGCACATCAGCAGTGTTCTCATCATTAGAGGTGGTATCTGTTCCAAGAATATTCTGGCATATTTACACTCTTGGGGAACCACATTTATGCCTGTCCCCATGAGTAGTCAACTCTTCCTCTTGGCCATTTCCATTGTGTTTGAGGGCTTGGCCTTTCTTCCCATTGCCCCTTATTTCTGCTGTGAAAAGCAAATTCCCCCACGGCATCTTGCTCTGCTGACGTAATGTTGCTTCCTGGTGAGACTTCGGACGACCTTTCTCGGGTGTGCACTACTTGTAAAGTATAGTTAACAGTTGTATTGTGAAGCGCGCAAGTCAATTACATGTGGGTGGACATCCCAGCAGATGGACTTGTAGTAAACTATGACTATATCGTGAAGACACATGATAGATGGTATTAGGGGCTCACTACATCCGACCTTCAGTGCAGAGATGGCACTTGATGATGATGTAGCTTGCAGATGACACTGAGTTACGATCATCATCATGTGCTACGCCCTTTAGTGTGTAGTTCATCATCTTACACGATTACTTGCAAATTCAATGACAACAGTAGTGTGTATCTCGAAGATGTACTATTCCTACTGTGACAATATGTGTGTTGTATATTTTATCAGGATAGGTCATTTTGCTGTAAATTATGTCGAGTTATTTCTGAATTATGTACCTGGCGAGATGGAGCCAAATATGCCAGGCGATAAATCATGCAATATTTTGTGTGTGTCTTCGTTATTCAAATGACAGATCGAAGTCTAACCCCAGCCAGTCTCAATGTGCTGCGCTGAATCATGTCCTATTACATCCAATGATGTCTCTCCGCGGGTGTGAAGTTGCAGTACCGCCTTGTTGGTTTCAGGGCTTGGTCAGAGAAAGAATAGCTCTGTATCCCGGACTTCGTGAAGATGGTGCTTCTGTATAAGCCAAGAGAGCACCAGTCTTCACATCCACTTCACTCCAGTAATATATGTGCTTCGTCAGCACTAGACCATCTCAACTCCAATGCATAAGACTTCAGATGTAAAACTCCAGAAGATTCAGTCACCAAGCAGCCAACCAACATAGCAATCAACCAAATAACCTACAATCAACTAATCAATCAACTAATCAACCAATCCACTAACCTACCAACCAACCAATCAACCAGTCAATAAACTAACCAACCATTTTCCAAGCAACCAAGCAACCAACCAATCAACCAATCTAGCAACCAATTATCTTCCTACCAACCAACCAACTAACCTACTAGTCAACCAACTAACCTGTCACTCAACCAACAAGTCAACCAACAAAACAGCTAACGAACGAACCAATAAGCCAACAAACCAAGCAACCAACTAACCAGCCATCTTCCAACCAACCAACCAACCAACCAACCAACCAACCAACCAACCAACTAACCAACCAACCAACCAACCAACAAACCAACCAACTAACTAACTAACCAACCAACCAACCAACCAACCAACTAACCAACTAACCAACCAACCAACCTAGCAACTAATCATCTTCCTACCAACCAACCAACTAACCTACTAGTCAACCAACTAACCTGTCAACCAACAGGTCATCCATTAAAACAGCTAACGAACCAACCAACCAGCCAACAAACCAAGCAACTAATTAACTAACCACCCAACCAACCAACCAACCACCAACCAACCAACCAACCAACTAACCTACTAGTCAACCAACTAACCTGTCAACCAACAGGTCATCCAATAAAACATCTAACGAACCACCAACCCCCCTCTGCCGTGCGTCCACCTTGACGAGGTAGAGGGGCTTGAGCGTTCCAATGACCCCAAGAGCTATGCCGACGGTAGCACAGCTACTGGTAGGGTCACCCATGTCGGACAGGTCAAGGGAGAGGGACCAGACGAAGTGACGCACAAACCTGCTGCCTTGTAGGTAGACTGGGGACAGTCAAAGGCTAGGGAAAGCATCCCGAACAAATGCTTGTCGAAATCGGATGTACTGAGCCACAGGCTTGACAAAGAAGTGCAACGTAACTTTATCATTTCATGATGCCACAGATGAAAATTAATCGTTATGGTGCTAATCCCGTGAAGTCCCATCAGGCGGTGATAGTGCCGGGCCCCCTGCCTCGAGGGGGTCCACCCATGACTACTGGTGGTCACCTTCCCCTGTGCTGTGGAGTCAAGGCACAGAGGAGTAGGTTAAGAGCTATTGACCAAACACCCCGGACACTCAACATACTACAATGGAATGCAGAAGGAGTTTATAACAAGAAAGCCTCCCTAACACAGCGTCTTCATAAAGATAGAATAGATGTGGCATGCATTCAAGAGACACACCTCAACGCCAATCGCACATTTTCAGTCGAGGGATATCAGGCCACACGTTTCGACCGCGAAGGACACAAAGGAGGAGTTGTAATACTTACACGAAATACAATACCTTGCAGCGAAGTATCTGTGATCTCTGACAACCAAACGGAAATTATAGGTGTTGATATAATGATAAAGGACGTGAAAATAAGAATTTACAATCTATATAGCCCGGCAGATAAGGATCTTACACTCTCAAACATGGAAATAACTGACACAAATTGCATTGTTGTCGGAGACTTTAATAGCCGTTCAGAAAGATGGGGATACCCAGATACTGACAAAAGAGGAGATGAAGTGGAGGACTGGGAAATAGACTCAAATCTCCATCTACTTAACAAAGCGGATGACACACCGAGCTTCTACTCCAGAAGATGGATTACCACTTCTACTCCAGACTTAGCTTTCTGCACAGGAGACATCCTCCACAAAATCGATCGCCATGTGCTGGACCAATTAGCAGGTAGTGACCACAGACCAATCAAGCTTGTAATAAATATGGAGTATGTTCCACAGGAGCAAAAGCCTTTGCCCCGTTGGAATTACAAACGAGCAGATTGGGACAGATTTGCCATACTAACAGACAAATATTGTGAAAACGTAAATACACGATATGGCAACATGAAGCAAATGGTGGAAAGTCTAAACAGAGCAATAATACAGGCGGCCACTGAGTCTATTCCAAGAGGAGCAAGGAAAAATTACAAACCATACTGGACTGAAGAACTACAATTTTTGGAGGACAAAGTTGAAGATGCTAGGAAGACCGCAGAGAGAGAACAAACAACTGAAGCGAACATCTCTCTCAAAGCCATCTCAGCAAAATATAAAAGAACAGTAAATCAAACAACAAGAGATTGTTGGAGGGAAAAAAACAGAAAACCTGAATTTTGACAGGGATGGAAACAAACTATGGAAACTAGTGAAAGCCATGAACAATGAAGGACCTAGAAACAAACAAATAACAATTAAACAAGGAAATGCCTTGCTTACAGGAAAAAAGGCTGCAAATGCACTAATGGAACACTATGCCAGTGCAAACCACATTGATATTACAGCCGAACAGAAGAAAGCAATCAAAGATAAACAGATACATCATACATATACAGAGACAGCAGCAGAATATATGATGGCAAATCTAACAATGGAAGAAATGGAACAGGCAATGAATACCCTAAAAAAGAAGACATCACCAGGAAAGGATGGAATCACAAATGAAATGCTAATAGGACTAGGCACTAAGGCAAAAAAGAAACTACTAGCAGTCCTAAATTACAGCTGGAAGAGGGGAATAGTCCCACAGGCATGGAAGGAAGCTATACTAATACCAGTCCCAAAGAAAGGAAAAGACCTGGAAGAACCAAATGGCTATCGACCTATCAGTCTTCTTAGCTGTGTAGGAAAATTAATGGAACGCATTATCAATGGCAGGCTAACATGGCATCTGGAAGAAAACCAACTCTTAACACCTCACCAAGCAGGATTCAGAAAGTACAGATCTACTGAAGATCAAATAACCTATATAGCTCAGGAAATAGAGGATGCCTTCCAAGAGAAAAAGCACACACTAGCAGTCTGGATAGATTTAGAAAAAGCATTTGATAAAGTATGGAAGGAAGGACTGAAAGTAAAACTGCAAAAAATGCATGTTTGCGGGAAAATGTACAAATGGATCAGCCACTACCTTGAGAACAGAACTGCCAGGACAAAAGTACAAGGACAAACCAGCAAAATGATGCTGTTGGAGCAAGGTGTCCCCCAAGGAGGAGTTCTTTCACCAACATTATTCCTAGCATATATAAACGACATCACGGAAAATTTTCCAGCCAGAGTACACACATCATCCTTTGCAGATGACCTAGCCATATGGACATCTGAAGAATATATTAGTACAGCTAACAGCAGAATACAGCAAGCCCTATTAGCGCTAGAGGACTGGTCAAAATCATGGCTAGTGAAGATAAGTGAGGAGAAAACAACATGCACAGTGTTCTCCCTCTCAACTAAAACTCAGCAACCTAAGCTGGTATTGAATGGAAAAATATTGCGCCATGAAGAAAATCCAAACTATCTAGGAGTCACCTTTGATCGTCGCCTGACATGGAAGACACAGGTTGAGAAAAATCGAACAAGAGCAAGGCAAAGAATGGAAATCATGAAAAAGCTTGCTGGTACAACATGGGGAGCAGATGAGAAAGTTCTCAAGAAGTTATATACTGGGCGGGTGAGGCCAGTACTGGAATATGGCATTGCAGCTTGGGCAACAGCAGCTAAGTCAAACTTTAACAAAATAAGTAGAGTCCAAACTCAAGGAATGCGAATCATAACTGGAAGCCTGAAGACAACGCCTATTAATGAATTAGAAAAGATCACTTGTTTACAACCAATGCAGGATAGAAGAGATAGCAGAGCCCAGCAACAAGCAGAAAAATTTAGAAGATTGACAGACCACCCTATGTACAACAGATTTAATGGTTTTGGAAAGGGAAGACTGAAGCGTAGCAACTTTGTAGAAACTGCAAAACGAAGGATTAGGTCAGATCCTATTCTTAACATATCAACAGTCAAGCCCATACACAATGCACACAAGTTCCCAGCTTGGAGACAGCAGCAACTGCCTGAGATGATAGAAAACATTCCTGGTATTGAGAAAAAGAACACTCAGCATGAAACCGAAAGAAGAGAAATAACCCTAAACTACATAAAAGAACATTACCCAAGCAGGAATTGGACCCATGCATATACAGATGGATCAGCCAAAAATTCAATAGAGAATGGAGGAGGAGGAATTCTCCTAAATTTAAAAAATGGAGCGAAAAAAACACATTCAATGGCAACTGGAAAATTTTCAAGTAACTTCAAAGCGGAGGTAGAGGCTCTGAAAACTGCAGCAGAAATGCTCCTGATGGAGGAAAATAAAGAGAAGCAAATAGCTATCTTCACAGATGCAAAGTCAGCTGTCTCAATACTGAAGAGCAATAACAGCACAGAACTAACTGACCTAAGAGCAGCACTCCATGGTCTATGCCAGAAATCCAAAAAAGTTGTAATACAGTGGATCCCATCACATTGCAGTATACCTGGAAACTGAAGAGGCTGACAGACTGGCAAAAGAGGGCGGACGACTACCACAGCCTGACATAGACATAACCTATAATGAGGCAAAGAGGTTGATAAAAAGCACTTATAGAACCAAATGGGAATCAGAGCATCCAGGCCATCAGAAGGATGATGCATATTACAAACTCGACCGAAGAGAACAAGTAGCAATCTTCAGACTCCGCACAGGACATAACAGGCTGAAAGTACCACTTGTTCAATAAACTAAAGATAGGAGATACCGATGAATGTAATTGTAGAACTGGAAAAATGACAGCAAAACATTTGCTGCAGGATTGCCCAACGTATGCAGAACAGAGAAAGATATTTTGGCCCACACCTGCTTCATTTGAGGACAAGCTCTATGGAGATATCAACAAGCTAAAGTTGACCGCAGATTACTTTAACTATATACAGGTTGACATTTAAACGGTGCATGAAGACCCAGAGGCATGAAATGGAATATTGCTTGGATAGCAAATCCATTACGTGGAAAGTCCAAATCAAAAGCCCATTGTGTGGGCTTCATAAAAGGTGGAAAAGTGTCCTAGTGGCACGAAATGGAATATTGCTTGGATAGCAAATCCATTACGTGGAAAGTCCGAATCAAAAGCCCACTGTGTGGGCTTCATAAAAGGTGGAAAAGTGTCCTAGTGGCACGAAATGGAATATTGCTTGGATAGCAAATCCATTACGTGGAAAGTCTGAATCAAAAGCCCACTGTGTGGGCTTCATAAAAGGTGGAAAAGTGTCCTAGTGGCACGAAATGGAATATTGCTTGGCTAGCAAATCCATTACATGGAAAGTCCGAATCGAAAGCTCACTGTGTGGATGTCATCTGCAGACTGCATACTTCTGGTTTCCGGAAGGAACAGCCTATGGTGAACGGAAGGCCCAATATACGGAAGTGAGGCTAAGCAGCCATGTGCAGGACGTGACGATTCCTTGGGTGAGCCCAGTACCAGAGCGCTATGTATCGGCTCTGCAAGTATGGAAGCCTCCTTGGATGGCGGGGAATGCCCATGGTCTGCCCTTGCCTTCCCTTGAGGGCTGACCAGGATCTTTGGCTGTTCTATATGGACCAGCTGGGATGGGGGATAACACCACAACAGTGAGAGTCAAACGTCCTAAGAAACCCCCGGGAAGGTTAACCCGGTCAACAAATGCCCGCAGAAGTCGGATGTGTCGGCCTAACGGCGCAAGAACGCAGCTCTGCTGTAAACAGGCACAACGCAATCACATCCGAAAAAAAACTCCGGATGAACGAAGAAGAAGAAGAAGAAGAAGAACCACCAACCAGCCAACAAACCAAGCAACTAATTAACTAACCACCCAACCAACCAACCTAGAAACTAATCATCTTCCTACCAACCAACCAACTAACCTGTCAACCAACAGGTCATCCAATAAAACAGCTAACGAACCAACCAACCAGCCAACAAATCAAGCAACTAATTAACTAACCACCCAACCAACCAACCAACCAACTAACCAACCAACCAACCAACCAACCTACCAACCAACCAACTAACCTACTAGTCAACCAACTAACCTGTCAACCAAAAGGTCATCCAATAAAACAGCTAACGAACCAACCAACCAACCAACAAACCAAGCAACCAACTAACTAACCAACCAACCAGCCAACAAACCAAGCAACTAACTAACTAACCATCCAATCAACCAACCAACGAACAAACCAAGCAACTAACTAACCAACCATCTTCCTACCAACCAAACAACCAACCAACCAACCAATCATCCAATCTAGCAACCAATCATCTTCCTACCAACCAACCAACTAACCTACTAGTCAACCAACTTACCTGTCACTCCACCACCAAGTCATCCAACAAAACAGCTAACGATCGAACCAACAAACCAAGCAACGAACTAACTAACCACCCAGCCAACCAACTAATCAACCATCTTCCTACCAAGCAACCAAGCAACCAATCAACCAATCTAGCAACCAATTATCTTCCTACCAACCAACCAACTAACCTACTAGTAAACCAACTAACGGGACGCAGAGGTGTTTCCAAGGCACCAGGGCCGGGTCATATACTGGCCAAGACCTATTGACGCGTCCTCGTCGAGCGTCCTGGGCAACAGGTCCCTTCGGGGTCCTGGCTAAAGTCAGTAGGATCGCCGATTCCTCCGAAGTCGGAGAGTGTCTGCCTGTACGGCGAGGAACCACCAGTCTGCACACCAATAAGCCAGACATGGGACAACGGATACTCACGCAAAACTCAGGTCCTGTATGACATCACACTGATGTTGGACAACAGGATGCCTTCATCCGACATACAGGACTTCGCGTTGGAGCTCAAGCCAACGAACACAAGCAAGCAAGCAAGCAAGCAAACCAACTAACCTGTCACTCAACCAACACTTCATCCAACAAAACAGCTAACGAACCAACCAACCAGCCAACAAACCAAGCAACTAATTAACTAACCACCCAACCAACCAACTAACCAACCAACCAACCAACCAACTAACCAGCCAACCAACCAACTAACCTACTAGTCAACCAACTAACCTGTCAACCAACAGGTCATCCAATAAAACAGCTAACGAACCAACCAACCAGCCAACAAACCAAGCAACTAATTAACTAACCGCCCAACCGCCCAACCAACCAACTAACCAACGAACCAACGAACCAACCAACTAACCTACTAGTCAACCAACTAACCTGTCAACCAACAGGTCATCCAATAAAACAGCTAACGAACGAACCAACCAACCAACAAACCAAGCAACTAATTAACTAACCACCCAACCAACCAACCAACCAACTAACCAACGAACGAACGAACCAACCAACCAACTAACCTACTAGTCAACCAACTAACCTGTCAACCAACAGGTCATCCAATAAAACAGCTAACGAACGAACGAACCAACCAACCAACAAACCAAGCAACCAACTAACTAACCACCCAACCAACCAACTAGCCAACAAACCAAGCAACTAACTAACTAACCACCTAACCAACCAACCAACGAACAAACCAAGCAACTAACTAACCAACCATCTTCCTACCAACCAAACAACCAACCAACCAACCAACCAATCATCCAATCTAGCAACCAATCATCTTCCTACCAACCAACCAACTAACCTACTAGTCAACCAACTAACCTGTCACTCCACCAACAAGTCATCCAACAAAACAGCTAACGAACGAACCAACACACCAAGCAACCAACTAACTAACCAACCAACCAACCAACTAATCAACCATCTTCCTACCAAGCAAGCAAGCAAGCAAGCAACCAACCAACCAACCAACCAACCAATCAACCAATCTAGCAACCAATTATTTTCCTACCAACCAACCAACTAACCTACTAGTAAACCAACTAACCTGTCACTCAACCAACAAGTCATCCAACAAAACAGCTAACGAACCAACCAACCAGCCAACAAACCAAGCAACTAACTAACCAACTAATCAACCAACCAACCAATCAACCAACACAGCACAATGTTTAGAGCAAAACGAGTCACGAAATAGTGTTCATACCCGGTTACTTTAATTGGAGGCTCATATATGAAGTCGATAATATCATCCTTGCTGGGAGTCATGCCCCAGAAGAAGTCCTGCCCTACGTAGGCGTACTCTATCTTGTGCTTCTTATATTCCAGGATTGTAGTTTCAATGTTTGTTGGTGTGGGGTTGAAGTTGACCTTCATCCTATTCGATTTTGTAGTACGACGTGACCCCACACGAAAGCTTTTGTCCTGTGCAGTATATATATATATATATCAAACAACTACATTACTTAGGACTTTTAATTGCAAAATTTATTTATGATTATTAACTATATGTATACTAGTAAATCCTGCTTATGTCTGTTTACTATTGCATATGAATGTTAACTGTATGATTGCTTCAATGTCTGTGGTTGTCTGTTAATATACTATATGTAATTGATTGTTGACTATATGCATGTCGGTTAATGAGATATGTACATAACTGTTCACTGAGTCGTTATGACTGTTAACTGTATGTATACACTGTTAACTATCTGTAAATCACTTTAATTTTAAGTATGTTAACGTGTGTATTTAACCGTAGACTATTTGTAGGAGTGTTAATTGTATGCATATAGCTGGTATAACACGTTATGTGATTGCACCATTTTTATAGCAACAAGTCAGAAGGAATCTACGGAAAATGATAGATCAGTGGTTGTAGAAAGTGAAAAAAATGGGTCTTAGCTTGAATAATAGAACGACAGAAGTCATAGTGATATCAAAGAAATGTATTGTGCCTGAATGCGTAAAGTAAATGACATTGTTTGGGGGTAAGTGAAGAAATTAAGATATCTGGGCACACGGATAACCTTATATGGAAGATGCACCACAGAAATAGAGAACATAACAGAACAAGCAAACATTGCATTCTGTCAAATGAAGAACATTTTGTGAAATAAGCCATTGTTCTTCAAAGTTTAAAAAAAGAGCTCTTGTGTGTTACATAGAATCATTTTAACATACCCCTGCGAATCCTGGACAAATCGTGTAAATCCTGTAAGCAGGCGAAAGCAATTCACGGAAACCTTGGAGATGTGGTTTTATAGAAGAATGCTGAAAATTAATTGGACAGCCAAAATGGACGAATCTGGACATTTTGAGGGAAGCTAAGTCGCAAAGACAACTTATCACAAACATCAGAAAGAAGCAGTTATCTTTTTTTTTGTCACGCTATAATTGGAGCATGTTGTGACAACCGGAAATATTTGTGGAAAGAGAGATAGAAGAAGACAGCGTGAGAAGATTCTTGACAATCTTGTGTCATGACACTGAAGGGAGGCAACCCACGAATGTATCCATGCCGTCGGAAATCGCAATTTGTGGAGAGGCATGATCGCCCACGTCAACCGGCAAGACACTGGATGATGAGGATAGCAGTTTGCTATATGTACATGGCTTGACTACCCGTAGGACTACTGACTATATGTATATAACTGCCAGTTATATGTAGATGCCTTTTAACTATATGTATTTTACTATTTGCGGCACTTGTATGGCGGGCTTGTGCCTCCTTACGTGGTGCCTAGTATTCTGTAGATGATATGTCTCTAACATAAAAGCGTCATAAGGCAGGTGAAAATAGCTCAAACAGCAACTGACCGAACAGCATTTTAAATATAGTAATTTCGTGGAACACCACAACGCAATTAATGTTGATATGTGAACCTAAATATAGCCGACCATTATCGTTCTTAAATTTTCTCCTGAGCATATTAACACAACAGTTCTTCTTTCTTATGTACCGTCTGCTATAACCATGTCCGTATAATTTCATCCCTCTACATATTTTTTTCTTCAGCATTTGTCATGCGTTTTACTATTCTTTGCTCGAGCGGTTATGCTTTTCACCCTCAAACGAACAGTTATGTTTTAATATACACGGTAGTGGAATATAGGCTTAACAGGGACATTTAAGTGATTATTAACAAACTCGAATTTTGTCATTATAGCGACTTATGTTCACTACTGAATCCTCAGGGATCGATTTTGAGGAATGAGATTAAAGGCTGCTTGCTTTTGCTGATATAGTTAGCGCCTGATTTAAACTTCGTGGGGCTCTCAGCTGTAGAATTTTGGTGGGTAAGCCCCCTGTTTCCAAGATCAGTAACTTAGTACAGGATACTTGTCCATGCCTTGAAACAGATTGAGTATATAGTCCTTGTTCCAACTTCACGACCACGGGCTAACTCATAACGCTCCGTTCGTGTGCCAGCGAATGTCACACAATATGCTCCTCACTGTCCCATTTGGAAAACGGAACAGACAGCACTACCGACAAAACCAACAGCACGTACACACATGCGTGCATAAAGCCGCTGCTAGAATGCCAACACAATAAGCAAGCAAACCGTATCCAGAAGCGAGAACACGCCAATGGTCTTAACGCATCCTCCGCCTTTCCGCCATATTACACCATGAGTATTGGATACTTAGTTCTAGCCCGATATTTTATAGACTAATGGTCATGCGTTCATTGTCAAGTGGGCCGCCTTTACTTCCCAGAGAGTTTTCGGATACGCCTGTTAGTCTTGGTCGGTCTGAAATCTAACTCTATTAAACGAAAGCAAGCATCTCTGCTTGAATGTGGATTCGAGAAAATGACAACGGGGCTTACAGGCAAGCATGCTAGGTAAACTATCATAGCTCACGAATATCATTGGGGGGGGGGGGGGGGGGGGGGGGGGGGGGCGATGTTTCGTTTTGAACTCAAGCTTATTTCACAAAGTGCTACTACTATTTGTAGTTGCTACTCTTAGCTATACACAGCTCGGAATTCTGAGGTAAGTAGGAACATTTTTTCCAATTTTCATTTCCTCTTCATTGCTTTCATTTTTTCATCTTTTTATTCTTCTCGCCCTGTCTTCTCATTTTAATGTAGTCACAGGAGATCTCCGTGACTATATGTTTTGTTTTGTGAATGTGTTTGTTTGCTTATGAAGTCTAATCGCCGCAACGTCCTGTATGTGTCGTAATTCTGTTATGTAAAGCTGCATTTCTTTGTGTCATTTTATATTGTTAACATTTTCACAGCTTTACCGTAGTTCCACCACATTTTATTCATATTTCTACTCTTAGGGACTGCACGGGTCCGATTTTGCATGAGTGGTAGCTTTCCCTGTTACCAATATCCCTCAACATTAGACGAACCCTCTCCACCTTCTGGGGTACTTGTAGTCTACAACCCCAAGTTAATGGAGAGAAGTCAACATTTAAGTCCAACTGATTGATGTGTGGAATGAATCCACTACGTCGCGGCCACCAGAGCACGTTAAACGTCTCGGCCACGCCTACCTTCCGATCTTCAAAGTATTGGATAATAACATTTTAGTAAATTAACGCAAGTATAGTATACTCTCCGCACGAACGCACGCACGCACGCACGCACGCACGTACACACACACACGCACACACACACACACACATACACACACACATATGTTTCTAAGACCACCAAACCCTCTCTTCTATATGGTAATTAAGGGATCTATGAAAACAGAGGAGAATGAGATACACACCTTCAAGAGCTGAACCTTTCCCTTGAGCGAAGAGTGGTACCCGATGTGCTGGAACTGTGAGGGTCGTATTGGCTTGGCAACCCGGCTTATTGCTGCTGTGCATTGTTGCTAATTACAATAAGTTTAACAATATTCATCAAGAATTCAAGAAATATAGTAGTACAACTAACGTGCGTCTCTCTCTCTCTCTCTCTCTCTCTCTCTCTCTCTCTCTCTCTCTCTCTCTCTCTCTCTCTCTCTATATCTATCTATATCTCTATATATATATATATATATATATATATATATATATATATATATATATATATATATAGAGAGAGAGAGAGAGAGAGAGAGAGAGAGAGCCGCGGCAGGCACTTGCCTGGCGTACCCGGGGTCTTCGGTTCGATTTGCATATATTATATTTTGCATTTGCGGCTCCCTTAAGTAACAAACCCATGGAATATAAAGGGGCAAATAGATGGAATGATAGGCAAGGAGGAAGCTCTACCGAAAAATTAAACTTGGTGGACAAATGGTTTGGCCACCAACCCTTACCGGGCGTGTTCACGGGTAGCGGATAGTGGACCTACCTCCAGGTATGGTATATCGACTGTAATATCAGGATTATCCTGCATACATCAGGTGCCAGAACCAAATGGTGGTGCTTAGTTCTATTTCAGCAGAATGGAGAGGGATAACCAATGGAACGGCTATCTCTATGTAAAAACATTTTATGTCATACTACTGGTGAATCATGAGATACAAGAGAAAAATAGATATTAGAAAATTATCACCTCTGGGCTTGCGTGCTCGCGCGCGCGCGCGCACACACACACACACACACCACTCAAATACATACACACAAGCATTGCGGCCGCTGCTCTACTTGCCATCTTAAGATTGAACAGTTATGGGAGACAATCCAGATGGAAAATGGCATATGACAGGCCGAACACAGCAAGCCAGCTAAGGTACACACATCGGGAACAGTAAGGAAACGCGCTTGTCCAAAAACTGGTTGTGCAGCAGTCTAACAAAATAGATAGTGCCGTACATATTAGCTGCTACGGGAAAGCAGCGGAGTCGGGCTTCTGCCCTCAAGAGGGTCAACCCAAGCATCTGGGGACTCTGCTAATCTAATTGTAGGAGTTGAGCAGAGTAGGGCAACTGATCGACCAAGTATGTACCTTACAGTGGACAATTGGAAAGCAGAGCGGCCGAGGAACAGGAAAGCCATGCTTCAAGCATTCATCAAGAATTGTCCAAATGTCAGAGATGTATGGCCTCAGACATGGCCAGAGAGTGCAGAGACGAAATAGAAGTTATGAACTTTGTGCTCTGACCCGTGGCAGACGATCAGAGATGAACTTCATCTAAGAAGCATGGTTGCTGCTACAGCACCACCAATGACTTGAATGCTGAAGAAGAAGCAACTGAAGATGATGAAGAACATCCATATTACTGGAATAATTGTACAGTGACAATAGTTTGTATCAGAAGGTACTGCATGTGACTAGTTGAACAGTTCAGATGCACCAGGTTACGGTTTTGTGAGGTGGACTAGCTAGTTTCATCCACAACCCATCAGCTCCTCTCCCACCGACTTTGAACTGAGTCTTCTGTACATTTCTTACGATCGGGTGTAACGAAGTAATGTTACCCCTGGGTATAATTTTTTTTTTTTTTTTTATATTTCAAAATAGCCCACAATCCAAAGATATTTACATCGAGGTGCCCAATTTTACCATTTCCAAGGACAAGAGATCTACTTTGCGGTGCTCATCTCTTCAATTTCCAAGAACAAGAAATGTACTTGGCGGTGCTCAGCTCTTCCATTTCCAAGGATGAAAAATCTGCTTGGCGGTGCTCATCATTTCTATTTCTAGGGGCAAAAGATCTGCTTGGTGGTGCTAATCTCTTAAATTTCCACGAAAAAGACCTACTTGGCAGTGCTCACCACTTCCATTGTTAGGGACAAAAGATCTACTTGGTGGTGATCATCTCTTCCATTTCTAGGGACAAAAGATCTGTTTGGTGGTGCTCATAACTTCAATGGTTCCAAATGTTGCTGTGTGTAGCCAGAGCGCAGTGTTGGGGTGAGCGCCCAACCTTGCTTAAATACCCCATGACTACATAATCTCGTGACATAGGCTCGTGACTATATAATCTCTGCAGCAAAAGTCCAACTCCTGGCCTTCACGTGGCGGAACTGTTTTAACTAACAGGAGAAGGGATGACGGATAGTTTCTGGCGCCGAAAAATAACCAGTATGCTCTAGATGTGTATACACGTACATGCATGCGCAGACACGTGTGTGCGCGCGTACACATCTTAACTCGAGCGAGACCACAGTCTGCTCTAGCAAAGGAAAGGTGCTGAAGATGGAGGCAACCAGCCAGGAGGCGCACCAAAGAGATCAGGATGCCACGCAATTACGCAAAATGGAATATGTCGACTACTGCTAAACGTTATGGTGCTCGCCCTGCTTTGGACCCCCAGGCAGATGCAGTGTCGGGCCCTATGTCTCGAAAGGGTCTAACCACAACTACTGGAGGTCCTTTTCAGATGTCCTGTGGAGCCAGGGGACCTGAGAATAGAACGGCTGGCTATACTAAACAAAGACCTAAAATAATCCACTGGAATGCGGAGGGAGTCAGCAAAAAAAAAAAAAAAAAAAATAGAATTAGAAAACATCCTGGACCAAGAAAAAGTAAGCGCATGTTGCTTGCAAGAAACTCACCTCAACGAAAATATAGCCTTCAAAATCAGAGGCTACCCGTGTTACCGATAGGACCGAAAGGACAGGCGAAAAGGTGGGATACTGACTCTTGTAAAAAAATAACATCACTGCTTCCCAAATCGAAGTCTACATGGAAGGGGCTTAGTATTAGACTCTTAAACTTAAGACAGGCAATACAGACCTACATCCGATCAATTATTACTGTCCAAGTGACCGCCCACAGGCACCGGACACACTACCATTAAAAGAAAAATGATTGTGTGTGGCGATTTCAACAGCCACTCGCAGAGCTGGGGCTATAATCACATGGACCAGAGAGGAGAGAAACTTGAAGACTGGCAGGATGAGAATAGATTCATCTTGATTAACAAGCCGTCCTACCCACATACTTTCTACTCGAGATCATGGCACACTACAACTACACCTGACCTGGCTTTTCATTCACCAGACCTGGAGTGGAACATTACACGAATCGTTGGGAAACAACTTGGTGGCAGCGACCATCGGCCTGTCTTTCTAACTGTAGAAAATGAGAGCTTGTAAGTGAAAGCAGCACCCTCTCGAGGTGGAACTACAAGAAAGCAGACTGGGCAATGTACAATCATCGCACTAGCATACTGGTTAGAAACATGAACACTGAGCAAGACATAAATAAAGTAGTTGAAGAGTCTGGGAAATGCATACTACAGGCAGTGCGAGAAACAGTACCAAGAGGCGCCCGTAAACAATATAAACCCTACTGGAGTAGTGAACTGGAACAGTTGCATAATGATGTGGAAGTGTGTAGAAAGCAACCAGAGGCCAAACCCAGCCAAGAGCACCACAATACATTCCAGCACGCAAAAGCCAAATTTCAAAGGGCCAAGCTGCAGGCTAGACTGAAAAGCTGGCAGGTGAAAACGGAGTCTCTGAACTTTGAAAGAGACACAAGGACATTGTGGAAGCTAATAAAACAACTTAACGATGAGGGCACAGGGAGAAACTCAAAAGTTGCACTACATAAAGATGAAAACATCTTAACAAGAAAGCAAGCAGCTGACCATTTTGCGGATTCATTCGTACAAGATAACAATATCAAAATTAGACCAGAGAAACAACAAGAGATTCGAGAGAAACGGCAACATACAGGACATAAGGAAATAGTACATGAGGTTCTGGAGGCACCCAACACAATCAGCGAAATGGCCATATCAAAACTGAAAATGAGAAAGTCACCAGGAGCTGAAGGTATCTCCAATGATATGATCAGGAACCTAGGAACAGAGGCCAAAGCAAAGCTGTTGCAGATCTTCATTAACAGCTGGACATTAGGCAGTGTTCCACAAGCCTGGAGAGAGGCAATCATGATAATCCTCCTAAAATCAGGGAAAGATAGTTCCATTGCCTCTAGCTACAGACCAATTAGCCTCACCAGCTGTCTCTGCAAAACACTGAAGCGCATCATCAATCACAGACTGCAGTGGTGCATTGAAAGTAAAAACATCCTTGTGCCACAGCAGGCTGTCTTTAGGCAATTCTACTCTACGGAAGATCAGACAACCTACCTCTCTCAAGAAATTGAGGATGCATTCCAAGAGAAGAAGCTGGTGCTTGCGGCATGGATAGATTTGAAGAAAGCCTTTGACAAAGTCTGGAAAGAAGGTCTGATGAATAAACTGAGAAACTGCAAAGTCAATGGAAGAATGTACAAATGGGTGAAAGCATACTTGCACAACAGAAGAGCCCGGGTACAGATAGACGGACTCAAGAGCAAGAAAGTACTACTGCGCCACGGTGTTTCCCAGGGCGGAGTCTTGTCCCCCGCACTTTTTCTAATCTTCGTCAATGATCTTGTTGCTAATCTACCTCATGGAATTAGAGCGGCAATGTACGCCGATGACCTGGTTCTATGGAGCACAAATGAACATGCATCAGTGGCCACCAGATTGCTACAAAGAGCTGTAGATACATTTGTTGCGTGGGCAAATAGATGGTGTGTCAGCATAAACACTGACAGGTGCAGCACCACTCTATTTACCCTCTCTCCAAAACAAAAGGCAGGGATCATTCAGATAAATGGAACACCCCTAAGAGAAGATAAAGAACCAACATACCTTGGAGTAACATTTGATGGCAGGCTGACATGGAGAAAGCATATCAACAAAGCAGTAGCAAAAGCCAGAAGAAAAATAGCCATCCTGAGAAAGCTAAGTGGAACCACATAGGGAGCCAGTGGGAAAATACTTAGCAAAGTTTATCAACAGAGCATACGACCACACCTGGAATACGTGTCAACTGCGTGGTGTTCAGCATCAAAAACCACACTACAAGAGCTGGACAAGGTGCAGAATCAAGCACTTAGAGTCACCACAGGAGTAATGAGATCAACCCCTATAGTGGAAATGGAGAAGATGGGGAGGACACAAGCACTGAGTGAGCGCAGAGATACGAAAACGCTAATACAAGCAGAAAAGTTCCTCAGCTTGCCAGGCCACTCTATGAAGAACAGATTTGAAAACCTAGCTACGGGGCAGTTGAAAAGAAGTAGTTTTATCCACCAGGCCAAACGACTCTGCAGAGAAACCACCGATCTGCCCACAGTTGGTATCCCCCTAACAACAATTCCAGAGCGAACTCCATGGAAAAATGAACATAGACTATCATTACAAATCCAGACAAAAGTGAGAGGAATATTTGACAAGGAAGAACAGAACAGTGTGCAGCGCAGAACAGCCACTCTCAGCTTCCTTGATGAAGAATACCCCCAGGACCTCTGGATCTGAGCCTACACAGATGGGTCAGCACAAAATGCTGTTCGAAATGGAGAAGCGGGAGTGTACATAGAATACCCAAATAATACTAGGGACACGGCCAGAGTACCAACAGGAAAGTACTGCCATAACTATGATGTTGAAATTGAAGATAGCAACAGAGAAATTACGAAATACCGTCAATGGTACACAACCTGTGGTGCTATTGACAGATGCAAAATCAGCACTCGGGGCGCTCCTGTCTGGGAAATTACCAGTACTAAGGAAACTACTTTCTGAACTTAGCAGTCAGCATAAGGAAGGAGCCAAAGAAAAACAGCCTGATGTGTCCGTGTGCGCCTCAGAACAGGACACAATAGATTACGCAACCACATGTATACAACATTCAAGATTGGTGAAACAGCCATGTGCACATGTGGATTGGCGTCGCAGACAGCGGAGCACATACTCCAAGATTGCCCAAAATATAACATATCTAGGCAAACCTTCTGGCCTAGCGAGACGACAGTGGAAGATAAACTCTATGGACCGCTGTGTGAACTAAAAAAGACAGTTAAATTCATACAAGAGACATCATTGCAGTTATAGACATACTTCAGGCGAACGAAAGAAGAAGAAGAAGAAGATCACTTCCATTTCTGGGGACAAAAGATCTACACTTGGCGGTGCTCATTTCTTCCATTTTTAGGGACAAAAGATGAACGAACTTGGTGGTGCTCATCTCTTCCATTTCTATGGACAAAAGATTTAATCGGCAGTGCTCATCTTTTTTCATTTCTAGGGACAAAAGATCTACTTGGCGGTGCTTATCTCTTCTATTTCTGGGGACAAAAGATCTACACTTGGCGGTGCTCATCTCTTCCATTTCTAAGGACAAAAGGTCTACTTGGCGGTGCTCATCTCTTCCATTTCTAAGGACAAAAGGTCTACTTGGCGGTGCTCATCTCTTCCATTTCTAAGGACAAAAGGTCTACTTGGCGGTGCTCATCTCTTCAATTTCTAGGGACAAAAGATCTGCACTTGGCGGTGCTCATCTCTTCAATTTCTAGGGACAAAAGATCTATGGCGCAGTTCCAGTTCTGAGATACAAAAGCACTCCTATACCAACCCGACCAGTTCAAGCATCGGTTCCTATGTACGCAAAATCTAACTGCATATCATCTTCAATGTAAATGCTAGTCTTTATGCATAGGCAGAACAGAGAGGCCGTTAGAAAATAGAATAGTAGAACATATCCCTAAATGGACAGAGAAACAAATAAAATACAATTCTGGCAAACCGAATAAACCAACCGGTAGCAAACAAACGGCACCTATCATAGCACACTGTCTATTCGACACCGAGCAAGTAGCTGACAAAGAGAGGGCTTTCAGTTCACTGTTTGTTACACACCACCGAGATTGTTGAAATTTGCAGAGGCGGCTACGATACACTCGTGTAAACCGCAACTATGCAAAGAAAAAGACATGATGGTCTCCTTAAAACTACCGTGGTAACACCTACAGTAAAACACATGACAGTGTGGTGTGTAGTCCAGCTATCAGGATTCACTATGTCGCTTTGATATCCGTTTCTGTAAGCTGGCACTTGACGGGAGGCAGCAAAACATTAAAAAATTCCAGGTAATAAATTGTACAGTTTATTGCTTGTGCTTAATTATGCCTACTGTTATACCCACCATAGTCATATTTTTGTCACAGGTTCTAGCCGACATCAAGTTGTCCAAGAGCCAATCGCCCGGCTTGTTAGTATAGAACATCAGTAGAAACTCTGCGATTAAAGGTAAGTCCGACGTCCGGAATAGCTTACCTGCGGTGTACATACAAACACTGTTCATGTGCCCATTTAAATTAAATTATATATAGGACGTCGCAGTCACATCTATAAGGAAAGACCTATTTATTAACTGTTGCATGTCTGTGGAAGTCGATGTCATTACGGCATGTCTGTATAATTGGTGTCATTAAGGAGTATCTTAAAAGTCGCTTATAAGTTGAGAGGGTCGACTTAATTGCACCAGGTTATTATCCCATATGGCTCAGTCTCTTTCCGCAGCGCGGGTTGCCGAATGCGTCGCACAAAGTAAGAACTCCGTAGCTTCAGTGACGACCCCCAGGAGACTCCGAAAAATATGCATTCGTGAAACGAAGGACGCGACCCGGAATTCGAACCCACAACCTTCGGAGCCCGAGTCACACGGCGAGACCACTTCGCCTCGGAGTCTCCTGTTAAGGAGTGTCTGTGTCAGTCAAGTCAGTACGACATGTAGTGGTGTCGATACCACACGTCTCTGCTAGATGTGTCATTACATGTCTGTATTATCTGTGTCATTACCACATGTCTGTATCACTGCTAACATTACCACATGTCTGTATCACTGCTAAAATTATCACATGTCTGTATCACTGCTAACATTACCGCATGTCTGTATCACTGCTACCAAATGTCTGTATCACTGCTAACATTACCGCAAGTCTGTACCAGTGCTAACATTGCCGCATGTCTGTATCACTGCTAACATTACCGCATGTCTGTACCAGTGCTAACATTGCCGCATGTCTGTACCAGTGCTAACATTGCTGCATGTCTGTACCAGTGCTAACCTTGCCACATGTATGTACTTGTGCTAACAATCCGCATGCCTGTACCAGTGCTAACATTACAGCTTATCCGTATCAGTGCTAACATTGCCGCATGTCTGTATCAGTGCTAACATTACCGCACGTCTGTACCAGTGCTAACATTGCCGCATGCCTGTACCAGTGCTAACATTGCCGCATGCCTGTACCAGTGCTAACATTACAGCTTATCCGTATCAGTGCTAACATTGCCGCATGTCTGTATCAGTGCTAACATTACCGCACGTCTGTACCAGTGCTAACATTGCCGCATGCCTGTACCAGCGCTAACATTGCCGCATGTCTGCACCTAAGCTAATATTGCCGCACGTCTGTATCAGTGCTAATTTTATCACTTGTCTGCACCAGTGCTAACATTGCCGCAGGTCTGTTGCAGTGCTAACATTGCCGCAGGTCTGCACCAGTGCTAACATTGCCGCAGGTCTGTACCAGTGCTAACATTGCCGCAGGTTTGTACCAGTGCTAACATTGCCGCATGTCTGTGCCATTGCTAACATTGCCGCAATGTCGGTACCAGAGTTTTGTTCTTGCAGGGAGGAATGTGCTAAGGTCTGACGAGTACAGATCGCACGTGCGAAGCAGTCTGTAAACAATCTATATATAAGGTGTTTTTAATTTTCTAAATTGTTACCTTCAGTTTATATTGTTGTTTGTATTGTTATTGTTGTTGTTGTCGTTGTTGCTGTTGTTGTTATTGGTGCTGTTGTTGTTGTTGTGGTTGTTGTTAGTATTATTATTATTGAAGTTAACCCAATGTTAAAATATGTTGACGTTTGCAAGGAACTCATGGAATTAGCGACTGGTGAAGCACTGGCTGCATTCAGCAGATAAAGAACACATTCATCTCCGGCTTGCCATGAGCTCTCCATGCGGTGTGTTCAATTATTGGTGACTGATTCCTCGTCATAGTGAAGTGGCCTGACTCTCCTGCATTCTAGCAGCCTGAAAAGTGTGCAGTCCTCCGGAAATTCATCACTGCAATGATCATAGTCGACCCTCCCTTCGCTAGCGAGGCTAGCGTTTGCTTCTATGGCGATTCCTTAGGAGGTAACCAGAATTCTGTATCCACAAGGCGCCCTAGTCCCTGGCGCCCCAGAGGGTCCAAATTCCACGTCACCCAGACCAAAACCGTGTCCCTAGTTGGAGATTCGAACCACTGGTCTCAGTGACCAGCAACTATATTACTCGTGAAAACACAACTATCCTATAAACATACAATATGAGTGTTTCACGTATGCCAGGACTATGGTGGGGGAGCGGTAGTGTAGTGGCTAGATGATTGCCTGATGTCTCAGTAATCATGGGATCCAACTCACATCTAGGCCGATATTTTTTAAAAATGCCTTTGCTTCAAGTTGGACCCAGTCTAAATTGGTACCAGGTGTCCTGTTAAATTCCCGAGAGGAGACTGGACTCAACAAGCACATCTTTAAACTTATTATCTGTTGGGATTATTGACTGACTTTGGTCTACACTCCTCTCTTCTGTCTTCCCTTCCATATATCTATTTCTTTCACTCTCTGTATTATTCCCTCTACACAACCCCGACAACAGTTCCTTTCAACGATAAGATAAAAGATTTATTAATAAAAACTATGTCTGGTGTATGTATGGATATTGTCTATGTAGTGGGTATGTTCTTCTAATGGGGTTGCCAGATATGAACTCTGAATGTCTATCAGCGTTGTTACTTCTCGCCCTTTCATTCTTCAAGATCACAGGACAGCACATCAAACAGGACAGAGCTCACCCGGATGATCCGTATGCTTGCATCTAATGGTAAATCCGTTATAGAATGAACCAAAAAAACTGTTCACCACAGAGTCAAGGTACCGTAATAAAAGTCCCGTAAGTTTATGAATGCTCCTGAATCTGTTTCATGACGGTAAGTATCCAACATTGAAAAACCACCACATCGTCACAGTTCTTCTTATAGTCTTTTATTACTATTACTGTTTGACTTGTCTCTTATTTCTTCTTTATTCTTACAATACTTATGGAGTTGTAAGTATCCCTGCCTGCCACAGTTTAACATCCGTTCCTTTTAAGGGTTTTGTGGTATATTCATTTGAGCATACAATGTTCTGTATTTTATTTAACTTATTTCTTTCTTCATCTTAAAAATGTTCATATTCTGTTTGGTTCCATGTAAGTACTTTATTTCTCAAGGATATTCCTCTTCATCTCTTCTCTACTTTCACTAGGAGAGTGGAACCTGGAAAAGTATAACAAATCCAGTGATAAGCGTCCGCCCCTTACTACTACTTATGCAAGTGTCCTTCTCCAGCCATAATGACAAGGCTTCCGAAGTGAACACCCGCATAAGACATATGAATTCACCAAAGTCTAAACTAACCACTAATAGAAAGCAATGGTAAATGCTATTCATTCACATCTATATTCCTATGCTAAACTATATTCTAATATACCTTATTTAGGCATCTATGTTCCTGGATCGAAAAAACACTTAGCGAATAACACACTATTATCCCCTCTTTCCATCATTAGGGACGTGTATTTCTATTCCCACTCAAGAACATATCTCCTTCAGTTCAGTTTGGAACACACACTAAAACTTACACAAAGAATTGACCCTCTTTATATCGGTCATGTCTGCCGCATAGTCTTGACATTGCTGGACACCTCACATCCAGAACTGCATTATCACAGTTAGTGGAAAATTACAGATCTGAAACTTTTCCATTATTCATACATTCAGACCGCAATATGCTGTCCAATAATGCTGTCTGCCTTTGTCGCAAACCAATTTTTCCACGCGACAGGTTCCTGTGCTGTAAGCGGCCCCTTCTGGGGCTTGACCTAGAAACCACTGCGCCTGGTCACTCCTTTGTTGGTTAACCCTTTTCCTACCTGGTTAGTCGGTGTATACAGTCGTCCATCTGGGAATCGTTAACTCTTCAGTATTTCACTACAGAGGCCCCCTCTTAAGAGATTAGACCGCGTCGAATCTTTCTCACTGTAGGTTTGATTCCCATGATCCACAACCCTAGTCTTCTTCCTCCGGAGCTGAATGTCTGGATAAAAAATCTGCTCCTACATTCTCCTTTCCAAGGATGTATTCCATTGTGAAGTCCAGTTGCAGCAACAACGTCCATCACATCCACCGTGCGTTGAGCTTCTGCGAAGTAGCTATTAACATCACGTGTTGATGATATGATTGGATCCTCACATGGCTCCACTCATTATCCAGTAGGCGCTCTAATTGACACCCTACTATACTACTAACGACTGAAACTAGTGTTGGCTCCTCGCTCCTGTACGTCCGGTCGACCTACTTTCGACTTGCGTCAGCGACGGCTCACAATACAGACGGATTCTCCCATCCTGATTGTAACACTGCTTCCATGTCCTCTTGGTTTCCCCCGGCTTTTCCTCTGGGGATGTTCCGCCTCGTCCTCCTCGGACCGAGTCGTCTTTCCCAAACCTCCTGGACTTTTGCTTCCAGGACCATCTTGGGCGATATTGTATCTGGTCAGCCAATCTTTGGTTGGAGTCCTGGGTAATTCTCGCTTTTCCCGACGTTACCCACCCATTCTGAACTTGGTTACCGGTGAAACTTTCACTCTTGTCCTTTCCCTGACTTGTGATTTCCCTCCTCCTGTCGTTGGGTAAATCTGACCTATCACGTACTGTCCCATAGGCCCTCCTATGTTGTACTGGCGATCTCTGGTCTTCGTCTGGACTGGTAACCTTTGTCCCAATGGCTGCCATCACCATAAAGTGCGAAGCTTTGCTCCCGGATCTCTCCTCATATTTCCTAATGAGATGTCTAGGGAGATTTTTCTTCTCTTCCCCGATCCGTATTTTGTATATGTTCTTGGACACCACCTTTTCCACAGGATAAGGTCCTTTCCATCCTACTTGGAGTATATTGGTCTCTGCTGGACTCCACACTTCCACTTTGTCTTCCACTTTAAGAGCTAGTTTCCTCTTAATTCGCTTGTTGGGTGGTGCTCTCTGGCACTCCGAACAAGACTTCACCCACCGGCGTACATCTCCGGTCATTCCTGGCCAGCAATAATGGCCGGATATTTTCTGCAAGGTCTCTCTGACACCCATATGTCGATTCTCGCCTATGATGTGTCCACTCTGAAGAATGTGAGGACGGTGGGTCTCTGGAACCACCCACTGCTCATGCAGGTTATCTCCCCTCCCAGCTCTCCGATAGAGTAGTTGATTCTTCAGAAAGTACTGTCCCCGTTCTGGTGGCTCAGCACTTCTTTGCAGCTTCCTGTAGCAAGGATGCAACGTAGTATCCTTCCTCTGGGCAGTATGCAATTCTCCTCTCCCTGAGTTGTCGCATAGTGTCTCTGCCTCTTTTTCCTTCCCTTGAGATCCACTGACTACTGTTCCCTTGTGGGTTGGCTGTTTGGGCATCCCCAAAAAGACATATTTCGTGCCAATGATCATTGGAAATAAGGAGTCAGATAATACAGCAGCTGGAATAATGCCCGTGACGTACCTGGATTTAATCTCCACCTTGGCGATTGGCAGCGTCATGGTAACAGCACTCCTCATTGCCGGCTGTATTTCTATGGTCTCCCCTGTAAATTGGTCTGGGCTTACCAAGCTGGCGTCCACCACCGCTTCCCCATCCAAACCTGTATCATAGAGACAAGCAACCTGCTGGCCATTGACTTCAATAAGTTCAACCACAGGTGGTCTCTCTTGGTCCTGAGTGTCTTTCATCTCCTTGACCGTTTCCTTGCCTTCCTCTTTTGATTCCTCGAGGTTGGTTATGCAATTGGCGTGTTTGGCCTTGCATCTGCAGTCCACAGTATTATGTGTTGTCGACTGGCAGTGAGTGCACTCTGTTCCCTTCCTAGGTTTCCGTGTGTCCTTTTTGTTCCTTTCTCCTTCGCCGACCTCAGCCTTGTCTGTGATCACCGATGTAGGAATCACTTTGCATTCTGCGAAGTAAGAACTTTTAGGTTTCGATCTGCAGTCTTTGGTGTTGTGGGAGGCCGCCCTACAAAATGAACACCACTTTTCAGACCACTGTCGTTTCGCTTGAGAATTCGAGGTGCTCTGGTTTCCTACCTTCACCTTCTCTGAACTCTCCTCTGTGTGCTTTATATAAGGTTCCCCTTTTTCTCCTTCCCAGTTTTTATGTTTCTTTTTCTCTGGTTTCTCCTGACCTTTGGTTTGTGTACTTAGTTCCTCAGTTTCACCATGTACTTCCACGAATCGTTCCGCCAGCTTATTCACAACATCAATCCGTTCCGCCCCTTGTTCTCCCAAGAAGGTTCTGAGAGGTTTCGACATTTGCTTTCGCATCTTGGTCTACCACCATCATCCTCTTCGAGACTCTCATAATCCCTCTTGAATTCTGCCAAGTCCATCCATTTCTGGAGATAGGATTTCAGCCTCAGACTGTAGGCGGCGAATAGTTCTCCCGGCTCTCGTCTAGACGATCTAAACTTCTTCCTATACGGTTTGTGCGGTTACTGTCATAATGTTTCATCAAAGCTGCTTTCAATTCCTCAGTAATTATTTCCTGTCCTGGTGGTAAGGCGTGTGTAGACCTCGTAATCCCGAACCACCGATAAGACTGGGATACTTTAAGAGCCCATCTGGTTCTATCCAGTCCCATAGCGACTGCCATAGCTTCGAAACCGATCCAAAAACTGGTATATCTTCTCTTTACTTTCATCAAAGACCGCCAAGGGAAACTTCATGGCATGGTAACCCTGTCCACTCATGTGGGTTGCCCCAGGTGAAGATGAACTTCCTTCTGCTGCATCTATTACACCCTTAGTTTGTGTCTTGAGTTCTAACTCTTTCAAGCGGTACTCATGTTCCATTTCTTGTCTCCTGGCATTCTGTTTCATTTCCAGTTTCTTGGTCTCCTGGTCCATTTTCTTGGCCTCTTGTTCAATTTCCAGTCGCTTGGTCTCCTGTTCTAGTTTCTTGGCCTCTTGTTCCATTTCCATTCGTTTGGTCTCCACCTCTATTCTTCTCACTTCCAACTCGGTCTTACGCTCTTCCCTTTCCGCTTGACGAAACTCTCGCTCTCTTTCTTGTATGTAATCCGTTAATTCCGAGCCAGATAACCCAATTTCTTCTCCGTTGGCCCTAAGTTCTGCTGTTGTCAGTTTAGGAGTGGCCATAGTTAAAGCAGGTAAGTCAGCACGTTGAGTAAAGACACCTCAAAACAGTAAAGAAGTACTCCCTATAAACTTATATTCTACCTAGAACCTATATCATTTATCTATGTCTATTAAATATTATTCATCTACAACACCACCCAGTACATCACAACCACTCTCTCATCCACAAGAGGAGATATAGGATAAAGACTTATGTAGACGTGTGACCGTGTGACTAGGTATGTAATGTGTCTTACCACCTATCCACATTCACTCTGTCTGGAACTTTCTCACTGCAAAGTCACCAGCATTAATGAAATGTTTCTACCATAAATGTAATGGCACCATATATCCAATGGACGTCCTTCCATTAAAAGTCATCAAAATATACTTCTATTTATTCCAATCAGTATGTCCAACATGTAGGTACTCCGCTATGCCCGTGCCAATATGCAAGTACCCCTTTATTCATATGCCATGTTATGCCTTCCGGTCATATGGGTATTCTGTATGTACGTATCCCGCTCGCTCCACCAATTATGTCCTGTTAAATTCCCGAGAGGAGACTGGACTCAACAAGCACATCTTTAAACTTATTATCTGTTGGGATTATTGACTGACTTTGGTCTACACTCCTCTCTTCTGTCTTCCCTTCCATATATCTATTTCTTTCACTCTCTGTATTATTCCCTCTACACATACTCCGACAACAGTTCCTTTCAACGATAAGATAAAAGATTTATTAATAAAAACTATGTCTGGTGTATGTATGGATATTGTCTATGTAGTTGGGTATGTTCTTCTAATGGGGTTGCCAGATATGAACTCTGAATGTCTTCTCGCCCTTTCATTCTTCAAGATCACAGGACAGCACATCAAACAGGACAGAGCTCACCCGGATGATCCGTATGCTTGCATCTAATGGTAAATCCGTTATAGAATGAACCAAAAAAATGTTCACCACAGAGTCAAGGTACCGTAATAAAAGTCCCGTAAGTTTATGAATGCTCCTGAATCTGTTTCATGACGGTAAGTATCCAACATTGAAAAAACCCCCACATCGTCACAGTTCTTCTTATAGTCTTTTATTACTATTACTGTTTGACTTGTCTCTTATTTCTTCTTTATTCTTACAATACTTATGGGGTTTTTAAGTATCCCTGCTTGCCACAGTTTAACATCCGTTCCTTTTAAGGGTTTTGTGGTATATTCATTTGAGCATACAATGTTCTGTATTTTATTTAACTTATTTCTTTCTTCATCTTAAAAAAGTTCATATTCTGTTTGGTTCCATGTAAGTACTTTATTTCTCAAGGATATTCCTCTTCATCTCTTCTCTGCTTTCACTAGGAGAGTGGAACCTGGAAAAGTATAACAAATCCAGTGATAAGCGTCCGCCCCTGACTACTACTTATGCAAGTGTCCTTCTCCAGCCATAATGACAAGGCTTCCGAAGTGAACACCCGCATAAGACATATGAATTCACCAAAGTCTAAACTAACCACTAATAGAAAGCAATGGTAAATGCTATTCATTCACATCTATATTCCTATGCTAAACTATATTCTAATATACCTTATTTAGGCATCTATGTTCCTGGAATCGAAAAAAACACTTAGCGAATAACACACTATTATCCCCTCTTTCCATCATTAGGGACGTGTATTTCTATTCCCACTCAAGAACATATCTCCTTCAGTTCAGTTTGGAACACACACTAAACTTACACAAAGAATTGACCCTCTTTATATCGGTCATGTCTGCCGCATAGTCCTTGACATTGCTGGACACCTCACATCCAGACTGCATTATCACAGTTAGTGGAAAATTACAGATCTGAAACTTTTCCATTATTCATACATTCAGACCGCAATATGCTGTCCAAAAATGCTGTCTGCCTTTGTCGCAAACCAATTTTTCCACGCGACAGGTTACCTGTGCTGTAAGCGGCCCCTGTCTTGACCTATAACCACCTGCGCCTTGTCACTCCTTTGTCCGTTTACTTTTACTGCTGCTTTTTTAACCCTTCCTCCACCTGGTCAGTCGGTGTATACAGTCGTCCATCTGGGAATCATTAAATCTCAGTATTTCACGACACCAGGACATGTCTTGGAAAGTAAAGACGCCGGCATCATGCTGACAACATCACCCCTGGAGTGCCTCATATTGACATCATCACCCCTGGAGTGCCGTCATATTGACAACATCACCCCTGGAGTGCCTCATATTGACAACATCACCCCTGGAGTGCCTCATATTGACAACATCACCCCTGGAGTGCCTCATATTGACAATATCACCCCTGGAGTGCCTCATATTGACATCATCACCCCTGGAGTGCCTCATATTGACAACATCACCCCTGGAGTGCCTCATATTGACAACATCACCCCTGGAGTGCCTCATATTGACAACATCACCCCTGGAGTGCCTCATATTGACAACATCACCCCTGGAGTGCCTCATATTGACAACATCACCCATGGAGTGCCGTCATATTGACAACATCACCCCTGGAGTGCCTCATATTGACATCATCACCCCTGGAGTGCCTCATATTGACAACATCACCCCTGGAGTGCCTCATATTGACAACATCACCCCCGGAGTGCCTCATATTGACAACATCACCCCTGGAGTGCCTCATATTGACATCATCACCCCTGGAGTGCCTCATATTGACAACATCACCCCTGGAGTGCCTCATATTGACATCATCACCCCTGGAGTGCCTCATATTGACAACATCACCCCTGGAGTGCCTCATATTGACAACATCACCCCTGGAGTGCCTCATATTGACAACATCACCCCTGGAGTGCCTCATATTGACAACATCACCGCTGGAGTGCCTCATATTGACAACATCACCCCTGGAGTGCCTCATATTGACAAATCACCCCTGGGTGCATCATATTAACAACATCACCGCTGGAGTGCCTCATTTGACATCATCACCCCTGGAGTGCCTCATATTTACAACATCACCCCTGGAGTGCCTCATATTGACAACATCACCCTGGAGTGCCTCATATTGACAACATCACCCCTGGAGTGCCGTCATATTGACATCATCACCGCTGGAGTGCCGTCATATTAACAACATCACCCTTCCTTGGGTCACCTTTGGGAGTCCCTGGCGCCCCAGCGGGTCCAAATCCCACGTCACCCAGACCAAAACCGTGTCCCTAGTTGGAGATTCGAACCACTGGTCTCAGTGACCAGCAACTATATTACTCGTGGAAATACAACTATCCTATAAACATACAATATGAGTGTTTCACGTATGCCAGGACTATGGTGGGGGAGCGGTAGTGTAGTGGCTAGATGATTGTCTGATGTCCCAGTAATCATGGGTTCCAACTCACATCTAGGCTGATATTTTTAAAAAATGCCTTTGCTTCAAGGTGGACCCAGTCTAAATTGGTACCAGGTGTCCTGTTAAATTCCCGAGAGGAGACTGGACTCAACAAGCACATCTTTAAACTTATTATCTGTTGGGATTATTGACTGACTTTGGTCTACACTCCTCTCTTCTGTCTTCCCTTCCATATATCTATTTCTTTCACTCTCTGTATTATTCCCTCTACACATACCCCGACAACAGTTCCTTTCAACGATAAGATAAAAGATTTATTAATAAAAACTATGTCTGGTGTATGTATGGATATTGTCTATGTAGTGGGTATGTTCTTCTAAGTGGGGTTGCCAGATATGAACTCTGAATGTCTATCAGCGTTGTTACTTCTCGCCCTTTCATTCTTCAAGATCACAGGACAGCACATCAAACAGGACAGAGCTCACCCGGATGATCCGTATGCTTGCATCTAATGGTAAATCCGTTATAGAATGAACCAAAAAAACTGTTCACCACAGAGTCAAGGTACCGTAATAAAAGTCCCGTAAGTTTATGAATGCTCCTGAATCTGTTTCATGACGGTAAGTATCCAACATCTGAAAAACCACCACATCGTCACAGTTCTTCTTATAGTCTTTTATTACTATTACTGTTTGACTTGTCTCTTATTTCTTCTTTATTCTTACAATACTTATGGAGTTGTAAGTATCCCTGCTTGCCACAGTTTAACATCCGTTCCTTTTAAGGGTTTTGTGGTATATTCGTTTGAGCATACAATGTTCTGTATTTTATTTAACTTATTTCTTTCTTCATCTTAAATATGTTCATATTCTGTTTGGTTCCATGTAAGTACTTTATTTCTCAAGGATATTCCTCTTCATCTCTTCTCTGCTTTCACTAGGAGAGTGGAACCTGGAAAAGTATAACAAATCCAGTGATAAGCGTCCGCCCCTTACTACTACTTATGCAAGTGTCCTTCTCCAGCCATAATGACAAGGCTTCCGAAGTGAACACCCGCATAAGACATATGAATTCACCAAAGTCTAAACTATCTACTAATAGAAAGCAATGGTAAATGCTATTCATTCACATCTATATTCCTATGCTAAACTATATCTAATATATTATACCTTATTTAGGCATCTATGTTCCTGGAATCGAAATAACACTTAGCGAATAACACACTATTATCCCCTCTTTCCATCATTAGGGACGTGTATTTCTATTCCCACTCAAGAACATATCTCCTTCAGGTCAGTTTGGAACACACACTAAACTTACACAAAGAATTGACCCTCTTTATATCGGTCATTTCTGCCGCATAGTCCTTGACATTGCTGGACACCTCACATCCAGACTGCATTATCATTGTTAGTGGAAAATTACAGCTCTGAACCGTTTCACATCCATACTGCAATATGCTGTCCAATAATCTCTTCTGCTTTAGTCGCAAACCAATTTTTCCACTCGACCGTTTACCTGTGCGGTTAGCCGGCCCCTTCTGTGTCTTGACCTATAAACACATGCGCCTTGTCACTCCTTTGTCCGTTACCCCCACTATTTCGCTTGTTAACCCTTCCTCCACCTGGTCCGTCGGTGTATACAGTCGTCCATCTGGGAATCATTAACTCTCAGTATTTCACGACATAGGCCCCCTCTTAAGAGATTAGACCGCGTCGAATCTTTCTCACTGTAGGTTTGATTCCCATGATCCACAACCCTAGTCTTCTTCCTCCGGAGCTGGATGTCTGAATAAGAATTCTGCTCATACATTCTCCTTACCAAAGTATTCCACTGTGAAGTCCAGTTGCCGCAACAACTTCCATCACATCCACCGTGCGTTGAGCTTCTGCGAAGTAGCTATTAACATCACGTGTTGATGATATGATTGGATCCTCACATGGCTCATCTCATTATCCAGTAGGCGCTCTAATTGACACCCTACTATACTACTCACGACTGAAACTAGTGTTGGCTCCTCGCTCCTGTACGTCCGGTCGACCTACTTTCGACTTGCGTCAGCGACGGCTCACAATACAGACGGATTGTCCCATCCTGATTGTAACACTGCTTCCATGTCCTCTTGGTTTCCCCCGGCTTTGTCCTCTGGGGATGTTCCACCTCGTCCTCGATGGACCGAGTCGTCTTTCCCAAATCTCCTGGACTTTTGCTTCCAGGACCATCTTGGGCGATATTGTATCTGGTCAGCCAATCTTTGGTTGGAGTCCTGGGTAATTCTCGCTTTTCCCGACGTTACCCACCCCTTCTGAACTCGGTTACCGGTGAAACTTTCACTCTTGTCCTTTCCCTGACTTGTGATTTCCCTCCTCCTGTCGTTGGGTAAATCTGACCTATCACGTACTGTCCCATAGGCCCTCCTATGTTGTACTGGCGATCTCTGGTCTTCGTCTGGACTGGTAACCTTTGTCCCAATGGCTGCCATCACCATAAAGTGCGAAGCTTTGCTCCCGGATCTCTCCTCATATTTCCTAATGAGATGTCTAGGGAGATTTTTCTTCTCTTCCCCGATCCGTATTTTGTAGATGTTCTTGGACACCACCTTTTCCACAGGATAAGGTCCTTTCCATCCTACTTGGAGTATATTGGTCTCTGCTGGACTCCACACTTCCACTTTGTCTTCCACTTTAAGAGCTTGTTTCCTCTTAATTCGCTTGTTGGGTGGTGCTTTCTGGCACTCCGAACAAGACTTCACCCACCGGCGTACATCTCCGGTCATTCCTGGCCAGCAATAATGGCCGGAAATTTGCTGCAAGGTCTCTCTGACACCCATATGTCGATTCTCGCCTATGATGTGTCCACTCTGAAGAATGTGAGGACGGTGGGTCTCTGGAACCACCCACTGCTCGTGCAGGTTATCTCCCCTCCCAGCTCTCCGATAGAGTAGTTGATTCTTCAGAAAGTACTGTCCCCGTTCTGGTGGCTCAGCACTTCTTTGCAGCTTCCTGTAGCAAGGATGCAACGTAGTATCCTTCCTCTGGGCAGTATGCAATTCTTCTATCCCTGAGTTGTCGCATAGTGTCTCTGCCTCTTTTTCCTTCCCTTGAGATCCACTGACTACTGTTCCCTTTTTGGGCTGGCTGTTTGGGCATCCCCAAAAAGACATATTTCGTGCCAATGATCATTGGAAATAAGGAGTCAGATAATACAGCAGCTGGAATAATGCCCGTGACGTACCTGGATTTAATCTCCACCTTGGCGATTGGCAGCGTCATGGTAACAGCACTCCTCATTGCCGGCTGTATTTCTATGGTCTCCCCTGTAAATTGGTCTGGGCTTACCAAGCTGGCGTCCACCACCGCTTCCCCATCCAAACCGGTATCGTAGAGACAAGCAACCTGCTGGCCATTGACTTCAATAAGTTCAACCACAGGTGGTCTCTCTTGGTCCTGAGTGTCTTTCATCTCCTTGACCGTTTCCTTGCCTTCCTCTTTTGATTCCTCGAGGTTGGTTATGCAATTGGCGTGTTTGGCCTTGCATCTGCAGTCCACAGTATGATGTGTTATCGACTGGCAGTGAGTGCACCATGTTCCCTTCCTAGGTTTCCCTGTGTCCTTTTTGTTCCTTTCTCCTTCGCCGACCTCAGCCTTGTCTGTGATCACCGATGTAGGAATCACTTTGCATGCTGCGAAGTAAGAACTTTTAGGTTTCGATCTGCAGTCTTTGGTGTTGTGAGAGGCCGCCTTGCAAAATGAACACCACTTCTCAGACCACTGTCGTTTCGCTTGAGAATTCGAGGTGCTCTGGTTTCCTACCTTCACCTTCTCTGAACTCTCCTCTGTGTGCTTTATATAAGGTTCCCCTTTTTCTCCTTCCCAGTTTTTAGGTTTCTTTTTCTCTGGTTTCTCCTGACCTTTGGTTTGTGTACTTAGTTCCTCAGTTTCACCATGTACTTCCACGAACCTTTCCGCCAGCTTATTCACAACATCAATCCGTTCCGCCCCTTGTTCTCCTAAGAAGGTTCTGAGAGGTTTCGACATTTGCTTTCGCATCTGGTCTACCACCATCATCTCTTCGAGACTCTCATAATCCCTCTTGAATTCTGCCAAGTCCATCCATTTCTGGAGATAGGATTTCAGCCTCAGACTGTAGGCGGCGAATAGTTCTCCCGGCTCTCGTCTAGACGATCTAAACTTCTTCCTATACGTTTGTGCTGTGACTTCATAATGTTTCATCAAAGCTGCTTTCAATTCCTCATACTGATTTTCCTGTCCTGGTGGTAGGCGTGTGTAGACCTCGTAGCCCGAACCACGTAAAGACTGGGATACTTTAAGAGCCCATCTGGTTCTATCCAGTCCCATAGCGACTGCCATAGCCTCGAAACGATCCAAAAACTGGTATATCTTCTCTTTACTTTCATCAAAGACCGCCAAGGGAAACTTCATGGCATGGTAACCCTGTCCACTCATGTGGGTTGCCCCAGGTGAAGATGAACTTCCTTCTGCTGCATCTATTTCACCCTTAGTTTGTGTCTTGAGTTCTAACTCTTTCAAGCGGTATTCATGTTCCATTTCTTGTCTCCTGGCATTCTGTTCCATTTCCAGTTTCTTGGTCTCCTGGTCCATTTTCTTGGCCTCTTGTTCCATTTCCAGTCGCTTGGTCTCCTGGTCCATTTTCTTGGCCTCTTGTTCCATTTCCAGTCGCTTGGTCTCCACCTCTATTCTTCTCACTTCCAACTCGGTCTTTCGCTCTTCTCGTTCCGCTTGACGAATCTCTCGCTCTCTTTCTTGTATGTAATCAGTTAATTCCGAGCCAGATAACCCAATTTCTTCTCCGTTGGCCCTAAGTTCTGCTGTTGTCAGTTTAGTAGTGGCCATAGTTAAAGCAGGTAAGTCAGCACGTTGAGTAAAGACACCTCAAGGCAGTAAAGAAGTACTCACTATAAACAGATAATCTACCTAGAACCTATATCATTTATCTATGTCTATTCAATATTATTAATCTACAACACCACACAGTACATCACAACCACTCTCTCATCCACAAGAGGAGATATAGGATAAAGACTTATGTAGACGTGTGACCGTGTGACTAGGTATGTAATGTCTCTTACCACCTATCCACATTCACTCTGTCTGGAACTTTCTCACTGTAAAGTCACCAGCATTAATGAAATGTTTCTACCATAAATGTAATGGCACCATATATCCAATGGACGTCCTTCCATTAAAAGTCATCAATATATACTTCTATTTATTCCAATCAGTATGTCCCAACATGTAGGTACTCCGCTATGCCTGTGCCAATATGCAAGTACCCCTTTATTCATATGCCATGTTATGCCTTCCGGTCATATGGGTATTCTGTATGTACGTATCCCGCTCGCTCCACCAATTATGTCCTGTTAAATTCCCGAGAGGAGACTGGACTCAACAAGCACATCTTTAAACTTATTATCTGTTGGGATTATTGACTGACTTTGGTCTACACTCCTCTCTTCTGTCTTCCCTTCCATATATCTATTTCTTTCACTCTCTCTATTATTCCCTCTAACACATACTCCGACAACAGTTCCTTTCAACGATAAGATAAAAGATTTATTAATAAAAACTATGTCTGGTGTATGTATGGATATTGTCTATGTAGTTGGTATGTTCTTCTAAGTGTGGTTGCCAGATATGAACTCTGAATGTCTATCAGCGTTGTTGCTTCTCGCCCTTTCATTCTTCAAGATCACAGGACAGCACATCAAACAGGACAGAGCTCACCCGGATGATCCGTATGCTTGCATCTAATGGTAAATCCGTTATAGAATGAACCAAAAAACTGTTCACCACAGAGTCAAGGTACCGTAATAAAAGTCCCGTAAGTTTATGAATGCTCCTGAATCTGTTTCATGACGGTAAGTATCCAACATCGAAAAACCACCACATCGTCCACAGTTCTTCTATAGTCTTTTATTACTATTACTGTTTGACTTGTCTCTTATTTCTTCTTTATTCTTACAATACTTATGGAGTTGTAAGTATCCCTGCTTGCCACAGTTTAACATCCGTTCCTTTTAAGGGTTTTGTGGTATATTCATTTGAGCATACAGTGTTCTGTATTTTATTTAACTTATTTCTTTCTTCATCTTAAATATGTTCATATTCTGTTTGGTTCCATGTAAGTACTTTATTTTTCAAGGATATTCCTCTTCATCTCTTCTCTGCTTTCACTAGGAGAGTGGAACCTGGAAAAGTATAACAAATCCAGTGATAAGCGTCCGCCCCTGACTACTACTTATGCAAGTGTCCTTCTCCAGCCATAATGACAAGGCTTCCGAAGTGAACACCCGCATAAGACATATGAATTCACCAAAGTCTAAACTAATCTACTAATAGAAAGCAATGGTAAATGCTATTCATTCACATCTATATTCCTATGCTAAACTATATTCTAATATTATACCTTATTTAGGCATCTATGTTCCTGGAATCGAAAAAACACTTAGCGAATAACACACTATTATCCCCTCTTTCCATCATTAGGGACGTGTATTTCTATTCCCACTCAAGAACATATCTCCTTCAGTTCAGTTTGGAACACACACTAAACTTACACAAAGAATTGACCCTCTTTATATCGGTCATGTCTGCCGCATAGTCCTTGACATTGCTGGACACCTCACATCCAGACTGCATTATCACAGTTAGTGGAAAATTACAGATCTGAAACTTTTCCATTATTCATACATTCAGACCGCAATATGCTGTCCAATAATGCTGTCTGCCTTTGTCGCAAACCAATTTTTCCACGCGACAGGTTACCTGTGCTGTAAGCGGCCCCTTCTGTCTTGACCTATAACCACCTGCGCCTTGTCACTCCTTTGTCCGTTACTTTTACTGCTGCTTTTTAACCCTTCCTCCACCTGGTCAGTCGGTGTATACAGTCGTCCATCTGGGAATCATTAACTCTCAGTATTTCACGACACCAGGACATGTCTTGGAAAGTAAAGACGGCCGGCATCATGCTGACAACATCACCCCTGGAGTGCCTCATATTGACATCATCACCCCTGGAGTGCCGTCATATTGACAACATCACCCCTGGAGTGCCTCATATTGACAACATCACCCCTGGAGTGCCTCATATTGACAACATCACCCCTGGAGTGCCTCATATTGACAATATCACCCCTGGAGTGCCTCATATTGACATCATCACCCCTGGAGTGCCTCATATTGACAACATCACCCCTGGAGTGCCTCATATTGACAACATCACCCCTGGAGTGCCTCATATTGACAACATCACCCCTGGAGTGCCTCATATTGACAACATCACCCCTGGAGTGCCTCATATTGACAACATCACCCATGGAGTGCCGTCATATTGACAACATCACCCCTGGAGTGCCTCATATTGACATCATCACCCCTGGAGTGCCTCATATTGACAACATCACCCCTGGAGTGCCTCATATTGACAACATCACCCCTGGAGTGCCTCATATTGACAACATCACCCCTGGAGTGCCTCATATTGACATCATCACCCCTGGAGTGCCTCATATTGACAACATCACCCCTGGAGTGCCTCATATTGACATCATCACCCCTGGAGTGCCTCATATTGACAACATCACCCCTGGAGTGCCTCATATTGACAACATCACCCCTGGAGTGCCTCATATTGACAACATCACCCCTGGAGTGCCTCATATTGACAACATCACCCCTGGAGTGCCTCATATTGACAACATCACCCCTGGAGTGCCTCATATTGACAACATCACCCCTGGAGTGCATCATATTAACAACATCACCGCTGGAGTGCCTCATATTGACATCATCACCCCTGGAGTGCCTCATATTGACAACATCACCCCTGGAGTGCCTCATATTGACAACATCACCCCTGGAGTGCCTCATATTGACAACATCACCCCTGGAGTGCCGTCATATTGACATCATCACCGCTGGAGTGCCGTCATATTAACAACATCACCCCTGGAGTGCCTCATATTGACAACATCACCCCTGGAGTGCATCATATTAACAACATCACCGCTGGAGTGCCTCATATTGACAACATCACCCCTGGAGTGCCTCATATTGACAACATCACCCCTGGAGTGCATCATATTAACAACATCACCGCTGGAGTGCCTCATATTGACATCATCACCCCTGGAGTGCCTCATATTGACAACATCACCCCTGGAGTGCCTCATATTGACAACATCACCCCTGGAGTGCCTCATATTGACAACATCACCCCTGGAGTGCCGTCATATTGACATCATCACCGCTGGAGTGCCGTCATATTAACAACATCACCCCTGGAGTGCCTCATATTGACAACATCACCCCTGGAGTGCCTCATATTGACAACATCACCCCTGGAGTGCCTCATATTGACAACATCACCCCTGGAGTGCATCATATTAACAACATCATCGCTGGAGTGCCTCATATTGACATCATCACCCCTGGAGTGCCTCATATTGACAACATCACCCCTGGAGTGCCTCATATTGACAACATCACCCCTGGAGTGCCTCATATTGACAACATCACCCCTGGAGTGCCGTCATATTGACATTATCACCGCTGGAGTGCCGTCATATTAACAACATCACCCCTGGAGTGCCTCATATTGACAACATCACCCCTGGAGTGCCTCATATTGACAACATCACCCCTGGAGTGCCGTCATATTGACAACATCACCCCTGGAGTGCCTCATATTGACATCATCACCGCTGGAGTGCCGATGAGCGTATACAAATACGGGACTAGCACCAAATGTCGACTGCGCCTAAGGTGTGTAGAAGGGACCTGTACTTATTGGAACCACGCGTCATCCATTAGATGTGACAGCAACCACCAGGTCGCGGAATATATATTCATAGTATGCTACCATCATTGGCATTATTCCTGGCGAGTATGTCGTTATTTAATCTAGCGGCTTAAACACTCTATATATTATTGTTGGCGAATATTTGTTATGTTAGATCTAGCGGCTTAAACACTCTATATATTATTGTTGGCGAATATTTGTTATTTTAGATCTAGCGGCTTAAACACTCTATATATTATTGTTGGCGAATATTTGTTATTTTAGATCTAGCGGCTTAAACACTCTATATATTATTGTTGGCGAATATTTGTTATTTTAGATCTAGCGGCTTAAACACTCTATATATTATTGTTGGCGAATATTTGTTATTTTAGATCTAGCGGCTTAAACACTCTATATATTATTGTTGGCGAATATTTGTTATTTTAGATCTAGCGGCTTAAACACTCTATATATTATTGCTAGCGAATATTTGTTATTTTAGATCTAGCGGCTTAAACACTCCATGTATTACTGTTGGCGAGTATGTTGTTATTTTAATTCGCGCAGCTTAAACACTCTATAATAGTGAAGCCTTCTCATTGACAACATTACGCAGACAGTGGCATGAACAAGGGTTCCATGCCAACTCTCGCCGTTCGCTACTGGAGTTCGCGACTAGCCACCTTGTTCTCCGTGCACTCAGTCCACCAACAATGTGATGGTCCTCACATTTCACATAATCACAGCGGGTTCCTGCAACATGAGTTCTTTTGTTTTGTTAGATGTTATCCCCACAGCGGGTTCCTGCAACATGAGTTCTTTTGTTTTGTTAGATGTTATTCCCACAGCGGGTTCCTGCAACATGAGTTCTTTTGTTTTGTTAGATGTTATCCCCACAGCGGGTTCCTGCAACATGAGTTGTTTTGTTTTGTTAGATGTTATTCCCACAGCGGGTTCCTGCAACATGAGTTGTTTTGTTTTGTTAGATGTTATTCCCACAGCGGGTTCCTGCAACATGAGTTGTTTTGTTTTGTTAGATGTTATTCCCACTGCGGGTTCCTGCAACATGAGTTGTTTTGTTTTGTTAGATGTTATTCCCACTGCGGGTTCCTGCAACATGAGTTGTTTTGTTTTGTTAGATGTTATTCCCACAGCGGGTTCCTGCAACATGAGTTGTTTTGTTTTGTTAGATGTTATTCCCACAGCGGGTTCCTGCAACATGAGTTGTTTTGTTTTGTTAGATGTTATTCCCACAGCGGGTTCCTGCAACATGAGTTGTTTTGTTTTGTTAGATGTTATTCCCACAGCGGGTTCCTGCAACATGAGTTGTTTTGTTTTGTTAGATGTTATTCCCACAGCGGGTTCCTGCAACATGAGTTGTTTTGTTTTGTTAGATGTTATTCCCACAGCGGGTTCCTGCAACATGAGTTGTTTTGTTTTGTTAGATGTTATTCCCACAGCGGGTTCCTGCAACATGAGTTGTTTTGTTTTGTTAGATGTTATTCCCACAGCGGGTTCCTGCAACATGAGTTGTTTTGTTTTGTTAGATGTTATTCCCACAGCGGGTTCCTGCAACATGAGTTGTTTTGTTTTGTTAGATGTTATTCCCACTGACTATCATAAATCATTCTAACACAATATATATACATGTCATATATACGTATCGAGGTCAGCATGGCCGAATGGATAAGAACTGTGTTCGTAAACATTCAATGTGCAGATGCCGAGGTAAGGGGTTTAAACCCTACACTGTACAGGTGGACTAAAATGTTGACCTATCGTCCTTGACTTGGGGACGTAAATTACAAGAATGTCTGAATTCGGAGTGGATTCGCTTGATGGCGAGGGACACTGTTAATAGGGAAAGCTAATCCACGCGCAAAATTCACTCCAGCACTACTAGAAGTAGAGTGTATGGACTACGCTGGAGTTTAATGCGAGCGAGCGATAGCAAGTTGATAACAGCACACAAACAGCCGCGTCAAGGACATTAACATTATGACCAACCTATGAAACCTAAAGATGAGAAGTTGAGAGAAAACCACCCTCTCCGATGCCACATCAACGACCTCATTATGAACATGAAAACCCCGTCCCTTGTTATGACGTCATCTTCCAGCTGTAAGAGGAGAAATGGCAACATTTTTGTTACAGGTGAACACCAGAAGGTAGATCTACATTGTCCTAACACATATGTGTAACTTAAAACAAAGGCAATTACAATGCAAATCGCTAAAGGCCGTCTCGGATGTGGCGAATTTCTGTTGTGAAGAACACTTTGTTTATCCCCGGCAATTGTTCTTCTTTGTCTCTTGTCTCTTATAAGAGGAATTTCTTAAATAAAGAACCATTTCTAGGGTCCCAGGTGAGTTCGACTTATCAGGTCTGCACTGTATAAGGTTATTGACTATTGCGTCCACTTGGGTCGGGAGTTATGATTGGTTGGATGGTTAGTTGCCAACCCTGTGGAAGACCGAGGTTTAACTCTGAAGCCAGATGCTTTAGCGTTCATCTAGTCTGAGCTCCGAACAGGGCTTGCATCGAAATGGGTGAGACTGGTGTAGTGACTTGACTGCTGACCTTCCACCAAAGTATCTTCTCCACGAGGACTGCTACAGAGCTTTCCTTCCCCTCTCCAATCCCAGAAACCAGCAGGGTGTGCACGGTTTGTACTGGAATATCACATCTGCGGCGATGGAAATTAGATTGTAACCCAGGCATGACTCAGAGAGATATAACTGCGACGATGGACATTAGATTGTAACCCAGGCATGACTCAGAGACATATAACTGCGGCGATGGAAATTAGATTGTAACCCAGGCATGACTCAGAGACATATAACTGCGGCGATGGACATTAGATTGTAACCCAGGCATGACTCAGAGACATATAACTGCGGCGATGGACATTAGATTGTAACCCAGGCATGACTCAGAGACATATAACTGCGGCGATGGACATTAGATTGTAACCCAGGCATGACTCAGAGACATATAACTGCGGCGATGGACATTAGATTGTAACCCAGGCATGACTCAGAGACATATAACTGCGGCGATGGACATTAGATTGTAACCCAGGCATGACTCAGAGACATATAACTGCGGCGATGGACATTAGATTGTAACCCAGGCATGACTCAGAGACATATAACTCACTGTGTCTTAATCAACGTACTGTATGTGATCAGTTATATTCCGTGTTTATCAATAAAAGTTTGCTGTGTTAAATTTTTCATGTTTGGTCTAAGTATCAGAAAGAAATCTGGATATTCAATTTAATATGCAGCACATTATATGGTTTGTGTAAGTTGTGTACAGACTGCCTCTCTGAAAGCTATGCCACCGCGAAGTTTCATTGTGGTTGTTGCCCCATTTGGACATTTAGAACTGAAAGATCTATGGGCAGAGAGACCGCTTGCTTTGATTAATTATCGTCACACAAACCGTGTAAGATTCCAGTATTGAATGGTTAAATGAATTCAATGATCATCTCTAAAAGGATACGTCAGTGCTGCTATTTCCTTCTTCAGCTCACATGTTTAATGTTAGTTATCATTAGAATGTACATACATATGTATAGTTAGCGATAACAGAAGTTAAGGCGACAGCCAAACCAGGTTACTTTGGCTGGAGTTGGCCTCACCAAGCATTTGGGCCGAATGGCTACAAAAGCCCCGGCCAGGTACTTCCTGCTAGGTAAAAACAGTCTGAAAACCCTGGCTATCAATCATCCGAAGTTACAGCTGCCGGACGTATGAAACTTAGTACAACATTCACATTATAAGTGAAATCTAAATTACTGTACGGTTGCTCTGAGTCAGCAACACAATACTAAATTTTTTTGCTGAAAGACTGAGGAGCTAACATTGCCGCGTGTCTGTACCAGTGCTAACATTATCACATGGATTTGGGCACTTGTTTCTAGGTTAGAGGAGGACCTTCCTGCTATCAAGGGCAAGCATAAACAAGTGCATGGCGATTCTCTAAGAGAAGATGTGGAAACTGAAACAAGTGGAGGCTACCAAAAAACATGACCGACAATCATTGATAAAGTGGGTGAGGACAAACCTGAAGAAGAAGTAGATGCAAGTCTTGAAGCAGATAATGAAATCAATGAGTATGATGAAGATGCACAAGGCAATGGCAGGAAGTGGTTAGTTAGTTAGTTTAGTTTAACCGTCGGATCAACATAACGGCACACGGTTTAACCCATAAGTGCTCCGTTTTCCTCCTAATTCAAACATGAGTCTGGAGAAACTCAGCTCAATGCACGAACACCGTTGCATCGGCGAGGATCCTGAAATAATTTGGGTAGATTTTTAACTCGAAATTTTGCCCGGGCAACGCCATTAGGCTACTCTTTTTTCGATTCCTAACTGCCAAGGGATTTTTTACGTGCGCAACAATACACACGGGCGTCCGATCTCACTACCCAGAGACCAGAGGAAATTTTATTACTGGAAGTCCAGGTGGATTTTTTAAATAAATCCCGGTCCTCACCGGGGCCTGAACCCGGGACCTCCAGCACTCGAGGCGGACACCATACCTCGAGACCACTAGCCCCCTGACTCAGCCCCAGGAAATGGTACAAAAGAGGAAGTTATCACTGAATTTATAACAAGAAATTCCAATTCAGAAAGACAAACACTTAAGAAAAGGTACCAGGAAATCTACATTGAGGACTTCATGGCAGATCTTGAAGCTGAGCTTACTGGGGATTACAAAGATGTCATTTTAGCCCTATTGAAACTTCCTTTGGAATATGATGCCTGTTGCTTGAATAAAGCCATGAAAGGTCTTGGAACTGAAGAGACTACTCTCATTTCTCTGATTTACTCAAAATCAGCAGCAGACTTGGATGACATCAAAAATGAGTACAAGAAAATGTACAAAACCGTTCTTGAATCTGAAATCAAGAAAGAGACAACAGGAGACTTGAGGTATGTTCTGATACAGCTTCTCAGTAAGAAGAGGGACACAGACGGCAAAATAAACAAGAATGAAGTGGAGCAGGATGCTGAAGAATTTCATGAGAAACCATCTATGCACAGTCTGAAAACACTATTCATTAGAGAGAGTAAAACACACGTGAAAGTTGTTGCAGCTGCACATAAAAATCTTTACCACAAAGACATTACAGACTCTATCAAGAAAGCCAGTTGTGGTGATGCAGAGAAAGCCTTATTGGCTATTGTGAAAGCCTTGGAAAACCAGACATTTCAAACAAAATGTTTAAAAGATACCACGAAAGACATTGGAACACAACCAGAAAGACCCATGACAAGCGTTCTTGTATCTCAATCTGAGCTGGACCTTCCTGCCATCAAAGGAAAGTATAGCAAACTATATAAACAATCCCTCAGAGAATACATGGATGGAGGAAGAAACCAGTGAAGACTAGCAGGAAACCTTATTGAGAATAACTGATAAGGTCGATTAAACTGACCCTGAGACTGATGAAGATGACAATAATACCCCGGCAACAGAATGGGATAAGAAAGATGAACTGAATGAAGATGCAAAACGTTTGTACCAGGCCATGCGCAAAGCTGGTACAGATGAAAACACAGTTATTGGCATCATTGTCAAGAATTCCAATTCTGACAGACAGAAACTGAAGCAGAGGTACCAGGAACTCTATAACCAGGATCTGATCAAAGACTTGAAATCTGAGCTGAGGGGGGATTCTGAACGAAGTTCTTCTGGCCTTGGTGAAACAACCTGCTGAGTTTGACGCTAATTGTCTGCATGAAACTATCAATGATGCCAACAGAGATGATTCCTTCCTGATTTGCTCTATGTGCTCAAAGAACAAAAATGAGATTCGGAATGTCAAAGATATATATATATATATATATATATATATATATATATATATATATATATATATATATATATATATATATATATATATATATATATATATATATATATATATATATATATTGATTTAGGAACCGACATCACAGCATTCGGGACATTCCCATAAGCGCTCCGTCCCCATCCTCAGCAGCCAGCGAAGAGTTCCAACATTAATAGTTCCAGTAGCAATCTGATTATATGTCCGTCTCGCCTTTCCTCTGAGCGTCGAGCGTCGGCCAGATCCCCTCGTCACACCTCGCTGTCTCATTCTTACCAGACTATGGTGATCCATTTGCTCCTCCGAGGTGTACACGTGCTCCCACATGGCCGCAACCACGTCTGCCTTGTCATGCATCAATACTCCACCAAGTTTTACCGAGCCAGCCAATTTGTCCGCCTGTTCATTCCCCAGCACACCGGCATGCCCAGGAGAAAAGATCCAGGTGATGCTTGCTACCCGTGACCTCCGAAGCGAAGCAAGCCACTCTGCAAGAAGCTTGCCTGTTCTCACCCTTCTCAGCATGCTTTCTGAGTCAGTTACAATCACAATGTGTGTATGTATCGTGTTTTCTATCCTGCGGAAACCTGCACTGACGGCCTCCACCTCCATTCTTAAGCTAGATGTAGTGTCATCATACGCCAGGCTATCCTGCACCAAACGCCGACCATTAGTACTTGCCAAGAACCCCCAGGCACTTCTCCTACCTCTCAACACCGACCCATCCGTGTAGATAATCACATCACCCGGGCGAGAATTTTCCTGAATTAGTTGCTGAATTTCCACTTCCGTGGCCCCTGCTGGCCACTCCCTGCACTCCCGGCTCAATATATATATCAAAGAACGATCTGGAACTGGACATTGTCATGACCACTAATGGAGATAAAGAGCTTCTACTGCAACTGGTCAGTGGCAGGAGAGAACAGAACTCAACGGATCAGGCTACTTTGAACATTTATTGTAACATCCCATGATGAATTAAATATGAAAGTCTTCTTGTCATATGCTCGTTCATCTACTGTTACACAACCAGTCATTCTTTGAAACATGATCGTTGAAATAGCAAATTGACCATTATACCATCTTCAAGGATACTTTTTAATTGGCACATTCTTTTCCCCAAGGATATCTTTTGTATGTGGCTATATGAATTCCTATATCATCAGTGATTACTACCACCGTGAAGTGTATGATATTAAGTCACTAATACATCGTGATAATCAAACCTGGTCATATCAAACAAACAACCGCTGGTTCTCCAACGAGTAAATATGACCTCCATGTTTGAGGAATTTGTCTAGATTGATTTTTAAATATCATTATCAATTAATGTCATGAGTGGCTGTTAGCTACATCATTCAGTGATGATGCATCTCTATATGTCTAAACTAGCAGTTACATGATTTACGTGTTCAGGCAGCGCTCAAAATCTGTTCAGATTTCTGCTATGTAATTTACCTTGACATTGTCATGTTGTTGTCTCAGCACTACAGAGCTCAACGTATGGAGTCAGCCAGATTACTGATGTCGTCACTGCTTTGTTTGGGGCTCAACTATCTACCTGCGAGAGTTATGTTTCTGTTGTGTAGTGATTTTAACTATGTAGTATATACTATTTGATAGATATTGTATGACATTGGTTTTCTTCCCCGTATCCATGTATCTACTGTGTTAGCCAGGAATGAGGCGCTGGAACCTCTTGCCCCCGGGTAGATTGGGCCCGTTAGCTATTACAGCGGCCAATCTAGGAGATAGAAAACTCAGATTATAAACCCCAAAGTTTAAGGTGGACCGACGTGACGCGGACTGAATGGCCACGGGTCAGCGGGTCGTGAACGTGGAACGTCTGGTATGCGTTCGGGGCGGCGCCAGGCGTATGGACTCCTGAGGGACATCCCCTGCCCCTTCCCTAGCAGGCAGGATCTACTAGGGTGACCGATTATATCCTGCCGTTATATCTAACCAACTATGCATAATACAAATAATTATTGCCGAAGCAACGGAGTACGTGCTTTGTGCTCGATACCTTTGACAACAGACAGCGGGGAGAGAATGAAGCGGAGAAGAAGAAGTAGGAGAGAGGGGGAAGGGAAAGGAAGAAGAGGGCTGGGGCCAGAAGGGGTACAAGGAAAACGGATCGTTTGGAACTCAACAATGTACGGGTTGGGTATTGGAATTGCTGTAGTGCAAAGCAACGAGGACCAATACTGGAGAAACTGGTCTTCGATTTTGATGTCCTGATGTTACAAGAACTGAATACGAACTCTTTTAAGCGCCCTGGCTAAACATGTTACATCAACAAAACTGGGCAAGGAAGACATGGGCAGGCTCTGGTGGTCAAGGACGGTTTATAGTTTTCAATACTGGATATGAGTGGAAGGGGTCAGGAGAGTAAAGAGGTGGAGGGAATGCGGATACAAATCGGCCGATACAGCTGGAACATGATAAATATATATGTAAGTGGAGAATCTTGCAATAGCAGAGAGAGAGAGAGAGTTGGGACTGGTTGAAAGGTTCAGTGGACACCCCAGGTACCAGGTATCTGATATGTGGTGATTTAAACGCCCGCGCCAAGGAATGGGACAAGTCGGGATAGAACAGACAGGGTACTGCTCTTGCTGAGGCCTTGCTTGAGACGGATGTTGTCTAAATGACGGGACACCCACTAGGCTAGCAATGAGACTGGGGAACCCTGACACGGCCATCGACCTCTCGCTTGTATCCCAAGTGGTGGCATCAGATATAAAATGGAGCGTCCTTGGATACCATGGAAGTGACCACCTCCCCTGTTCTGTGCTGATACCTAAGTCCAGCACAGTTAGGGCTATAAGAGCTCGCAGGGTATTCAGTTATGATTGCGACCACTCTTAGCTCTTGTGGAGCCTTAGATCACAGGGAAGATCTAAGCCAACAAGAAGAATTTTTACCCAACCACCATGGTGGACACCAGAGGTCGAGAATACATGGAGGGAAAAGATGGCCGCCATAAGGAATTGGCAGAGGGTGCGGAGAGCAACCAATTCAGTTGACACAGAATTAGAAGAGGTTGAAAGGTATAAAAAAAAAAGTAAAGGTGCAGGATTTTAAACTCCAGGCAGCAGAGGCAAAGAGGATTAAGTGGGAACAGTTTATCAATGAAGTCGATGGGGATGTGACATTGGGAAAATTCTGGAGGCTGCACCGGCAGATGAAGAGACAGGTGATGCCTGGTACACATGGTACCGTTTATGATGATAACCACCGAAATATGACAACTGACAAGGGCAAAGGTGAGGCTTTTCTTGCGCGATTTTTAAAACAGACGGATCAGCAAGATAGAGCTATTAGAGATAACGTCAGATAAGCCTTGTCACGGGTCACTAGGAAGGAGAACTGTGAGATTAAATTGGAGGACATTAGACGGGTACGGAAGCGGGCTAAAGATACAGCGCCAGGTCCGGATGGGGTGAGGTACTCCCATATGAGGAACATAAATGAGGGGGACTTGGAGGAGATGACTCTTTGTTTCAACCTAAGCACCAATACTGCGGAACTACCCCACGATTGGCTGCATAGCTACCTGGTCCCACTCCCAAAGCCAGGTAAGGATCACTCCAGACTTAATGGATACCGAATCATAACTGCACAACACGTTTGGCAAAGTCCTCGAAAAGATAGTAGCACACAGGCTCCAGCGACATTTGGAAAGTCGGAATCTGCTTCCCCAAGAACTCGGGGAGGTACTGGCCTGGAAAGGACATCTGGGCCAATGCTGCACCTTTTGCATTTGATGTCTACGAGGGCTTCCAGGATAAACAGGAGACAGTGTGGTAGCTCTTCACCTGGAGGATGCGTATAACAGGGTTAGGTATGATCGGTTAATACACACACACTGTTGGACATGGAGGTCTGCCCTTGCCTTATTAAATGGGTTGCGGCAGTCCTTTATGAGCGTAAGGTTGCATTGCGCATTGGATCCTGGACTTCTGACCCCTGTACTATTACACCTGGGTTGCCGCAGGGATCTGCCTTGACCCCAGTGCTCTTTAATGCCTTCACCAGCAAAATCGCAGCTATTGAGACACCAGGTGAGGGTAGAATCTTGACATTTGCAGATGATGTGCTGGTGTACAGACAGGACAGAGACAGGGCCAGTTTGGCGAAAGACTTACAGATGGCGGTAACAGGGTGGCGGAGTGGTGCAGGGACGCAGTAGCCATTATAAACCCAGACAAGGCATCAGTTGTGTGGTACTCCCTGGATAACCAGATCGTCAAGGCAGATGTCCTAGGTATTATATTGAATGGATTTCCTCTTAGTCGAGAGAGTAAACTGAAGTACTTGGGTATCACCTTTGACAGGTGTTTGTCTTTTAAGGATCATGTGGAGGCTTTTGTGGTGAAGGCTAGTAGGGGACTTAATGCATTGAGGCTATGGCAGAACAGAGGATGCTGTACAGGCACTTTCAGCAGTTAATAATTTCTGCCATTGAGTATGGTTTGGGGCTGCTGACAGTAATAAAGCCAGCATAAAAGATTGGAGAGCATACATAATGCTGCCATGCGGTCAAGGGTCATAGACCAAGACGAGGCAAGTCCTGGATGGTACAGGCAGAACTTTCTATAAGTCAGGTGTGTGATCTAGAGACCATCAATCGTGGGACCAGGTGGAGAAGGCGGAGGAACAGATTGAGAACCAATATGTGGAAAGAATGAGTTTGTGGGGGATCGGCAGGGGTTCTGGAAGAATCTCAAAACTGAGAGTGATGATCAGGAGAACTTTTAATCAGATAGTGGTGGGAACGATTAGTAGTATGACTCTTCGCTGGCTGTTGAACGAGGGGACGGAGCACGTATGGGAATGTCCTGGTGCAGTGATGTCGGTTCTTAACTCAACTCAACTCAACTTAGTCACCATTTGAAGCATAGCAAACTTAAGTAAACTAGAAGCTCCGGCACTGCAGCGGAGGATTGTGATGGCAAGAAAGACTTAGGTTGTTGTAACATCACCCTCAGTCAGAAGATACAGCGTCTTCAATGACGCATCACCCCATACCGTCTAAGCATCTAAATATAAAAAATAAGAATCATCGTGAGGCTTTTTCTCAGTGTTCATTAACACAACTACTAAGTGACTCTAGTAATTAATTGGTGAACAGAATACGGATATAGATCTTTCCCCCAAAAGTAACATTAAAATTTGAAGAACCATGTTAGAAAAAGGGAAGGAGTCCACACTAAACAAACCAAACCAGCATCCAGTGATAATAACCCTGGAGTTTAGGGAGAAGAGCAGCGTTTATAAAGGGAAAGAGCAGAAGGGAGACCTGAGAGGACACACAGCCTAGCATCTTGGACGGTTAAGTGGCCGACATCATCGTCTACGCCGCACCTTAGTCAACTAATAAAGTAAGATCAGGGACCGAATCGATGTCAGTGATTAAAAAGTTAGAGACAATAATAACGTAACAATCCAACTAAAAGACTCAAGTAGCATCTGGTAGTTAATCTCATAAGAGAACTATAGTATATGCAACAAAAAAAAAACCATTTTTTTTTTTTTTTTAAAAATAAATCAATTTATAGATGTAAATTTACAACAGATTACTCTGTACATTTAGAATAGTGATATGGTGTGACAGGGTGAAATTTGTAATAAACATTTGACTTCCTAACTACGGGTTGAGAGAATGTGTAAGACCGGGGGACTTTTTACTTCCCATGCATAGTATGGGAAGTATAATATTTAGGTCTGCAGCCTATACTCTAGTTGCTTTTTCTTGCATTATATTCCTGCGCATGACCACTGTTTGGAAGTCTAGATAATCACTGGGGTCTGTACACTCATACAGCCTAGATCTATACTGTCTTTTCATTAATTTCATTGTCATCCTCTGCGTCTTGATCCAGGTCTTTTCTTTTTAATTAACGGACGTATGGGTAATTGAACGATGCTTTATTCATTCTCATTAGATGTTGTAAAAAAACAAAAGCGTTATGTGTTTGTCTCTCGATGTAGTTGATTCACTATGTTATGCCTATTATATTTCTGATATCATTTCCGATTATGTCTCTTTAGAAACACCGACAGTCTCTATTAATCATTGAATCTCATTTGTGATGAATTTCCCATAATGCGATATTTATTAGGACCAGGAATGATATTGACAACAAAATATTCGAAGAATAATAATTCGTATCGTTTGTTGTTTGAGTTCAATCATAATCTGTGGGTATTTGAGTAACGGTGCCAGCATATAAGTCTCCGTGTTTGCTGGTTGGAATCATCTTGTTTCTGTCTAACCACTCTTTCTTCTCATGTGAAAATGCAGCCGAGAAATTTGAATTCAAACAACATAAAGTTGGTAGTAGACTATTTTATGAAAGATACGATGGTAGCCTATATGTGATACTGACAATAGGTAAGTATGTCACCGAGTGTGATGTGGGGCAGAAAATATGTGCCTAGCATCAATCAATCAATCAATCATGTGCCATGCCGGAAAGCGTGGGCGGTCATGATTCGCCATTTCACTCGATCACCAGAGTCGTGGATCAGCTCAGTGTTCCTGTCTCGTCCATGCCATGTGGCCAAGCCATCCAGGTATTTTCCTCTCGGTCTTCCTCTTGGTCTGTTCCCTTCGATCTTGCCAGCTGTCACTAAGTTCTCCAGTCCATTTCTTCTCATAACATGTCCAAAAAATTTTGACTGTCTACGTCTAATTTCTCTAATCAATCTACGATTTTCATTTGTCTCTTGTAGTACTTGGTCATTGGTTTTTCTATCTGTCCATGGTATTCTTTGCATTTTCCTCAGAAACCACATTTCTGCAGCCATCAGATGTTTTTCAGCTTGACTGCACATTGTCCAAGTTTCACATCCATACAAAAGAACAGGCTCTATGTATCCCCTCAACGCTCTTTTTCTCGTTTCAATTGACATCATTTTATTGGTCAGAATGTTTTTCATCTTGCTAAAGGCTACTTTCGCAATGGCGATTCTTGTTCTAATCTCTTCAAGGCATCTGCCATCAGATGTTATGACTGTTCCGAGATAATTGAACCGATTCACTTGTTGAAGAATATTCCCATTTACTTGTATATTACATTGTGGTACTTCGTTCTTCCTAGTGACGACCATAACATGCTCTTTATCCCAAGATTTCGTGGAAATTAAGCCCTTTACCATTCCTGACTCGTCTTCGGGAGATTCAGGTTCGAATCCTCGGTAAGGTGGATTGTTTAATGTCGGGGGCAAACAGAAAACCCTAACCCGCACAGTTCGCGGCAACTGAACTTGACAGACGACCTTAATTCCTCAGACTCAATACCCCCCTGTCCTACACCGCAGTAGATGACAGTAGATGACCATTCGGCGGACGCTTCCTGAACTGCCCACAAGCTATACTGTACAGGTTCCAATCCGTTGCTATGGTAGAGAACATTTTCAAGCCAGCAGTCATACAATAACGGCGCTGTGTCATAGGGGCGGTGAACTTATTATTTTGACCTCTGTCCCCCTTTAGCGCATATGTCCTCACTCTACCCACCCCAAGCCTCCTAATCTGTAGCTATCCCATGCGGCTCTGTTCATGTACTTCCCATATTGTTCATTTATGTTGCTGCTTCCCTTCTCCATGAAGTTTTGTATCATCCTCTATTTACTTTGCCTTGTGAGTTCCAGAGGGGGGAGGGGGGGGGGGGGCGTGTTACGTAATACCCGGACATTCCGAATCAGGGGTTCGACGATTTAGAAACAGACCACCTTGCGTTGATTTTTATAGTATTAGCGTCGGTCTTTTTAAAAAAAAAGCAATGGTAAACTTAAACGTAAAATTGCATAATAAATTACACACGACCAAAAATGCTGAGGTTGGTTGCGACGTTATATGAAGAGCGCGAAATAAATGTAGTCAAACAGTCCTGATCCTACCTGGATGTAAAAGTTTCCCTTAGTGTGAGCATACAGCATCAAATAGGCATAGTCCAAGTTCTGCTTACTGCGCCATCTGTGGAGACAAAAGAGTTTACCTCAAGGCAAATCTTGATGCTAAATAAATCTAACCTGGAGCAGTGTGCTGCTATGGGTCTGTCTTGTAATGGGACCATCACATTGTGTAGGCTCGAAAGCCCGGAGGAATTGTGTCGAACCCTCGTCCGACCATGCCCATGAAATCAGCGCAACTCATTCACATTTTAAATATTATTGCGCCAAACGTCATTGGCCGATGTAAGGCGTATATCATTGTAGAATGACAAACCAAGCAGTACAGCATCACTTATCCTTTAAAAAAAAACCTAACCTCTACAGTTCGCGGCGACTGCACTAGCCAGGCGGCCTTAATTCCTCAGGCTAAAACCTCCCTGCCATACACCGCAAGGTACTATATAGGCAGTAAATGACAGTTTTGACAGTGCCAAACAAAAGGTAGATATGGCTCAAACAAAAATGAATGTTGGAAAATGGGCAGTAGGGGTGTGTCACAGTTATAGCTTAAAGATTGTAATATGGTAGCAGAAATGTTTATTATAATGCAATGACAACATTTTGGCCATATATAAGCCCATGGCAGATACAGGAGATCGCTAGAGACGATTAATCATCCCATGGCAATTAATCATTTAATAAATACCTCCAAGATAGTGATTCGAACACACGACTACCGGACCGGCAAACAAGCGTGCTAGCCGCCGCGTTACCGCAGATCTCTGGGAGTCCAAGTAAATCAGAAAAAACAAATCCCCGCTTCTATGGGGCTTCGAACACAAGTCCACCGGGTCGGAAGGAGGGCGTTCTGGTCATTGCAGTAGCGTGTCCGCCATTCTCTTTCTAGTGACGTATAAGCTAAGCATATAGTTGACGCTATACTACCGGTGGTCTGGGGTTCCCACCCCACCAGCGGTGATGTCGAATTGTAAAACTGGCCTGGGCCGCCAACTCGACCCAGTCTAGAGGGTACCAGGGCAGGTCTTGACAAGGAAATACGGCAGACCTGATACCCGCCACATCAGCCCATGTGTGCTGTTTGGTCTATACAAATATGTATATCCGTATGCCCAATGCTCTGTATGCTCAGTGCTCTGTATGCTTGGTCTCCGTATGCTCAGTGTTCTGTAAGCTCAGTGTTCAATATGCTCAGTGCTCTGTACGCCCAGTGCTCCATATGCTCAGTGCTCCGTATGCTCAATGCTCTGAATGCTCAGTGCCCTGTACGATAGTGCTCTGTATGCTCAGTGCTCTATATGTTCAGTGATCTATATGTTCAGTGTTCCATATACTCAGTGCTATGTATGCTCAGTGCTCTGTACGCTCAGTGCTCCGTAAGCTCAGTGCTCTGTACGCTCAGTGTGCCATAAACTCAATGCTCCATATGCTCAATGCTCCATATGCTCAGTGCTCCGCATGCTCAGTGCTCTGCATACTTAGTGTTCTGTATGCTCAGTGCTCCATATGCCCAATGCTCCTTATGCATAGTGCTCAGTATGCCCAGTGCTCATTATGTTCAGTGCTCTGAATGCCCAGTGAGTTTTATGCGTGTAAAAGGGATATATACTTGCTTTTCTTTTATAATGGGCAGAGAATCCCCCTGTAGGACGGGGTACGAATAACAGAAGTAAACTATTTCAAGATAGCATGCAACCCCACTCCAATTGATCCTAGTGTAGAACAATAAACGTCTATTCTTCTTAGATAAAGGCGACAATTTAGCAGGACACGTACGCTAAAATCTCTCCGAAGTTGGAAATTGAAAATTAGTAGACAGAATAAGCCACTGCCCGGGTGAACTGCCACAATTAAATCATCATCATCAAGTAACATGCCGATAAGCGTGGACGGTCATGTTTCACTACCTCACACGATCACCAGAGTCGTGTATCAGGTCCATATTCTTGCCTCAACCATGCCACATGGCCAAGCCATCCATATATTTACCTCCCTGCCTTCCCCTTATTCTTTCCCCCTCAATCTTACCAATTGTCACTAAGTTCTCTAGTTTATTTCTTCCACGCACGCGCGCACGCGCACACGCACTCACACGCACTCACAATCTCTCTCTCTCTCTCTCTCTCTCTCTCTCACACACACACACACACACACACAAACACACACACACACACACACACACACACACACGCACGCGTATATTGTACCTAGCTCTCATATACACCCATTTGGTTGCAGGCCGCTGCTCCGAGTTCATACAATGCGTTGAGTTCTCCTAGTGTGATCTATGGGAATTAATGAAAGAGATCCTTTACAAAACAAACTGCCACCATTGGCTACAACCCTTACCTAAATCTTTCTTTGGTGTCGTCCAGTGTGGTAGGTAGGTCTTCTAAGTCAGGATAGAACTCGAGCTTTGGAACAATGATTTCCAGCAGGCCTGATGCTACATGCTTCGAGTATCTGAGAATATATATATATATATATATATATATATATATATATATACTAGCTGACCCGGCCCGGCTTCGCCCAGTCCCTGGTGGGGAGCATCTCATTTAATTCATATAAGTAGTCATATAAGTTCTCGTTCCCGTTACCGACTGTCTGTCTGTCTGTCTGTCTGTCTGTCTGTCTGTCTGTCTGTCTGTCTGTCTGTCTGTCTGTCTGACCCGGCCCGGCATTGCCCAGCTCCTGGTGTGGAGCATCTCATTTAATTCATATAAGTAGTCATATAAGTTCCCGTTCCCGTTACCGACTATCTGTCTGTCTGTCTGTCTGTCTGTCTGTCTGTCTGTCTGTCTATCTGTCTGCCTGACCCTGTCCGGCTTCGCCCAGTCCCTGGTGGGGAGCATCTCATTTAATTCACATAAGTAGTCATATAAGTTCTCATTAAATTCATACAACAAAAAAAGTAACTTAAAAGAATGTCCTTCCAGACACCATCCATTATTTTTAATGAAAACGCTTGCTAATCACCTGCATGACTACAGTAACTTCTTAAGCAAATAAAGATGAGTTACAATGTTATGCATTGTGCATTATTTTTATGAAAACTTTAAAAATGCCTTACAGTTTGTATCATTATTTATTATAACTCATATGCCGGTACATAACTATGGACACAGAGTTTATAAATCTTTGAAAACGATGCCACAATATGACTATAAGTTATACAGAAAAGTTATGCCCCTTGAAATAACTTTTACGGAGTTAGGTCCCCTGAAATATATACAATTATAATGAAAAATGAAAAATGAAATAATACTGAGTAAGCAGGCGATTTCACACTAAAAAACTATGACAGTTGACAGCTCTGGACTGAAAGGAAGGCGTGTAGAAAATTTCATCTCAATCGGATGGGCCGTTCGCGAGCGCACAAAGGACATACATAGATACAGACAGACAGACATACGATCCTTTTTTATATATAAGATATATATATATATATATATATATATATATATATATATATATATATATATATATATATATATATATATATATATATATATATATATATATATATATATATGAACTGACACGTTCAGTTTGTGACTTGTGTTCTGCCTGATAGTATGTGCCTGATGAAATGTACCGAATGCTTATCTTCTTCTTCTTCTGCGTTCATCCGGAATGGTTTTGTTTTTTTTTTTCCAGACGTAATTGCGGTGTGTCTAAGTTAAGCACCCTTAGGCCAACACATCCGACTTTAGCGTGCATTTTTTTTATTCAGGTTAGCATTCCTGGGAGACCCTCATTGTTATGATGCCGTCCATATCCCAGCTGGTCAAGTTAGAACAGTCGAAGACTTCACGGTCAGCCCTCAAGGGAAGGCAGGAGCAGTCGATAGCATTTTCAGCCACCGGGGGAGGCTTCCATAATTGCAGAGCCGACACATAACGCTCTGGTGCTGGGCTCACCTCAGGAATCGCCACGCCTTGCTCATAGCTGCATTAATGCCTCACTTCCATGTATTGGGCATTTCGTGCGCCACAGGCCGCTCCTGCACAAACCAGGAACGGTCAGTCTGCAGACGACTTCCACTCAGCGAGCTTTCGGTTCGGGCTTGTACGGACGCTGTGCCCGGAAAACTAGATCGTCAGAGCTGTTTTGGCCGGAAAACTAGATAGTCAGAGCTGTTCCGGGCAGAAGACAAGATAGTCAGAGCTGTTCCAGGCACGAGGGACATTTCACTGGAACGTTTTTGCGTTGTGTCAATTTATTTGCACACCTAGGCCGGCACATCCGACTTCTATGGGCGTTTTTACGGGTTTGCCTTCCCGGTGTTTCGAGGGACATTAGACTCTTACTGTTGTGGCGTCGCCCACATCTCAGCTGGTCAAGGTAGAACGGTTAAAGACATAACGGTCAACCCTCAAGGGAAGGCAGGGGCAGACCATGGGCATTCCCCGCTATCCAAGGAGGCTTCCATAATTGCAGAGCCGGCACATAGTGCTCTGAGACTGGGCTTACCCGAGGAATCGCCACGTCCTACTCATGGCTGCTTTGATTCCTCACTTCCACCTATTGGACATTTTGTTCGCCCATGGCCAGGGCAGGCAAAAGCCGCATTTCAAAAAATGAAGAGTATCTTATGCAATAAGTCGCTATCAATGAATGTAAGAAAGAGAGTGCTAAAATGCTATATAGAACCAGTTTTGCTGTATGGCAGCGAATCTTGGAATGTAAATGAACAAATTAAGAAGAACTTAGAAGCAACAGAGATGTGATTTTTAAGACGAATGTTGCGAATTCCTTGGACTGCCAGAGTAACTAACAACGATTGCCTGAAAGAGGCTAATGAAACTAGAACACTATATACAACAATAAGAAAGAGACAAACAGCTTTCTTTGGTCATGTGATGAGAAGAAAGGCATTGGAGAACATCGTGACAACTGGAAAGATCGAGGGGGAGAGAGGCAGAGGCAGACTAAGAGAAATGATGCTGGGCGGATTGAGACGGTGGCGTGGAGGAATATCATCAGCAGAGTTGATCCAGAACACCAAAGACCGAGATCTGTGGAGAGCCATGAACGCCTACGCCAGCCGGCACGGCACTTGATGATGATGGTGATGATGGCCGTTCCCCGCACAGACCAGGAACGTTCAGTCTGCATACGACATCCACTCAGCAAGCTTTCGCTTCGGACTTCCAGGTAATTTACGGGGATTCACTAGCCAAGCGTTCCATTTCGTGTTAATGTGACGTTTTTCTACCTTAGTCTGCAGCCGACATCCACTCTGCAGTTTTTCACTTCGGACTTCCACAAAATGGATTCGCTAGCCAAGCGTTCCATTTCGTGTTAATGAGACGTTTTTCCATCTTTGTCTATGCTCACTCGATGAGCTCTAGTACAAACTTGCATCATAACCACTACGTGTGATTTGGACGATTTTCCACCTTTAGAAACGCCCACGAGGTAGGCTACATATGCTACCGGCTCAGCACCTTACCTCCATGCAGCAGATAACGAGTAACGGCAGGCTCTTTCATCCCGGGTTCCTTCTTATCCCTCGGATCACAGCATTCGAACAGGTATCTGGACCAAGCATGTAGCAAGCTCAGCATCTCACCACCATTTTGCAGTGGCTGAGTATTGGCCCGGCTCTCACATCTGGGGGATGTTGACTTACAGGCGTTCAGTCATATCCCTCGGCGGAGAGCCTTAGAGTATGTGTCCGGACCAAGAACTAGTGACATCGTGCGCCTGATTCGGTCTTTGACTGCCTATCCTCAGTCTACCTGCAGAGTAGCAGGTTGTGTCTCTCTTGGCCTGGTCCCTATCCCAAGGCCTGTCCAACATGTAGTTGTGCTTCCGTCATTGGGACAAGGTGGGGACACTTCAAAGGGGGAATGTTGATCGAGTGATTCAATCCAGTGTTGCAACAATTGGGTGTTTCCCCCTTTTCTTTTCTTTTGATTTCACATATCATAATCTTCATTTTTCCCCCGAGCGGTCCTAAGCGCAAAAATCAGTGTAGTGTGAGATACTCTCCTGTTTAAAGATATGAAACCCAATGGCATCTTGTAATCTGCTATACTCAAACCCGCCCAGACAACGCATTTGATTTAAGATCGAACATATCAGTTCTCCTTAAACATAACAGCCAAAGTGGACATACCGTACTGATTTTTGGCCGATGCTATTGACAACATCGTGTCAACTGACACACATTTAATGATAAAATAACAACTAGTTAATCTGAACAATGAAGACAAACAAAAGATTGCACGATTTATTGCCCGGTATATTTCACTACATTTCGTCGGGTACATATACTATGAGCCAGAACACACGTCACAAATTGAAGCAGTAAGATAAATCCTTCACGTGAAATATACATCATATTGTAACTATTTAACAAAGCATTGACTGACTTACATTCACATTTAACAAATAAACAAAACACAGCCTGGATCTCTCAAAAGAGATAATCAGACCTGAAATTAAAAGCCCAGAAAAACAAAAAACACCCAGTTGCGACAAAACTGAATTGAACAATAATACAACACGACGATGCTCGCACGTCTGCATGTGGTGCGGATTTCCAAGATGAACAAGGGGAAAAACTCGTGTAAATAACGACACAGTAACTGATAGACCAGTCACTTTCAGTTGATTTCTAATACATTACTTTTCCTAGCCACATACATTCAGCTTAAGACTGTTGGAATCGGGAATGAAACCTATACAATACACTTTGATATTAGTCTCCAGGTAGAGAAAGCAAACCAGTTATAAAGCAGTAGTGTCAAGCTGTTTGGAATTATCCCAGGTCGTCTTCGTCAAGGGAAATAATCAATTCCTTTCAGAATTTTTTTACATAAGGGAAATAATAAAAAATTAAATGTTTATTTGTAATAAACATAGCGAATACTATTAAATCTTGCAAATATTTGTAAAATGAAATATTTTATTAACGCTTGTATAACATTAATAATTACTACAAACAAATTTTATGTTATAATTGTATAAGTTTTAAAATATTCTGTTTCTATTTCTTAACTAGTTAAAATTGTAATTAATTACTTTGTTAAAGTTTTAAAATATACGTCCAAGGTAGTCAATAATTTCGGTGAACTCTTAGTGCAATCTCAAGAAGGTTGTTAATTGTACTTTATCTAGTGAGGAATGTAAAGTTCCTTGATATTTCAGAATAATATGATTGGATTTAAATTCAAAGCATACCGCATTCTAAACTCAGTTTCGGGCGATTTCGCAGCAGGCCGCCTCAAGTTGGTTTTTAAAAAAGGTATGAGGGCGGTCGTTCAGAAAGCAATTGCAAATTTCTGAACTGATTTGTTTAGTTGTTTCAGGATTTGAGGTGTAAAGATTGAGCACAACCCACTACTGGCAACGCTGATCGTATTCCGGTACGAACCTAAGACCTTACCACGTCAGATTAGAAGCACCAGACTCGAGTTTCGCTCTCGTTTGAGCTCGTCAGTGGTGCAATTCCCTGACTGGACACGGGATGGAACTCCGGATCACTGGCGTGTGAGGCGGGTATGTGACCACGCGGCTCACGCTAGACATGACCAAATTATCACACTAGAATATCACAACGTCACCCATCGTAGGCTTTTTTTTTTTTTTTGGTTCACATATCCTCTATAGGACATCGCTGTCAACAACAGCAGCTTTCAGCTGATTGTTGATTTCTTGGCAAGATTACGCTCAGTAGTTTGCCATTAATTTCTGAGCGACCGGCTCACACACCCTGTCAGTTACCATCGCGGAGAGAACAGCTACCGATTCTCGCGCACGTCACGTTACTCACGAGAGTATACGGGATTACGGAGAAAGTCGTGTAACCGCTACAACAGGGAGACCGGTTATCGTAGGCTATAACTCAAAATGTGCCCGATCGCCGCGACTGACATCCGTCAATCAATGTGGCCCAGAATGATCAGGTCTTCTCGATCTGGCAAGGCACACCAGGCGCCTAACGTCCAGCGAGCAGTGAACAAATGGATTTGCTTGGTTGTTTCGAGTCTAGTGCTTCTAATCTGACGTGGATATGTCTTAGGTTCGAACCGGAATAACACTTCAATAAGTGATTTGATGACGACTAACTTTCCACATTTCTTTTTGTAAGATCAAAGTGTAGTAATGTCTTGTGTTGTTGCATTGAGATCAAGATACAAGACCCCAAACATCATCAGCAATAGTGACGAAAGGACTATTCCAAGCTTGGCCAACAATCACCTTCAAATTAATATCCTGTGATGGTGAAACCATTGGCAGCCGCTATTTGTGGCTAACTCATTCGCAGGATTATTAATCGGATCCAGAGATGTACCCTAATATAACTTCTCTTTGGGGTTTAACGGGGCAGGGATAATGGTATTATATATAATTTTTAAAATGTGGAACTTCAAGTTCCCCCCCCCCCTTTACCCACCCTACCCCGATATAGCATTAGCAGTAGGTCCAGTCTAGTTCGTGGATGTCTAGCTTTGTGCCGCTTCGGCCAACATGTTTCGACTTTTGAGGTTGCAGCGAAACAGTTCATTCTGGTATAGCGTGCGGAGGGTGCGGTAGAGGCTAATGACCCTTTTTCTTCGTCAACCTGGCGGAATCAGGTCAGCGAACAAATCACCTCTAGAATACATGACCAGGCGAGCGTGTTGTTCAATGCACTGCTAAAACACACACACACACACACACACACACACACACACACCACGCACGCACGCACATGCACGCAGACAACACACATACATGTACTAAACCGTGCACTAAGTTGTATCTGTCTTCTTCATTACATTGTGTGCAACAAAGACTGGTTGTACAAAACAATGACAAAGCTTCTTACTCGCTTTCCAGGTAGGCAATCCGGCTTCCGACGTAAGAATTGTCATTAGTCTGTGGATATTATCAGTATTAGAAACTAGATGGTGATAACGCTCCTAATTGACTATAGTTTCTAACCAGCACACACACACTAACACACACTTTAACACACTTAATACATATCCTACCTCTCTCTTACACACGCTGATACACAAAAAACACACATTTTAGCACATATACTAGCATACACACTAACGTACATAGCTAGACACATAGACTTTCACATACACTAACGTTCGCGCACACAAAAGGATCGCTAATATTATTTAATAATATTATCCGTCCGTCTGTCCGTCCGTCTGTCTGACTGTCTGTCTGTGTTATAATAACACTTTAAATAACAAGATAATATAACCTAAATAGCATGAAATAGAGATTTTTTTAAAAATTACACCGCATAAATAGCTAGATTATATAACGTACACCGTACGAAATAGTAAATTTTTTTTATAACCAACACCGAATGAAATAGCAAGATGATACAGCCTACACCGTATGAAGTAGCAACATTATATAATCTACACCGTATGACATGTCAAGGTTATGTAGCCTACACCGTATAAATAACAAAATTATATAACCCATACAGTACAAAAGATTATTTAACGTATACTATATTAATCAAATAGCAACATTTTAACACTACACATCTCTGTGCAGAAGGTGGAAAGCACCATAAGAACGCCATAGTTGCTCGAAACACATGAATGTTTACGAATGTACGTGTGCACGTGTGTCTGCCTGCTTCCTGTCTCATAACATGGTAATATTCATTGTTTATGTTTACAACATTCAATTTAACAATGTTTTTTTTTCTCCCTTATGTGAATGTAACATGTACAACTGATGAACGAAAGATAAGTGATTGAAAGGGCCGAATATAAGACGGGCCTGCGTGCCCAATTTGTGACCCTTTGTAAATAAAGTTCGTTCGTTCGTTCGTTCTCTTTACCCCGTCTATTGACCACACGCTGACCAATCACAAACTACATGACCAAAACACTTTTATATTTTCGTTATAACATCGTGTTACGTTATTTAAGTAACAACCCACACGTAATAACATATGGGGGATATGGCGTAACATCGATTTATTGTAAGCCAACTGGCTTAGTGATGTGGCCCACACCGCGTGTATCTTCCCAGAACAATTTCTGATGCAGCAGGCGCGCAACTTGGCTACTCTCGGCACGAGGAGGTAGTGGTGAAAATAAAAATACAGGGCTCTATCGAGGTCCCACAATTAAAATGAGTACACTTTACAACCTTTAACGAGAATCCTAGTCATTACTGATCATTAAAATCTGGAGGGAATAGAAGAAAAAGCGTTACTCAGAGGCGCTGGCACTCCAATCATTCCAGTGTGACATGGTGGTAGTAGCAAATACAAAGGGATTAAGTAAACAGGGAACCCATGACAGGTCTAGCAAACTAGTCGGTAGTTTAATTGATCCTAGCGTAGGCAATGAGCAATCAGGCTGAAAAACATCTGATGGCTGTAGAAACGTGGTTTCTGAGGAAAATGCAAAGAATACCATGGACAGACAGAAAAACCAATGAACAAGTCCTTCAAGAAACAAATGAAGATCGTAAACTGATTAGAGACATTAGACGTAGATAGTCAAAATGTTTTGGGCATGTTATGAGAAGAAATGAATTGGAGAACTTGGTGGCAACTGGAAAGATCGAAGGGAACAGACCAAGGGGAAGACCGAGAAGTAAGTACCTGGATAGCTTTGCCACGTGGTATGGTCGAGACAGAAACACCGAGCTGATCCACGACTCTGGTGATCGAGTGTGATGGCGAAGCATGACCGCCCACGCCTTATCAGCAGGGCACATGATGGATGGGTGGAGACAATATTGCTTACGAAAATTTTGAGAAAATAAAAGGAAAGGCGATAGTCACAAACGCTGGAACTCCAAATACTCCTCCTCATAACGCCTAAAGGCATAAGTTGAAGACAGCAACAACAACAACAAAGATTTAGGGGTCGAACTCCGAGTTACATGGTCAAGTAAAAAGAAATCTCCACATCGAGGGGGAATTTGAGTCCCGAACCATCAGACCGGCAGACAAGCGTGCTGGTAACTGTGCTATGCTGGCACTATGCGTGTTGCATTGTCAGTAAACACTGATGCTTGGCAGGGATAAGTCAAGGCAGTTGCTGATAGTCATCTGTGACCAATGAAGAATCAACTGTTTGATACTAGGCGAGCCACAATTTACCTCAGCTATGAAGACAATGACAAGACATCGGTAGGAGTCCTGGGGTGATATGCTGGACAACAGCGAGTTCAACGTCTCGACCAGGTAATCTTCCTCGGGACGTTTGATGGTCGGAATTCCAAATACCAGCTCCACTGTTAGAACACAGAAAGGGCAAAGTTCAACTAGCAGTGAATGTCTACGTGAAGATGTCAATGTGAATAGTGAAATGTGAATGGTGAAGTAATGTTTATGCCAATCTGTTTCTTCTTCTATCACTTCATCCTATTATTAACGAGTCGAGATTCCATGGTGGATATGTTAGTAGTCAGACTCTCTCACGCCTCTCTAGCTGCCACAGTCGAGCTACATTCAACACGTTCGTGGAATGTCTGTGGCACACCCAAAACCAAAAATAAGTACAAGGCCACTTTTCGCGCCTTAATGCTCACTCGGTATCTGATGCTAGTCTGATATATATATATATATATATATATATATATATATATATATATATATATATATATATATATATATATATATCATTGGCACCTTGCCGTCTTGACAGGCGATAGTTTGTGCTTTAAAAAGGCATAATTAACTATGGCGGTAGCGAGTGTGACTGATAAGGCCAATTTGCGCTGTAAATGTCCGTTCACAGTGGGTGCATGTGAACACGTGGTCATTTCCACCATCATGCACCATCTTACGTCTCAAACGCTTGGTGTGTGACTTTTCTGCAATAATTTTCTCCTTTGACTTTATTCCATTTCTGATATTTGCCCTCCATGCAACACGTTCAGCGGCGACTTGCTCCCAATGTGCATTATCAATGCCTGTATCAATCATGTCCCGCTTACACACATCTTTGTATCGTAGTAGAGGCCGACCCTGAGATCTCTTACCCATCTGTAATTCACCAAAAAAGATATCCTTTGGTATTCTACCATCATCCATCCTCCTAAGATGTCCTATCCATCTAAGTCTACGAAGACTGAGCATGGAATAAACTGTCACACAACCTGATCTTTCCAATACTTCAGTATTTGTGATTTTGTCTTGCCACTTAATACCAAGAATTCTTCGCAGACACCGCATATGAAAGCTGTTTAAATTGTTCTCTTGGTGTGAGTAAGTTGTCCAGGTTTCACTGCCATAGAGAAGAGTACTAAGGACACAGGCTTGATAGACAAGGACTTTTGTTTTGGCAGTAAGCTTCCTGTTCTCCCAGACTCTTTTTCTTAACCTGTTCATTGTTGTTGCTGCCTTACCAATCCGGATGTTGATTTCCTGATCTAGGGATAATTTGCTATTTACCACTGATCCTAGATATGTAAAATGGTCTACTATCTCTAGTTCGGCGTCGTCAATAAAGATTGATGGTACCCCATGTGCACCTTGTGACATAATCTGTGTCTTCTTTTTGCTAATTGTTAAACCAAATTCAGAACAAGCATTGGAGAATGCAGATAGTAGACATTGCGATTCTTCCTCAGAGTGGGTCGTAACTGCAGCATCATCTGCAAAAAGCAACTCTCTGATCAGTACCCTCCTAATTTTGGTCTTAGCCTTCAATCTCTGAGCATTGTAGAGGCCGCCATCTGAGCGTGAGTGAATGTATATACCACCATCCTGATCACGAAATGCATATTTCAGTAGAAGTGAAAAGTATATTCCAAAGAGGGTGGGAGCTAGTACACAACCTTGCTTAACTCCACTCTTGATTTCAAATTCTTCAGAAGTTGCACCATCAAACTTGATTATACCCTTCATGCCTGTGTGGAACGATTCCACAATGGACAGAAGAGTTGGTGGGCAGCCAATCTTCTTTAGTGCCTTGAACAGACCCTCACGACTGACCAAATCAAATGCCTTTGTGAGGTCGATGAAGGCAATAAACAGTGGTTGATTCTGTTCACGGCATTTTTCTTGCATTTGTCGCAATGAGAATATCATATCAGTGGTAGACCGGTTCTGTCGAAAGCCACACTGTGATTCGGGGTAGACTTGATCTCCTAGGACTTGAAGTCTGCGCAGAACAATTCTGGCAAATACTTTTCCAACAATACATAGAAGTGAGATACCCCTATAGTTGTTGCAGTCGCTCCGATCGCCCTTGTTCTTGTACAGTGTTATGATGCTTGAATCTTTGAAATCCTGTGGGACTTGTCCTTCACGCCAGCATAGCTCTATTAGCTGGTGGATCTGTAGAGCGAGTGTGTCTTGCCCACTCCTGATAACCTCTATTGGAATCCCATCCTTACCTGGAGCCTTGCCAGATGCAAGTTCATTTATAGCACACTTAACTTCTGTTATGGTGGGAAGTGTGTCCAGGTGGTCAAGAGTTGGTAGAGCCTCTATGGCGTTAAGGGCATCATCCGCTAGTTTGGTCTCACTTGAGTAAAGCTCCAAATAGTGCTCTACCCATCTGTCCATCTGCTGTTTCTTATCAGTGATGACTTCTCCAGTCAAGGTTTTCAGCGGTGCACTTCTTTTGATCACTGGACCACAGGCTTTCTTTATTCCTTCATACATGCTTCTTATGTCTCCCTTATCACTTGCGATTTGAATGGACTCACATAACTTGATCCAATAATCATTTGCACACTGCCTGGCAGCCTTTTGCACATCCTTCCTAGCTTGCCTTAGCTCACTCAGAGTGTTACGCGTTGGTCTTTCCTTGTTTCTTAAGAGAGCTTTCTTCTTCTTATCAATCAAGGGCTGCAGAGTCTCGCTGTTGGCCGCAAACCAGTCCTGCCTCTTATGATCCACAGTGCCGTAAACCCTTACGGCAGTTTTATTAAGAGTTTCCTTAAGTTGACCCCACTTTTCATTTACTGTACAATTTTCTGGTGTATCAGTGAAAGCGTCTTCAAGTTGCTGTTGAAACTGAAAGCACTTTTCAGGATCATGAGTGTTAATAATATTAATCCTGGGGCTAGATTTGTGTTTAGCTGTGTAGATTCTCTTTGGTCTCAGTCTAACCCTTGCAACAACCAAAGAATGATCCGTATCACAGTCAGCACTGTGGTAACTACGAGTCAATGATATATGGTTCAGATGTTGTCTCCGTGTGATGATGAAGTCCAGCTGGTGCCAATGGCCGGATCTTGGATGTTTCCATGTGACCTTATGCATCTCTTTTGTTTTAAAAACAGAGTTTGTAATACATAGGTCATTACTGGTGCAATGATCCAGCAGCCTTTGCCCATTTTCATTCATGCGACCGATGTTGTATTTTCCAAGGCGCACTGGCCATGAACTCGAGTCCTTGCCCACACGAGCATTGAAATCACCGAGCATATAAATGTAGTCAGATTTTGGAACTGCCTTGATCACGGAGTCTAACTCCTCATAGAACAAATCCTTCACATCATCAGAGGAATCGAGTGTCGGTGCATATGCAGTAATAATGGTGGCAAACCCACAAGAGGTTGCCAAGCGCAGGGATAATAGTCTTTCATTTCCTCCTGCTGGAATTTCAATCATTCCCAGTAGCGAATTCTTCACTGCAAAGCCCACACCGTGTTGCCTTTTATCTGCCTGCCCTCTACCCTTCCAGAAAAAGGTGTAGTTGTTTTCCCTGAGTGACCCTTCCTCAGCGAGGCGAGTCTCCTGCAGGCCAGCAATATCAATGTTAAGACGATTGAGTTCGGCATCAATCACAGCCGTTTTTCTCACATCGTCAATATTGGTCAAGTCAGTTGAAAATCCTGGACACATGGTTCTCACATTCCAGGTTGCAAGCCTTAGCTTGAGGTTTCTATTTTTATTTTTGTTTGTACCTGGTGCATTGGTTTTACAGCCTGCGATTCAGATTTTGTCCTAGCCCCAAGCACCCATTGAAGCAGGCAGGCTGTGGCGGATCAGCACCCAATTGGCTGGGGGCTGCCCAGCTTGAGGCGGGCGGTAGCTGATCAGTGACACCTATAGGTGTCTCCCACCGTCAGAGGCAACGCGTGGCGCCCCATGTCTACGCCAACTGACAAGGACTTATAACCCGTAACAGTTGCCTCTCGCTTTGATTCCGAGACCAGTTAAGACCAGGGATGGAGTTATTGCCTCTCCATAGCACAAAGCCTGGGCTAAAATATAGAGATCATGTGTTGCCCATGCAGCATGATCCCTCTCTCGGCCTGCCTAGTTCACTCCAGAGGAAAGGTAACACCCCTACATCTGGAACAAGACAAGCTGCAGAAGCTGCCGGATCAGCAAAGCAATGCTCTAACTGTCCGCCTGTCGGAGCTTCGATCCTAGACCAGTCGCCAACCAAGGCTTAGGGCCTGATCTGCCCTGCCATGACAACTTTGTCTTTAGCTTGCATTTCCTCGCACCAGGGTAAGGCTTGTACCCTCCCAATTGCGCTCTTCCGCCCGAAGCCGTTGGCACAATGTGGGGTGTCGGGTTTTGTAAGCGCCGCCAGAAACCAGGTAGTATTGTCTACTGTATATATATATATATATATATATATATATTAAATTTTAAATAGAACAATAGGAGAGAGAGAGAGAGAGAGAGAGAGAGAGAGAGAGAGAGAGAGAGAGAGAGAGAGAGAGAGAGAGAGAGAGTCAGGGCAGTCTCTTAGGACATGTTCTGTTGCTCCACAGTTGCAAGTACCATGCTTCGGTAGTAGCTTCCCTCTGTTGACTGTACTGAACACACGGAGCAACTTGTTCCTTTTAACCGTTCAGTGCTTGGGGAGCAACACTCGCTCCTGTCAACCGATGTGTGTTTGGGGAGCAACAATTGCTCCTATCACCCGATGTGTGTTTGGGGAGCAACATGTTTCTGCCAAACGTTAATTATTTGCAGACCAGCATGTTATTATACGATTAAAACCTGTTTTACGAACAACATTGATAGTTAGATGAGGAGGTGATAGAACAGTATTGATTGCTTGCGCTTAGAGCTTTGGGCGCTCTAAAACAGTCTCAGATTCTACAGAATAGAAGGGATTTGAGATCACGTTTACAACACACACTACTTTAAATGAACCTGAGTATAATCTAACCTAAAACATAACGCCCACTCAATGTTAGTTTCATCTATCTACAAAATCCCGCTGATCCTCACCTTTCTGAATGCCAAACACCTCATGGTGTGAGAAGATAACGTTTCGCCCAAGAATACAAGTAGAGAATGATTAGAGTTAACTAATGAAACAATAAGTGATCATTTCTAATGATCGTTACGTGGTATTAGAGCTACAGACTTTATGAGCAACAGCAACAACAACATAAGAAGAAGAGCATTAACAGCAGCAATAAGTTAGAGTAAGTAAAGGACCCTTAGGCGCATTGTGCATATGGTGCTGAACCAATATTTCTATAGACCAATCGGCGCTGACTGGGTGATGTAGTAACAGCAGTGAACAACATTGTCAGATAAATCACAAGTTCGGTGGTCATGTATGCCTGGCTGTTTGGAAGGAATGCGAAGACATGCCATGTTACAAACAGCCATTACCTCCTGTTCTGTTCCGTGAAATCTTGACGGCAGGTATAAGGTACTCCAGCTTGTTCTTGAGATGCGGCAGGTAGGTATGAATACCTGGAATACTTATTGTGTCCAGAGTGAGCTCTTTATGATGCGATCTGAAAGGAATATTGACAACGCCAGGTTTCAATTCTCTGACATCCCTTGAAGTTACTGAAGCATCCAATTTTCTCATACAGGGGTGGGGAGACATGGAGAGGGGGTGGGGGTAGAGACAAGCCATGTGTATTTGTTAGTGGATTCGAAGCTAGGTAGCAGAGTTGCTCCGATCCACCAGTTGTCAAAAAGGCACTAGAGATTTTGCTTCGAGTTCAAGCATAAAGCTACTGCCAGGATTGGAACCGTAAGCACCAATTATTCGACAAATGATTACCTTAGCACATAGTGAAATAACTAGAAAACGCACGCAGTAATAAACCTGTTGAATCATGCAATAGATAGTTTGATTAATGGGCAGTGATTGGCTTTCATAGAGCGAGATACAATTAATACACAAGAAGTAGACCTCCGGTCCAACATGGGGGATGGGCGGTTGAGCTGGTAAGGCGTCTGGAGGTTTTATGCCCGTGGCTACGGTTAGCTTACGCTTTTTCCTCGTGTTGGACTGGTAGTGCATGGTTCCGTCGCCCAGCAACTGAGATGAGTGCGTGGAGCGACACTGTGAGCTGTGGATTTCTTGCGGAGTGCTTTTACATCTGTTCGCGTTTATTTGTATCGTGAACTGCATGTTCAGAAACACCATTCCTGGTTAATTTCTATAATGTAGATTCAAGTCACCAACCATCCCTTGTTAACTTCAACACTGCAGATTCAAGTCATAAACCATACCTGAATAACTTTTTATACTGTAGATTCAAGTAACAAAACATCCCTGGTTAACTTCTATACTGTAGATTCAAGTTAATAATCATTTATGGTTAACTTCTGTACTGTATATTCAAGTAACAAAACATCCCTGGTTAACTTCTATACTGTAGATTCAAGTCTAAAATACCCCTTGTTAACTTCTATACTGTAGATTCAAGTCGCAAAACACGCCTTGCTAACTTTTATAACAGTAGATTCAAGTCACAAAAGTTACATAGTTAGCCTCTATACCAGTGTTTCCCAACGTGGGGCCCACGCCCCACAGGGGGGCAATTCGATTGTTAAGGGGGGCAATTCGAAAATGGAAGAAATCGACTGTATATAACAAAACGGGCAGACTTGAGACTGAAGTTAACTAAATTGGAACCCGACATAAAATCTCTTTGCAGCAAGCATCAAGCGCAAAGATCTCACTAAATTTAAATAATAAATAATTACTAATAATTAAAATAATATAGAAAAACCTGTCCTTAAAATTATTTTGTACTTGAATTTCAGTTCTCCATTATAAGTTTTGAAAATTTACGTACTGTGTTTGCTCAATAATTACCTAGTGATTTCTTCCTAAAACCTATCATTCAAGTTTCTTTAGTGTACATTTCAATTTTTGAATATTAAAAATAATGTATATGTAATGTGGGGAGGGGGGCATAAGAATTTTTAAAAGGCTTAGGTGGGGCATAGCACAAAAAAGGTTGGGAAACACTGCTCTATACTGTAGATTCAAGCCGCAAAACAAACTGTCTCCGTGGGTCTGTATTTGACACATAACTGCAACACGAGTCCCGGCTGTATACCAACACAACAGTCAGTCAGTAAAGAACCCATGTACACACGCCTTTGGCGCATTGGGCATACGGTACCAGAGCCATACGTTTACTAGGCGGGTTACGTGGTCAGTGCCACGTCGGTCACCTTTACTTTCTAAGATATTTTCTAGTACCCGTTTTAGGGTGGGTCGACCTCGGAGCCCAGGTAAATTTTGAAAATTAGATCCACCCCGATCGAACGCATGACCACCAGGCCGGCAGGCCAGCGTCTAACCACTAGGGCAGCTCCCAGCACAATGGTTTTCTTCTTCTTCTTCTGCCCTTTATTCCTCATTGAGGCATAGACCTACAACCAACTCACTCCAAGCCGTCATATCTTTCACTATCTCCAGCTTTCTCCACCTCTCTCCCCGTCCTTCCAACATTGGCCCACAACCAACTCACTCCACCTCTCTCCCCATCCTCCCAACATAGACCCGCAGCCAATTCACTCTCTCCCCGTTCTCCCAACATAGACCCGCAACCAACTCACTCCACCTCTCTCCCCGTCCTCCCTACATAGACCCGCAGCCAACTCACTCCAAGCCGTCATATCTTCCACTATCTCCTGCAGCTTTCCCCACCCACGCCCAATTCCTCTCTGTCTATAATTCTTTTCTCAGTGTATATTAGGTCTCCCTCTATGTGGTTTGCGCCGTGGGCTCCACACAAGACAATGTCCAGCTGTATTACCCTCATGTTGTCTCAGTGCGTGTCCTATCCAGGCCAGCGTCTTTTCTTCCCGCTCTTTCACTGGATTGTGTTTAGTTCTCTCCATGGTCATGAGGTGGTCACGTCATTTAAACAAAACAGTAGCAGCAACAACAACAAAAGCGGTAACAACACAAACAACGAGAACTATAATGTAAGAACAGTAGACCTGTCTGTAATGTTCTCCTCGACCTGCAACCCGACAAGCTCTGCACTGCTGTTAGTATCATGGACTCCCTCTGTGATGGTGTTGTTATCAGGCAGCTGACTTCTAACGTGCTGTTTTGAAGTTAATCCGTTTAGCGTGGCAGTGTCCATCATCATATCAGGTTCTCCGTCTGCAGTCTTGTCCAGCTGAGCACTCCAGAGGGAAGAGTTTATGTCCAGTAGATCTCTAGTTGTCATGTCGTCTATAGAGAAAACAAACATGAACTGAGAGTTTAAAGTGTGAGACTTGCATGCTCGGCTTAGACAGCTGTTTTGTATTATACACATATTATTTAATATAAATAGAAAATCATTACTTTATATTAATCTGATAATAAACACTCTAATGAGGCAATATTTACTTTAAGCTAATGGGGCAACCGTTGCTTTTAACCTGTTTAGACAATCATTACTTTAACATAATCGACCAATCATTACTTGCATCTAATTAGATAACCATTGAGTCAAGAACCGACATCACAGCATTCGGAACATTCCCATCCGTCTTTTTCTTCAACAACCAACGATGAGTCGAAATACTAATAGTACCAGGTGTAGTTTGATTATATGTCCTTCTGACTTTTCCTCGGAGTATTGAGTGTCGTAGAAATCCTCTGGTCACTGCCTGCCGCTCAATTTTCATTAGGCTATGATGATTTATCTGTTCATTCACCCTATATACATGATTCCGAAGGGCCATAACCACATCTGCCTTATCATGCACCAATCACCACCCAACGGTGTAGATCAGTGGTTTCCAAACCACTGCCCGCGGGCCACTTGTGGACCGCCAGCTGTCACAAAGTGGCAAGTCAAGCCTCGGTATTTAGTGTAATATATTATAATAATTTCAAAAATGCACACGGAGCGCCAGTCAGCGTGCGATAATTTACTCTGCTCGTGGTTGTTATGCTCAGATATTATCGAATGCGCCTGTTCAGTTCACAACGAAATGTTTTGAAGACGCTGATGCCTTTAAAGTTTTAGAATTTTGTTGACGAAAGTTAAGAAAGGTAAGAATGATACTGCACGACTATTATAATTTTATAACGTTGTGGTCCGCTTAACTACCGAAAATAGTAGATATGGTCCTCTGCTTTAAAAGCTTGGGAACTACTGGTGTAGATCCTGTCAATCTGTCCCCCTGCTCGTTTCCCACCACACCAGCATCTCATGAAGAAAAACCCAACGCATGCTCCCTATCTTTGATGTTTTAATTGAATCATGCCACTCTGCACGAAGCACGCCTTAACCTTTCTCGGCAAACTCTGTGAATCGGTTACAGTCACGACATGTGTGTGCTGCTTGCCCTCCAGCTAGCGGACTACAGCAAATATTTCCTCCACCTCTATTCTCACATTGTGGTATTATATGCCAGAGTCTCCTGCTCTAAACACCGTCCGTTAACCTTTGTGATGAACCCACAGGCACTTTTCTCACCTCTTAACACACAGTCATCCGTGTAGATGATTAAATCATCTTGGCGCGAATGTTCGTGGATCAATCCTAGAACCTGCCATTCAGCGCAGCCTGCCGGCCACTTCCTGAGTCTCGGTCTATTGTGATTATAACCCTGCACAGGCCTGACTTTTCCTCAGACATTCTGATCCAATCCTCTCCTCTCCCAATGTCCACAAGCATGAACGTTTCTCTGATTGTATCCCCTGCCTGAGCCATCTATGGTGCTCGTATGTCTAGCCCATGGCCCTCACTGTGTCCAGTGCTTCATTCAGGGGCGTGTCCCTTGTCTGTAGCTACTGATTGTATCACCTGCCTGAGCCATCTATGGTGTTCGTATTTCTAGCCCATGGCCCTAACTGTGTACAGTGCTGCATTCAGGGGCGTGTCCCTTGTCTGTAGCTACTGATTGTATCACCTGCCTGAGCCATCTATGGTGTTCGTGTGTCTAGCCCATGGCCCTGTGTCCGGTCCTTCATTCGGGGAGCGTCCCTTGTCTCTAGCTACTCGTAGATATTTGCTTTTGTTTTTGCGCTCGCTCTCTTTGAACCCAAGCGTAATCCATACATACTACTTCTACTAGTTATGGACTGAATTTTACTTGTGGATAAAATTTCCCTATTACCATTGTCCCTCGCCATCAAGCGAACCTATTCCGACTTCAGAGGTACTTGTAATTTGCGTCCCGAAGTCAAAGTCGTGAAATAAAGATTTTAGTCCAACTGACCAGTGTAGGGATTGAATCTCCTACCTCAGCATTAGCACATCGAAGTTTTAATAAAGAACGCTCTTATCCATTTAAATCTGAGAAATGAAGTCTGGGCAGCAGCTTGTTCTGACTATTCTTTCCTTACCAACAATTCCTAGAAAATTACCGTCTATCGGGTCAACCCGAGTGCCGTACTAATAGTACAGATTATTGTACTCCTGCTTGGGGATTGAATCCGGATCATCGTCTTGATTAGCAACCGAACTAACTGCTAGGCCACCACGGCTCAACACTCAGATTGTAACATCTACTACTTTATTTACAAAATGCCCGGCATCCCAACGCATGTATAGATATGAGTTAAATTTAGTTGCATGCCCTTTACATTCAACTCCAGCATTTATTATGTGTTCGTGATTTACCAGCATTTTTTTTTAGTTCAGAAGTTTTCCAGTGCTTTCTGAAGGGCCGACGTCTCATACCATCGAAATCAACACAATGAGGTCTGCTTTTAAATCGCCCAAGGCTGATTTCGAACCCTCCAATCGGTATGACGGGCAATGATGAAAGCTCACGTCTCACTATCCCCTAAGCCACACGAGCATAACATATACCATCAGAATACAGTGTCTGGCTGAGAATTGTGGGCCATCACACGGACACAGACAGCATAAAGCTGACTCGCGGTCAGAGTGCAGAAAGACATATGAAATAAACATTCAGGTTATATTATTGTGCTTTTCCAGTCTTCACACAAAAGTAATAATACACAGACACAAGCAGAATACACCGAGGCAAATATGCTGAATAACGTAGACAAACAGCAGAACGTAGGTAGTCACACAAACTTAAGTCAGTATATGTAGTCACACACAGGCAGATTATATGTAGACACACAGACAGATTATATGTAGACACACAGACAGATTATATGTAGACACACACAAACAGGTTATATTTTGATACACAGACAGATGATACAAACAGATTATATGTAGACATACACAGACAGATTGTATGTAGAAACACACAGACAGATTATATGTACACACACAGACAGATTATATGTAGACACACAGACAGATTATATGTAGACACACAGACAGATTATATGTAGACACACAGACAGATTATATGTAGTCACAAACAGAATACACAAAGGTAGACAAAATAAACATTCAGGATAGATTATCACGCAGTTTGCTTCCCATACCAATGACAACACACAAACACACAGACGCACACACGCACACATGCACGCGCACACACATACACACACACACACACATGTTACACACAGAAAACAAGTTAGTAGCATATCCTTTACAGGACGTTGCAGTCAACACCAGTATGTTTCTCCGTTGTGATCTCTTGGCAAGTTTACGTTCAGTAGTTTGCCATTGGTTTCTGAACGACCTGCACCCTACCATTTCGTAAAAAACCAACGCAACGCGGTCAGCTGCCAAATCGCGCCCAGTTGTGTTTCGAACGCGGGTATGCGGGATCACGAACTTTGTCCGTAAATGCTTCGCCACGGAGCGGGATTCACATGTCACACAACCACACAAAATAGACATCTAAAGCTCGTGTAGTCTTTCTCCTCCCTGTCTCTACGCCAACTCAGAAATCTGTTTCTTGTTGTTGATTTGTTGGTGGTGTTGTTGTAGGAGTGGCTTAGAGGCTCAACGCCCGCCTCTAACCCTTGGGAACATTATTTAATTAGCAATATATGCAATGCATAACGCATTGGCTTCTTAGATAAGGGCGAACAAGTAAGTGGTCCCCTGTGCAAGTTATAAATCCTAGGGCAGTTGAAAATTTCGATGTGTAGACGAAAATGTCGCTGCTCAGTCTAAATGTCAAAAAACCTACCCGGAAAAGAACGTTATTGGCATGAGAGATACTTGTATACCTACATTTGTATACTCGCCCCTGCTACGGAGTTCGTATGCTGTGTTGAGACTCCTCTACTGCGATCTATGTGAGGGGACTGGACCCCTGAAGGTATCCATGTGTAATCAAAGCAATGTGTAATCAAAGCCAAACCAAATAAAACATCTGTCAAAGTGTGCAGGACGATAATTGTTGCCAATAGAGATGGCAACGAACGATTCTGTACTCTCTCTCTCTCTCGCTCTCTCTCTCTCTCTCTCTCTCTCGCTCTCTCTCTCTCTCTCTCGCTCTCTCTCTCTCTCTCTCTCTCTCTCTCTCTCTCTCTCTCTCTCTCTCTCTCTCTCTCGCTCGTGTTTAGGGAATCTCTGGGTTGCAATTGAATATTTAACAGTGTGCAGAAGCTGGAGTACGACAGGGACACCCAAATGGATAATCGATTGGGTTCAGCTCTATCTCATTGACAGTTCAACTATAGTTAATTAGACACGACAGGACCTTTAATACTTAATTAATGACTTGGTATATTTTTTAAAATTAAGTTAGTGCACTGGGGTGGAGTAGAAAGACACCAGGGCGTGTACTACAGTGAGTTTCTCAGGTGTGGTTTACGTGGTGAACTTTTCCAACTGTTGTCTATTTATGGTAAATGTATAGAGAAGTAAATGGTCTCCCTGGCTTAGGAGTTAACGTCTTTCACGTAATCCCGTATACTCTCGTGAGTAACGTTACGTGCGCAACAATCGGTAGCGGTTCTCGCCGCGTCGGTAACTTACGGGGTATGTGAGCCGGTGGCTCCGAAAGCAATGGCAAACTACTGAGTGTAATCTTGCCAAGAAATCAACAATCAGCTGAAAGATGCTGATGTTGACAGCGATGTCCTGTAAAGGATATGAGGGGAAAAAAATTAGAGAAGTAGCCGGGTATTATATACACGGGACGCAGAGGTGTTTCCAAGGCACCAGGGCCGGGTTATATACTGGCCAAGATCTATTGACGCGTCCTCGTCGAGCGTCCTGGGCAACAGGTCCCTTCGGGGTCCTGGCTAAAGTCAATAGGATCGCCGATTCCTCCGAAGTCGGAGAGTATCTGCCTGTACGGCGAGGAACCACCTGTCTGCACACCAATAAGCCAGACATGGGACAACGGATACTCACGCAAACCTCAGGTCCTGTATGACATCACAACAGGACAACAGGATGCCTTCATCCGACATACAGGACTTCGCGTTGGAGCTCAAGCCAACGAACACAAGCAAGCAAGCATTCTATACATTTACAACAATAGACAATAGCTGTAAAACGTCTAGAAAAGTTGCATGTCTTTTATACGAGAGTGAGTTAATAAGTAAGTCACAAATGGCTGTAGAAAAGTAGCTAAATATGATAATAACTTGGAACCAGTTTATTTGTATACACACATAGTCCCTTTATTTCTCAACATAATTTCCACCAACATTTATGCATTAATCCCATAGTTTTATCAGTTCTCCCAAACCGGTTGCACATAATTGCATGCTCTGTTTTCTAAACCACGGTTTCACTTCACATTCAACTTCGGTGTCATTCGCGAAATGTCTCCCGCCATGAGTTTTCAGTGGACTTAGTTCCTAGCGATTTCAGGTAAAGCGGTGGATAGTTGGGTATAAACAAGGTTACGAGGGCGAGTCAATAAGTAAGTCACACAGTTCTGTGGGATGGCAGGTAAATTAAAACAGGGTACGCAGATTTATGCAGTTGGTTTGGGAGAACTGGTAAAACTATGGGATAAGTGAATCAATGTTGGTGGAAATTATGTTGTGAAAGAAACGGACAATGTATATATACAAATAAACTGTTTCAAGTTGTTATAATATTTAGTCATTTTTCTACAACTATTTGTGATTTACTTATTAACTTACCCTCGTACATTTACAGTAGTTGCCAATAGCTGGTATATGTCTAGAACAGTAGCCTGGTCTGCTGTACGTCAAGATTTGTAGCTTATAGCTGTAACTGTCTACAATAGTAGTCTGGTATTATATACATTTACAACAGTAGACTATGGCTGGTAAATGTCTGATAATTGCAGCCTAGTATTCTAGGGCTGAGTTATCTCGAGGTATGGTGTCCACCTCGAGTGCTGGAGGTCCCGGGTTCAAGCCCCGGTCAGGGCCGGGATTTATTCACGTGGACTTTTAGTATCAAAATTTTCCCCGGTTTCTGGATAGTGAGATCGGATGCCCGTGTGTATTGTTGCGCACGTAAAAAAATCCCTTGGCTGTTGGAAATCGAAAAAGAGTAGCCTAACAGCGCTGTCCGGGCAAAATTTGAGTTAATAATCTACCCAAAGTATTTCATGTTCCTCGCCTGTGCTACGGAGTTCGTGCACTGAGCTGAGATTCTCCAGACCCAGGCCTGAGTTAGGAGTAGAACGGAGCACTTATGGGTTACACCCGTATGCCGTGATGTCGATCCATCGACTAAACTAAACTAAGCAATCTATACTTTTACAGTAGTAGTTTCTCTTTGGAATATACTTTTCACAACTATTGAAATACGCTCTTCCTGATCAAGAAAATGGTATAAACATTCACTCACGCTCAGGTGGCGGCTTCTACAATGCTTAGAGAATGAAGGCCAAGACCAAAATTAGGAGGGTACTGATCAGAGAGTTGCTTTTTGCAGATAGATGATGCGTCAATTACGACCCACTCTGAGGAAGAATTACAACGTCTACTTTCTGCATTCTCCAATGCTTGTTATGAATGTGATTTAACAATTAGCAAAAGGAAGACACAGATTATGTCACAAGGTGCACATGGGGTTTCTTCGATCTTTATTGACGACGCCGAACTGGAGATATCTAGGATCAGAGGTAAACAGTAAATTACCGCTAGATTAGGAAATCATCGGGATTGGTAAGGCAAGAAACAAGAGTGAACAGATTAACGAAAAGAGTCTGGGAGAACAGGAAGCTTACTGCCAAAACAAAAGTCCTGGTCTATCAATCCTGTGTGTTTGGCACTCTTCTTTATGGCAGTGAAGACTAGTTAACTTACTCAAACCAAGAGAAACGTTTAAACAGCTTTCATATGCGGTGTCTGGGAAGAATACTTGGTGTTAAGTGGCAAGACAGACTCATAAATACAGAAGTATTGGGGAAAAAATCGTGATGGATGAATGTAGAATACCAAAGGACATTTTTTTTGTGAATTACAGAAGGATAAAACATCTCGGAGTCGGCCTCTACTGCGATACAAAGATGTGTGTAAGCGGGAGATGATTGATACAGGCATTGATATTGCACCTTGGGAGCAAGTCGCCGCTGAACGTGTTGCATGGAGAGCAAAGATAAAGAAAGGAATAAACACAAATGAGAAAATAATTACAGATAGGTCACACACTGAGCGTCTGGGATATCAGATGGTGCGTGATGGTGGAAATACCCATGTTTTAACATGTATCCAGTGTGGAAGAACATTTACAGCTCGAATTGGTCTGATCAGTCACATTCGCTGCCGCCATGGGTTGTTGTTATTATGCCTTTATTGAAGCACAATGTAACAAACTATCATTTGAGAAGACGGCAAGGTGCCAGCAGAAGTATTTTAATGCTGGTAGGTGTTCAGGATAGTTGCTTGTTTGCTATACTTTTTTAGTAGTAAGATAAAGTTGGTAAATTCAGTCTCCCTTAGCTGGTAAATGTCTAGAAGTGTAGCCTGGTATTCTGTATATTTACAATAGTAGTAAACGTGCATTCGTAGATTATAGCTAATATATTTTTAGAACAATTGCCTGTTTTTCTATACTTTTACAATAGTAGCTTACACCTGTAAATATTTGGAACAGTAGCCTGGTATGCTAGACACCTCAATTTGTATCTTATAGCTGGGAAATGTCTGGAACAGCCACCTGGTATCCTATACACCTCAGTTTGTATCTTATAGCTGGGAAATGTCTGGAACAGCCACCGGGTATCCTATACGTCTAAATTTGTATCTTGTAGTTGGACAATGTCAAGAACAGTAGTCCGATATGTCATATGTCTAAGTGTTGTTATCTCGCTTGATGTGACCAAGCACCATGGTCTGTCTCAGTGTTGTTATCTCGCGTGATGTGACCAAGCACCAGGTCTGTCTCAGTGTTGTTATCTCGCTTGATGTGACCAAGCACCAGGTCTGTCTTAGTGTTGTTATCTCGCTTGATGTGACCAAGCACATGGTCTGTCTTAGTGTTGTTATCTCGCTTGATGTGACCAAGCACCAGGTCTGTCTCAGTGTTGTTATCTCGCTTGATGTGACCAAGCACCAGGTCTGTCTCAGTGTTGTTATCTCGCTTGATGTGACCAAGCACCAGGTCTGTCTCAGTGTTGTTATCTCGCTTGATGTGACCAAGCACCAGGTCTGTCTCAGTGTTGTTACCTCGCTTGATGTGACCAAAACACCAGGTCTGTCTCAGTGTTGTTATCTCGCTTGATGTGACCAAGCACCAGGTCTGTCTCAGTGTTGTTATCTCGCTTGATTTGACCAAGCACCAGGTCTGTCTCAGTGTTGTTATCTCGCTTGATGTGACCAAGCACCTGGTCTGTCTCAGTGTTGTTATCTCGCTTGATGTGACCAAGCACCAGGTCTGTCTCAGTGTTGTTATCTCGCTTGATGTGACCAAGCACCAGGTCTGTCTCAGTGTTGTTATCTCCCTTGATGTGACCAAGCACCAGGTCTGTCTCAGTGTTGTTATCTCCCTTGATGTGACCAAGCACCAGGTCTGTCTCAGTGTTGTTATCTCGCTTGATGTGACCAAGCACCTGGTCTGTCTCAGTGTTGTTATCTCGCTTGATGTGACCAAGCACCAGGTCTGTCTCAGTGTTGTTATCTCGCTTGATGTGACCAAGCACCAGGTCTGTCTCAGTGTTGTTATCTCGCTTGATATGACCAAGCACCAGGTCTGTCTCAGTGTTGTTTTCTCCCTTGATGTAACCAAGCACCAGGTCTGCCTCGATGTGTCTGTTAAGTGCGCCATTTTAATACTACCGGCTCTGTGGCGACGGTGTTACGGACTCAGAAATCCCGCACACCGCAATCCAAACACAGATGTGGTTTGGAAGCATACCGTCTTGCGTTTGTTTTTATAAAAGTGAAATAAGTGCCAGTCGCTTAGAAAGCACTGGCAAACTACTGAACACAGACATGCTTATAAATCACAAACAGCAAAATAAACAAAAATAAAAAGCAGGATTGACTGCAACGTCATGTAAAGCAACTAATTTTTTTTTTTTTTAATATTGAGTGGAAGGTTTAGAACAACACAATAATAATAATTTTTTTTTAAAACAACAACAACAATGAGACAAATAAGCTGCTTGATCACATCAAACTATCTACTGCAAATCATTATGGGGGGCAAAGCTGAGGCCACCAAGCTAAGGTGCATCAAAGATATAAATGGAGAGATAACAGCAATATATGGTCTCGACACAGTTTATAATGTACATGTGATGTCGTGACGTGATGGCACAACTTCAGTCCAGGAGAGACAAATAAAATACACTGGAAACATGCAGTAGACAAACACAAAAATATAGCAGCCGGGAACAAGGAAGAAGTACAGACAAATCAGCAGAAAACACAAGACAAACGGAGAACAATCTAGGAGCCAGAAACAAGGAAGAAATAGAAGCACTATCAGCAGAAAACACCGTTACATACCGAATGATGTATAGTAGCGGGCAGACAAGAGAACACATTGCTAGCTTACCATTTCTGTATACAAGAACATTCAGGGGCACCCATGTAGAGAGAACCATTAGAAGTAACACAGCCACAGCCGTGAATCTCGTCTTGTGTTTGCTACCCACCACTGGGAATTTCCGATGTAATCTTGTTGCCATCGTTTCCTGTGAATGAGAAGTTTTCACAGTTGTACTCAACTTAAGCTCGGTCGTTAGTTTAACAGTCGTCTATGCCTAAATCTGAATTAGACATCCAAGAAAGAACGTAAGAAAGAGGAGGAGGAGGAGGAGGAGGAGGAGGAGGAGGAGGAGGAGGGGACGAAGAGGAGGAGGAAGCAGAGGAGATGGAGAAGGAGGAATGGGATGAGGAGGAGTGGGAGAAGGCAAAAGGAAGAGAAGAAGAAGAAGGTGGGGGAGAAGGATAAGAAGAAGAGGAAGACTTAATTATAATAATTCTCGAACAAAAGTCTGCATTGGAATACACACCACCAGAAGCAGTAACACTAATAAGTTACGATGATTCGGTAATCTTATGACGAATGATACTAACGAAGAAACCAGAAACGGTTGAATCAGAAATGACAGTTAGTTTCTAGTTTGGAACCACGTGAAAATACAAAATATTACTGTACCTAAATCGTAGATAAACAGATAAGAGAAATTAGACGTAGATAATCACAATGTTTTGGACACATTATGATAAGAAAATTTATTGGAGAACTTGGTGACAACTGGCAAGATTGAGGGGACACGAAGAAGGAGAAGGCAGAGAAGTAAATACCTCGACGGCTTGGCCACCTGGTATGGTCAATACAATAACATATAGCTGATCAACGACTCTGGTGATCGTGTGAGATGGCGAAACATGACAGCCCACGCGTATCGGCATGTCACATGATGATGATGACAGCGTAGATTAGCGTGCGCGTTAGAGTGGCTGATAGTGAGCTGTACTGATATTGTCATGAGCGTGATTAGACGAGTGTTCGATGCCTGAGTTCGTCGTCTTGCTAAGTGAGGGAACGGCTTGTCACATAATCCTCTGTACATCAGGCCTACACAATTTGTTGGCCCTTACTGTCCCTACTAACACATCACAGAACAATAGTAGATCTGCTTCGGTACAATAATTTTTAAAACAGACTTTAAAAAGTCGCTTAAAAGTCGACAGGGTCGACTTCATTGCACCGGGTTTTATCCCATATGGCTCGGTCTCTCTCCGCAGCACTGAAAGCGTCGCACAAAGCACGAACTCCGTAGCTTTTAGCGACGACCCACAGGAATCTCTGAAACATTTAACTCGTAAACCGAAGGACGCGGCCCGGAATCGAACCCACAACCTTTGGAGCACGAGTCAAAAGGCGTGACCACTTCTCCACAGACGACTGGGTATTTATAAAAATTGGTCTACCTGAGACGATTGTATCGGATTCTGTTGTACTGCAACTCTGGTTAACAATTCTCACCAAGCAATACAAAAGGTTTATATATTGAGTTGAGTTGAGCTGAGTTGTAAACGACCTTTTTGGAGCGCTGTTCATTGGTGCTTTAAAGTGCTATTAATAAATATTCAGTTCAAGTGGCGCGCTACAGTTTTCGTTTACGTCATCATCTATTATTTTGCCACTAAGCAGAGAAAAGCCGGTCTCCCTGGTCTATGAGTTACACGACTTTTTCCGTAACCCCATATCCGTATCTCCGTATCTCGTGAGTAGCGTGACGTGCGCGAGAATTGGTAGCGGTTCTCTCCGCGTCGGTCACTTAAGGGTATGTGAGCCGGTCGCTCAGAAAGCAATGGCGAACTGCTGAGCGTAATCTTGCCAATGTTGACAGCGATGTCCTGTAAAGGATATGCGAACAAACAAACACAAAAAGCAGAGAAAAGGTGGATGTAATTTTAAATGTTTGTTTCTCTTGTCTTCTTGTTTGTGTATTGTATATCTGATACTAATAAATAACTGTTAACTTAAGTCCGTCCGTCCACACACCTGTCTGTCTGTCTGTCTGTCTGTCCGTCCGTCCGTCCGTCCGTCCGGCTGTCTGTCTGTCTGTCTGTCTGTCTGTCTGTCCGTCCGTCTGTCTGTTATTGCCCATGCTACAATCGCATATAAAAGTACGGATGTATACATCTACGCTCAACTGATACAAGAAAACATGCGACATGTCAATGTATGTAAAAATTCAATGAACACACCTGGAATCAGGAAACCCCTACCTGATGACTCCCACTAAGATCACATGCCCATCTGTAGTCACGGTGCTGTCGGTTCCAGTTCAGTTAATCTCGCATGCTTCGATGATCAATGGCAAACATCGGACGTCTTCGGGGATTCGCTATAGGTCACGTGACATCATGACGGAACACGCGTGCAATAATGTATTCATCATTACTTCCTTAGTCGTTAGTTGTAGTTCCAACTTCACGATCATCCTATAATGCTCCGTTCCTGTGCCAGTGAATATCACCCAAAATGCTCCTCGCTGTCCCATGTAAACAGTGGGACAAGTACTTCTTTCCCGCCTTCTAACTCAAGGTGTACAGGAGTAGTGTAGTAATATGGGGGATCAAAACACCTACTTTTAAAAAAAAATAAAATAATTTTCAAAACGCTATTATCACCCTATTTTTTTTTGTAGAAACAACATCTTTTAAGTAACTTTTGCCTAAAATAATCCATATTTAAAAAAAAAAAAAAATATTATTATTTTAAAAAAGTATGTTTGCTAAACTCTCTAATTTATACCAAAAAAAAATATCTCGAAAAAAAAAAATATCTCGAAAAAATAAACAAATTATTTTTTTAAAAAAGCATGTTTGCTAAACTCCTAATTTATACATATTATTATATGTGAAAAAGCACTACTTTTATATGTGAAACAGTTTATTTTTGGTTGAGTTAATAATATAATAAAAATACTAATATAATATTAATATAATAATATGAAATAATAATAATTTTGAACTCCACCAAACACAATCGGAAATTCCCGAAATGATTTTGACAACGAAGAATTTGAAATACAGCAATAAAATAATAATAATAATTCGTCCTTTAATAAATAATAATAATTAAATCATTATATATCTAAAAAATACATATATAAAAATGGAACTACAGAAAACTTGTTCAATGTGTTTTCAAACAAAATCTTTAACAGACTTTTCAAAAGAAAGTAAAGTTAAAGATGGTCGTAAAGCTCGTTGTAAAGAATGTATTAAACCACAAAAGCAAATGTATTATATAAATAACAAAGAAAAATATAAACAAGCATATCAAGATTTTATTATTAGAAATCCCGATTATCAGAAAAAATATAAAAATGTATATTAAAAATGTTTTCTAATAAAATGGTCGAAGAAAATCCCAAGAATTTCAATCAAGCTTTGGTAAGTAAAAAAGCGCAATTGTTTTGCCCCACTTGTAATAAAACATTTGATACTATAAAAGAACTAAGACAACATGAAAAATCAAAAACACATAAAAAGAAAGAATTGAAAAACAGAATTTCTAAATCAAAAAAGAAATTCAAAAATGTTTTAATAACTTATACAATTCCAAAAACTGGAAGAAATATAAATACTTATTTTAATAAAATATATAACCATGTAGAAAAGATTCTTAGCAAATATACTTCAATTAAATTTAAGTTCACAATTGATTGTATTTTCACTCATCCAATAAAGTATAATAATATAACTGTATATTTTAATTCAGGTTATTTTAATTTAAATTCAATGAGTCAATTTGAGGATAAATTTAAAAGAATAGAAGATAAATTTATTGCTTGGGTAGATAGTTTTCAACAAAAAGGAAGCGGATATATTTTTAATCATATTAATCTAACAGAATTAACAATAGTAAAAGTAAAACCATTAGTTGGATCATCTTATTTTAAACTTCCTTTTATAAATAATAACATTCTAAATATACAAAATAACGATGATACAAGTGTTTTCTATGGATGTATTATAGCTAATATTCTAGAAATTAAATCTAATCCACATAGAGTATCACATTATAAAGAATATGAAGATGAATTAAATGTGGAAGGAATTGAATATCCTGTTAAAATAAAAGATATTCATAAGTTTGAAAATAATAATAATGTAAGTATATATGTTTACGCTCTTAAAGACCCAAAAAATGTAAAATCCTTATATCCAATATATAGTTACAAACTATTCAGATAGAGAAAATATTATTGATTTATTATATGTTGAAAATGATGGAATAACACATTATTGTTTAATTAAAAATCTTGAAGCAATTTTATCTATTGACCATCATAAAAGACATTTATGTAGAAGATGTTTTCAATCTTATTCCTCTTCTCAAGCATTAAAAAACCATCAAAAAGATTGTGGAAATCAACCATTAGCAAAACCTATTCTTCCCACTGAAGAAAATAATATTTTAAAATTTCAAAATCATCATTTTAAATCTAAATTACCTATTGCTTTCTATGCAGATTTTGAATCATTAAATATCCCAATGTCTTCTTGTCAAGCAAATCCTAATGAATCTTATACAGAGAAAAAATTTAAACAAGAAGTATGTTCATTTGGTTTATATGCTGTATCTGATTATCCAGATTTATGTTCTTGTCCTTATTATAGTTATACAGGATTAGATGCAAAAGAAAGATTTGTTAATGATATTGTAAAGGAATTTTATTTTATACATAAAAAATTAGATTATTATAAAAAATCACAACATAAACTTACTTATCAAGAAAAAATAGATTTTAAAAATGCTACTAAATGTTATATCTGCAAAGAAAAATTTCCTAAAAACAAAACAAAAGTAATAGGACATAATTGTCAAAAATGTAAAACAAGATGTGAAAAAGATCATATTGATGAAAATAACAAGACAAAAGAACATAAATGTCTTTCGTGTAATACAATCTGTGAAAAAGAATTTACTATTATAGATACAAAAATAAGAGAACATAATCATTTAAACGGAAAATATAGAGGAGCAGCTTGTCAATCTTGTAATACAAAAGAAGGAAAAGATTCTAAAATTATTCCAGTATTTTTTCATAATGGTAGTAAATATGATTTTCATTTTATAATTACAGAATTAATGAAATATGAAACTAAATATAATAAAGTAACAGTATTAGCTGCAAATTCAGAAGATTATATTGCAATTGAATTTGGTAATTGTTATAGAAAACTTAGATTTTTAGATAGTTATAGATTCTTATCAGCTTCTCTTGATAATGTTTCAAAAGGATTATTAGATAAAGATTTTAAACATTTTCAACAATATTTTAAAAAAGATAAATTTAAAACATTAAAATATATTATGGATGGTAAAAGAACATTCAAAGGTGTTTATCCATATGAATATATTGATTCTATAGAAAAATTAAAAGAAACTGAATTACCTCCAATTGAAACATTCTATTCAACTTTAAGACAAGAAGGAATTACACAAAAAGAATATGAACATGCTCAAAATATTTGGAAAACATTTAATTGTAAAACACTTCAAGATTATCATGATATTTATTTACAAACAGATGTATTAATATTAGCAGATGCAGTTGAAAAGTTTAGAGAATTCTTTTTAAAACATCATGAAATTGATCCTTGTTATTGTTTTTCAGCTCCTGGATTAACTTGGGAATGTGGGTTAAAATATACTGGAGTAGAATTAGAATTATTAACTGATTATGATATGTTACTTATGTTTGAAAAAGGAATAAGAGGTGGATTTTCTGGTGTTTTAGGAAGTAGATATGCTAAAGCATTTAATAAACAAACACCAAATTATCATGGAGATGGAAATAAAATTCTTAATAATAAAGAATCAGAAGAAATATTAAAACTCTTAAAGAAACAAAAAGAAAAAGGAGAAAAATTAGATATTAATAAATTTCTGAGATTAAATTATCTTTTATACTTAGATGCAAATAATTTATATGGTTGGTCAATGTCTCAAAAACTTCCAACAGGTGATTTTAAATGGGAAAAAATCCTAACTACTATAAAAATATTCCAACAGGAAGAGGATGTATAATAGAATGTTATTTAGAATATACAAAAGAAGCACAATTGAAAACATATAAATATCCATTAGCTCCTGAAAGTTTAGTTATAAAAAAAGAAGAATTAAGTCGATATCAATTAAATTTATTGGAGATAAGACGATGAATTCTCAAATTAGGAGATGTTCCTAAATTAGTTTTAAATTTAAACGATAAAGAAAAATATGTTATTCACCATAAAATATTAGAATTTTATTTATCTCAAGGAATGAAAGTTACTAAAGTTCATAGAACTATTTCATTTAAAGAAGATGATTGGTTAAAACCATATATTGATTTTAATACTAATCAAAGAACAAAAGCAGAATCAGATTTTGAAAAAGATTTATGGAAATTAATGAACAATGCATTCTATGGTAAAACTTTAGAAAATATAAGAGGAAGAGTTGATTTAAAATTAGTTACAACTGAAGAAGAAGCTAAAAAATATTTTTCTAAACCTTCATTCAAGGATGTTATTTATTTTAATAAACATTTAATTGGAATACAGATGAGTAAACCCACAGTAAAATTTAATAAACCAATTTATACAGGCATGTGTGTTTTAGATTATAGTAAATTATTAATGTATGACTTTTATTATAACACTTTTAATAAACATTTTCCTGATAATGAAATACTATATTCTGATACTGATTCTGTATTTATAAATGTTTTTACTAATGATTTATATAAGGAATTAGAAGTTATTCAAGATGAATTAGATACTAGTGATTATCCGAAAGAACACTTTCGATATTCAGATAAAAATAAAAAAGTAATAGGAAAATTTAAAGATGAATTAAATGGAAAGATTATAACTGAGATAGTTTGTTTAAGAAGTAAAGCATATAGTTTTAAAACTAAAGGTGAAAAAGATAAGAAAAGATTAAAAGGAATAGGTAGAAATACTTTGGAAAAAGAAATTACATTTAAAGATTATAAAAATTGTTTATTTTCGGGAAAAGAAAGATATCATAAAATGAATACAATGAATTCAGAAAACCATGAAATGTTTATAAATGAAATAAATAAAAAATCATTATCAGCTTTTGATGATAAAAGATATATTTATGCTGATGGAATAAGAACATTACCACATGGTTTAATAAATTAGAACATAGTTTTTTGTAATTCCTTTTCATAAAAACTTCCTATAATTTCTTCACCTTCTAAATCTTTTATTTTATAAGTAACAGGATTTGTATATAAAACTTCACTAATAATAAATATTTCTGTTGTCCATTTTGGTGTGTATCCTTTTTCAAAAAACTTTTTCTTTTTTGTTATTCTAACTCTATCGCCTATTTTAAATTTCGGTTTTATTTCATCTTCATAATTATCTACTCCATATAAGTTTTGTCTTACTATATTTTCATTAGATTTTTTACTACTAGGCCTATCAACGGGAGTCATTTTTATAGAATTGTGATATGTGTTATTATAATCAGTAACTAATTCATCCAATATGTTATAATATTTTGTTACACTATTAGCAGTAAAATATTTATACATTCTTTCTTTCATAGTCCTATTCCATCTTTCTACAACAGAACTTTTCTCTTCATTCTCTGTAGAATACATTTCAATATTATTAACTTTTAAAAGATCTTTAACATGTTTATTATAAAATTCTTTCCCTTATCAACCCATAGTTTTTCTGGTTTTCTATTATCTCTAGAAAATATCTTTTTAAATGCTTCTGCAACAATTATTCCACTTTTATTCTTTAATGGAATCATCCATCCATATTTACTAAAAACATCAATAACAGTTAGAATAAATTTATATCCTTTATTTTGTTTAGAATAAGAAGTCATATCAACTAAATCTGCTGCCCATATTTGATCTATTCCTCTTACAATAACTCTTCTCTTTTTAAATTTTTTAACAACTGGTTTATGTAATTCATCAGCTAGATAATTACTCCATAGAATAGATTTCTTAATCCTTTTTCCAAAAATATGTGGGTTATAAATGCTTCGCCAACATAGTTGCCAGATATCTTCTGAATTCATTTTAATTTATAAAAAATATATTTTTAATAGTTAACCAATCACAACAGCCATTTTATTTCCATCTGATTGAAATTTTAATATTTTATCAGAGATAACAACCGCATAAGCTTCTGTTTCTGCAGGAACATTATTATTAAAAGTAGCTTTTACTTGAATGTCTGTTGTACTATATTTTAATCGTTCACTTTGTTTACTAACATCAAAAACGAATAATGGATACAGATTTTTATAACTGATAGGTTTAATAATTGGATAATAATCTAAATTGGTTCCATAAAATTTTGATTTAAAATCTGCTGCATCACCATATGCTTCTAGAGAATTGTTGCTTAGGAAAAGATAAATTATAATCTACTTCTGGATATCTTCTAGAATTTAAAGTTACATAAATATTTTTTATATCACAATGATCAAACGTTGATGTATATTTATCTTGATCTAACTTTTTATTTGTTTGAAAAGATACTATAATCCATCTTGGACTTTCCGAAGAACTTCTAACAGATAATCTCCATGAGAAACTTGTAGTTTGAGGAACAGCAATAGAATCAGCACTGTCTAAATCTATATCCTACATTAATTGCAATCTTATTTTCCATCATCTTATACAGTATATTCTTTTGTTCTAAAGCCGGTTCAACATGAGGAACAAACCATGATAATTTATCTAAAATAATTTTTCCATCGGCTGTATCAGCAGTTTTAAATATAGCATTATAGCATTATCATCTGATTTTCTATTTAAAGTTAATTGATGTTTAAATCCATAAATTATTTTCTTATAATCATCTGCAAAACCGAAAATATGTTTTAATGGAATTCTAAAACTAAAAGTTCCTTTTGGATTTGGTTGTTTAATAAGTAATTGATGACGTCTTTCAAATCCTTGTTGGTTAACTCCTGTATCAGAATCTGCATACCACAACATATTTGTTCCAAAAGTCTTAGAATAATTTAACAATCCCAACATTGTTGTTGCTTGACCGGGATGATTAATACTTTCTATTTCTTGTCCTGATAGTACATATTTTATATTTTGAAACATATGCATTAAACCATTATTACACTGTGTAATTAAATATGTATCAGCATAGTTGGAATCATCTGTGTTTTTAAGACTTCCTTCAATAATTAAGTAGCTTTCACTAGGATGTATGAACAAATCTTGTTCGTCTATAACTATTCTGATTTCTCCACCACTATTAAGATTTGTTGTTCCAGAAACAGGACTGTAGTCATGAACTTCATATCTTTCTATACTTTCATCAATTGTAAAGTTTTCATTGATTTGTAAAATTTCTTCATTCATTTTTAATATTATAAATATAATGTTTTATAAGTATAATATTTCTTGATCAGTAAATGGTTCCGTCGTTAATCGTATCCGACTAATATAATAACACGAAATAATGAATAAATATGAAGGTGATGAAAAATGGAATCATATTCATAATGGTTGGAAAATATGTGATTATATATTTAATTAACCAATCATAACACTTAACTTTTGTCCATCTGATTGAAATTTTAATATTTTATCTGAAATAACTAATGCATAAGCTTGTGTTCCTGCAGGAACATTTTTATGAAAAAATGCCTTTACTATAATATCACTTATGCTGTATTTAATTTTTTCACTTTGTTTACTTACATCAAAAACAAACAATGGATATAAATCTCTATAAGTATCTTCATGAAGTACTGAAAAATCATCTTCTCTTCCATAAAATTTAGATTTAAAACTTGCAGCATCTAAATATGCTTTAGAAAACTGATTTTGAGTAAAAGATAAATCATAATCTACTTTAGGATATCTTCTGCTGTTTAAGGTTACATAAATATTTTTTAAATCTAAGTTATCAAATATTGAAGTGTTCTTTTCTTGATCAGAAATTTTATCTGTTTGAAAACCCACTATAATATATCTTGGTTTTTCTGCTGAAGCTTTTGTTGACAATCTCCATGAAAATTGTTTAGTTTCTTCTACAGACTTTGAATCACATTCTCTTACTCGAAATCCAATAAGATAAGATGATTTGTTTTCTATAATTTTATACAATTTATTTCTTTGTTCATCACTAGCTCTTACATGAGGAACAAACCATGATAATTTATCTAAAGTAATTTTACCTTCTGCGGTTGGATTATCTTTAAATAAAGCATCACTATCTTCCGATTTTCTTTTTAATGTCATCTGATGTGTAAACCCCCATATCACTTTATTATAATCATCGGCAAATCCAAAGATATGTTTTAATGGAACTACACAACTAAAATATCCTTTTGGATCAGGTTTGATAATCAAACGTTTATTTCTAATTGAGAAACCAGTATTATCATGATCACTATAGAACATCATATTTAAACCATATGATTTTTGATAATCATCTGAATATGTTAACAATCCAAACATCGTAGTCGCCTGTCCGGTATAATTAATATTTTCAATTTCTGTTCCATGATAATCTATATGATATATGTTCAAACATATGCATTAAACCATTATTACAAAAAGCTATTTTATCAGCATCAGCAAATGTAGTATTATCTTTCTTTGTCACCTTTCCTTCAATAAGCAAATAGCTTTCACTGATAAGAACCCATTCATCTTGATGTTGTATAACTATTCTTATTTCTCCTCCTTTATTCAAATCTGTTGTTCCTGATACTGGAGTATACTCATTTACTTCATATTCTTCTATACTTTCATCAATTGTAAATTTTTCATCGATTTGCAAATTTTCTTCAGTCATTTTATACTCTATAAATATAATATTTCTTGATCAGTAACTGGTTGAGTTGTTAATCGTATCCGACTAATATAATAAAACTTATAAATTTTAACAGGATTATATTTAATAGTTTCATCTTTTTGTTTTGTTATTTGTACACCTTCTGTAATTTCTCTAAGACTATATTCGTTACCTTCTCCTTTTTCTATAACAATTCTAAAATCAAACGGAAGACTTGGAAATAATCCTTCTCTTGGTGGTTGATGAGAATATTGTATTTTTAAACCAGGTAAGATCTCGACTGGAGCGGGGTTTTCACTAATTATTCTTCCTTCAATTATTAGTGTAGATCCTAAGGGAGGTTCATTAATAATTTTCTTATCTTCCTCAAATTCAGTATTAAAAAAAGATTACCTCCTACAGTGGCTTTACAATTAAGGTAATACTGTTTGTTTTCTCTTACCAAAAATACTGGACTTTGCAAAGTTACAGGAATCAAACTTCCAATCATTGTTCCAGAATTAAATATTTTTAATACTGTGTGATCAGTTCCTTTAGTAGAAATTGTTGGTTTTATTTGAATATCGATATCCCAATCATATTTTTTAGGTAAAGGAATCCAATTCAACTTTGGATGATGCACAAATGTTAATGGTTCATTTTCTATCCATCCAATACTATCTAAAGGCGAACCATTAGATGGCACTTCAGCTCTATTATATACACCCTTTTCATTTAACTTAAAACAATAAAATTTATTTCCACCTTCCTCATTAAATCCTTCTACATTTTCTAAATCATCCAGATTTATAGCATAATTTCTTAATGGTTGTATGTTTGTAGATGGTTCATCTCCCATTAATCCAAATTTATCTACAGACATTTTAATAGAGAAAAAATTATCTCTTGAAAACTTTTACCATCAGTAAGTTCTTTTAAAACATATAAACATAAATGTACCACAAATTACTGTATTAAAAGGTTGTATTTGATCAGTAGAATATTCTATATCTCCTGGTTTTTCTCGAAGATAATTAATCATTTCTAAAGGAGGTTGAATTCCAAAACTGTCAAAATAGAATTTATTATTATTATTTATTATTTATACATGCCCATGCAACCCAGTGAGTTCCTTTTGTTTCATCAGTAAGATCATCATCTAAATTCATTATTCCACATTCTTTCTTTCTTGGTTTTTTAGGAAGTTCTGTTCTTATGAAAACTCCTCTAAAATTAGGAATTTTTAACTCCTTAACAGCATCAAGTAATTGAAAGTTAGAAAGAGGTTCATTAGGTAAAGATATGTTTTTATTTGTATAACTGACATTTTTATGTTTATAAAATAGACAATGTCTGCAGAACTTTATTGTGTAAAATGTAAAAAGAAAACAGATACTTTAGATTTAATGCAAACTAAAAGTAAAAGTAATAGAGATATGTTAAAAGGAAAATGTATTGTTTGTGGTACTGTAAAAAATAAATTTATTAAAGCATCTGAATGTGACTGGTAGGTAACTTAAATAGTCTAATAAATAAACTTCCAATTGAACTTCATTTACCAGGACATAATTTTACAGGACCAGGAACTAATTTAAAGAAAAGATTAAAAGATCCATTATGGAAATCCTACCTGATTTTACTCCTCAACCATGGAGTAAACCAATTAATAGAGTAGATGAAGCTGCTATGCATCATGATATTTGTTACTTACAAAATGAAGATAAGAAAACTAGAAATGAAGTTTGTGATAAAAAGATGTTACAAGATTTGAATATTTTAAATCCTAGTATCAGAGAAAGAATAGATAAAAGAATTGTTGGTAATATTATTAAAGCTAAAGTAGCATTGGGAATGGGTTAAAAAGATATTATTTTTTATTATAAAAATGGAAGAACAAATTCTGAATGAAATTGCTCAGCTGTTGAATGAAATTAAATATTTTATACATGAAGATAAATTAAGTGAATTTAAGAAAACAGTAAAACAATTTGAGAAAAATAATAAAATTAAATTACATATTGATATGAATATGAATTATGAAGAAAATAAGAAAGATGTGGCAATTAATGTAATGAAAAAGATTCCGGTTGATTTAGAAAAAAGACTATTTGAAACTATTAATTATATTAGTAATGAAGAATTATATAATGAAAGAAACAAACTTGAAAAAGAAATTAAAAATATTAATAGTAATAATTCTGTTGAAGAAATAGTTGATGTGTGTAAAAACATTTTAAATTATTTGGATATTAATAAGAAAAGAAATAAAAGATTTTATTATATTGTTGGTTCTTATTTTACTATTCTTAAATCAAAATTTGAAACAGAAAAAGAGTTTCTTGCATATGCTAAAAAAGAATTTGATAGAAGTTTAACAACTTTGAAAGATTATATACGTTTTTATAATGCTTGTAAACAGTATGAGCAATATTTTATTTTGTAATTTAACATATAGAGAAATTATTAAAAATTATAGTGAAATTTTTGAACTACTTAAAAGTCGACAAATTGACTACTAAATTTAATATTTTATTTTCAGACTCTTTTAATAGAAGGATTATTTAACCCACTTCCTCTTGGAAATAATTGTTCTGCCAAAAGTTTATTTTCTTTAATTTTTTCACTAACACTCCGTTCTTGTGTGTTATTTATATTAGAAGGATTGGATGGAGGAAATATTTTATTTATAACTTTCTCACTGGCTTTATTACCTAATTCTGTTGCGGTTTTTTTACCAACATTTACAACTACTTCCTTTGCAGCATCTTGTACAACTTTCGAAGTAATAGTAGATAACAAGCTATCAAAAATTCCTTCTCCTTTAAATTATTTTTTCCTATTACTTTTTCTTATTTTTAAAGGCATTTTTAATATTTTAATTTTGCTCTTTATAATATTCTTCATATTGTTCTTCATCAACACCTCCTCTTTGAAAAAGTTTATCTGCTAGATCATTCATCTCAGTAACAACGCTACTATCGCCATCTTCTTTACTCTTCCTTAAGAGATCAAATCTTTTCATTAAGTCATGGTTTTCATCAAGCATTTCTCTCCTTATTGGTACTATGATATTATGATATTTAGCACCTTTACCTGATTTTGCTTTTTTGGTACTTGGATCATTTTGAACCCATAAAGCTCTAGTTGTAATTAGGATTTCTTTATATATATTTCTATCTTCTTCTGTATAAATTTTAGGTTCTTTACTAGTTAATAATTGTGTTAAACCTGGAGTTGCTATGTATCTCTTCCCATCTATTATATAATCACCATTAACATCATTTTTAACTTCTTTATTTCCTATAAACCATTGACCTCCAGAATCATATAATCCAAAAGCTGTATCACCCATTTTTGATCCTTTTGTTGCTAACGATAATATTTGTGGAGTTTCTAATGCTAATTGTCTTGGTGTTATTCTAGTAATTTCAGATATTGCTTTTTGAGTAGTTGCAACACCTTTTTCTGTAACTTCAGATGCTTTTTGTTGACTTTCTGTTATAGGAGAAAACACTTTGGAAAACTCTCTTTTCATTTCAATATCTCCAAGTCTTTCACTAATATTATTCAATTGAATATTTCTTTTTGTTTCTAAATACTCATTAAACATTTGTTCTCTTTTTTTAGGATCTGTAATATTTAAGAACATTTTTAATAACTAATTTTAATTTTTAATTTTATACTTAATTCTATTGTTTTGATTCTTCTAAAAAGATTGTTAATTTATTTATTAAATCTTGTTTTTCATTTGTGTGATTCTCAATATTTTTCGCGGTAGTTATGCGATCATGATGTTTTATTGCTTCTTACATATCTCTAAATTTAATTTCTTCTTCTAAAATAAGTTTAAATTCTTCTTCAGATATTTTTCCATCTTCAAGTGATTTAGAAATATGATTATGAATTGTATTAAGTTTTGATTCTGATAAAATTAATATCTGTCTATGTTTATCAAGCTTTCTGTTGTAATCTTTTATTTATAAATTTTATTATAATACTTCCTGCTCCCATTCCTAATGCAGCAATTTCCATTCCTAAAACTATTGGAGCTGCAACAATTGTTGTTAATAATGTAACTCCTGTAACACCAAGACCTATTGAAGCAGTGGTTAAAATTGTATCAGTAGCATTTGTGGCAGATAATACTTTTGTATATTTTTTCAATGTCTTTCTTCTATCTTCTTTATTTTTTTCAAAACAATTTTGTATATCTAATATTTTTTGTATTCTATAACTGTTGGCTTCTATTGTATTTTCTGGAGGAGCTGTTGGAATTGGCGGATAAATTCTTTTCTCCATTTTTTAATAAATTAAAATAAAACATTAAGTAATGGAATATTTTTAACCAAATCACCTAGAAATCCACTACCATCATAAATATTTCCTTCTCTTGCTAAATATAAACCATCACCATAAGATTCTAATCCACTTCCTTTTATATGCGGTAAATAAAGATCTTTTCCATCAGATTCAATTTTACAAACACATCCTCCTCTGCTTAAATATAAACCATCCCCTACGGTAGGACGGAGTCCGTTCCCTATTAGTTTTTGAACCCCACTTGAAGCTAATCCTGTTAATGCACCAATACCTAATGATTTTGCTATAGCAGGAACAGCTGTTCTTAATAAAGGTAATACCATAGCAGCCAATGCGGGAAGAAAGCCTCCTTCAATCTTCATATTATATTTAATTTGTTTGCTACTCAGAGTAATATCAGCTCCTTTATTTTGAGAAAGTGCTTTTTCTAATTTATTTATTTGTCTTTGTGTTAATGCTAATACATCATTACCTATTTCTGTAATTCTAATAGTAACCGGTGTTTTATGTTTCAGAGCTTGTTGTATTTTATCTTTTTGATTGTCAGTAATATTTACTTTTACTTCTTGGTAAGCCATTTTTTAAGAGTAAAAATTATATCTCTCTTAAATGAAAACCTAACGTTATAGTTTCCCCTCGTAAGTTTAAAGTATCATTATTTTGATCTGTAATTTTTATCTTGAAATCTTTTATAGTTTTATTAGAAACAGGAAGATATATTGGGTTTGCTGGGTTCTTAATTATTTTATATCCAGGAGATACATTAGGAAAGAAACTATAAATTACGGGATACGTTTGACCATTTATTATGCTTCCTGTGATTATATTCAAATGAATTAAAATACTGTTAACACTAAGAATGTTTATAATATGTTCTGATTCATGAGTACCTGCACTGTACTCCTTAGAATTAAAACCAAGTAAACTAGCTAATGTATTTTTCTTTCTAAAACTTACTTTATAATTGGGTTTAATAGTTAAAATAGTTTTTAAAGTATTATTATTTGGAGTTATTGTTATTGGAGGATTTTCAGTATCTCCTATAAATTTTTGGATGGTTGCATTTAAAGCTTTTATTTCATAAGCACCTTCTGGTATTACCATTCTCAACCATGTTTTACCATTGTCTTTTGAATATTCAAATAGATGATTATCTTTACTAATATTAGGGAAAGAATAATATGTTTCTAAATTAATTAATGCAATCTCATAATTTTTATTTCTATCGAAGTTCTAACGGAGGATCAAATATAGTATTAAAGTCTGTTTTATTATCGGATACAATGATTTGTGTAGACCATTTATGTCTGGTATTTTTTTCTATTTTATTTAAAATTTCTTCCATTTTAAGAGAGTAAAGATTATAGTTCTCTGGAATTATCCTCTGGAAAATAAAAGGTGTCTAATTTATCTCTATATTTTCCATTATATTTATGACTAGAATTATCTATAACTAAGAATCCGTATGGTTTTTCCCAGCATATTTTACAAAGTTTTTTAAACTCTTCTAGTGACATATCAGTGCTCACATGATCATTGTAAATATGATTAAGATTTTTTGCATCTTGTTTGAATAAACATATGAAATTAGCATTTTCTCTGATAGTTTGTCTTGGTAATTTGAAATAATTTTGAGCTAAATAAAAACAATCAACATTACTATGTCTTCCCCTGACATAATAATCCTCACATTTGTTTTGTTTTTCTAATAAAAGATCATCAAATATCATTAGGTTTTTATCTGTAAATTTAAGATCTCTGGGGTCAGGAACTTCATTTGCATTTTCATAAAAACAACATTTTATTGGTGCTTTGTAGGAAACATATTGTTTACCTGCTTCTTGCAATATTTGATGTGGTGAAAAACTTTTACCTATTATATAATCTTTATTTTTAAATACTTGATGTAAAATTTCTTTTGGTAATCTTTGTTCAAATCCTGTTTTAATTATTTTATATTCTGGCTGAAAAAGAGATTTTCCAAAGACTTGAAGATTATCATAATCTAAGAAATCCTTTAGAAGTAGATTTAAAAGTAAATTAGTTTTTCCACAACCTGATTTACCAACAATTAAACCCTTTATACTTCTAGGTAGTAGAAAATTATTATTTCTGTTTGATGTGTTTTCATTCCATGAGAATTCTTCAATACTCATTTTTAATTATTTTAATTTGAGAACTATTGATTTATATATTTTAATTTGAGAACCACAGATTCATATTATAATCAGAGATGGACTTTTTTATATTAAAATCATTAATTCTTTTCTTTCCGAGATTTGTATTAAAATAAAAATCAGGAGTATATAATTTTTTACAGTATGTTCTTTGTATAAATAATATTGCTTTTATTTTTTTATAACTATAAATCCATAACTCTTTATATTTATACTTTAATAATAATTTAATTATTTCGGTATTTTTTTTATATATATATATATATATATATATATACAACATCTAATGGAGTTTCATTATCAATATTTTGTAAATTAATATCAATATCTTTATGAGCTAATAATAATTTAACTATTTTAATATTATTGTTATAACAAGCTGTATGCAATGAGGTTAGTAGATTACCATCTTGTAAATTAACATTAATATCTTTATGACTTAATAATAATCTAACTATTTCAATATTATCATATTCACAAGCAAGATGTAATGGTGCATCTTGTATATTAACAACATTATCATTATATCGTATAATAAAAATACTACTATTTTTTCTATTAACATCAATATCTTTATGATTTAATAATGCTTTAGCTATTTCAATATCACCATTAAAGCAAACTATATGTAGTGGTGTCTTTCTATCATTATCTTCTATATTAACATTTATATCTTTATGATCTAATAATAATTTAACAACTTCAATATTTTGATATGCACAAGCATGATGTAATGGTGTATGTCCATCATGATCTTTTATATTAACATTAATATCTTTATGATCTAATAATAGTTTAACTACTTCAATATCAATACTTTTACAAGAATCAGATAAATTAAAAGAATTGATTAAATCATAAAGTTCATCATCTACTTTATTTATTTTATAATAAAATAAAACATCATTAAAAATCTTGGGATTTTCTTCGACCATTTTTTAGGAAAACATTTTTAATATACATTTTTATATTTTTTCTGATAATCGGGATTTCTAATAATAAAATCTTGATATGCTTGTTTATATTTTTCTTTGTTATTTATATAATACATTTGCTTTTGTGGTTTAATACATTCTTTACAACGAGCTTTACGACCATCTTTAACTTTACTTTCTTTTGAAAAGTCTGTTAAAGATTTTGTTTGAAAACACATTGAACAAGTTTTCTGTAGTTCCATTTTTATATATGTAATTTTTAGATATATAATGATTTTATTATTGTTTATTAAAGACGAATATTATTATTTTTTATTTGCTGTATTTATAATTTCTCATTATCAAAATCATTTCGGGAATTTCCGACTTGAGTGGTGGAGTTCAAAATTATTATTATTTCATATTATTATATTAATATTATATTAGTATTTTTATTATATTATTAACTCAACCAAACATAAACTGTTTCACATATAAAAGTAGTGCTTTTTCACATATAATAATATGTATAAATTAGGAGTTTAGCAAACATGCTTTTTTAAAAAAAATAATTTGTTTATTTTTTCGAGATATTTTTTTTTCGAGATATTTTTTTTGGTATAAATTAGAGAGTTTAGCAAACATACTTTTTTAAAATAATAATTTTTTTTTTTTTTTTTCAAATATGGATTATTTTAGGCAAAAGTTACTTAAAAGATGTTGTTTCTACAAAACAATAGGGTGATAATAGCGTTTTGAAAATTATTATTTTTTTTTTTAAAGTAGGTGTTTTGATCCCCCGTATTACTACACTACTCCTGTACACCTTGAGTTAGAAGGCGGGAAAGAAGTACTTGTCCCACTGTTTACATGGGACAGCGAGGAGCATTTTGGCTGATATTCACTGGCACAGGAACGGAGCATTATAGGATGATCGTGAAGTTGGAACTACAACTAACGACTAAGGAAGTAATGATGAATACATTATTGCACGCGTGTTCCGTCATGATGTCACGTGACCTATAGCGAATCCCCGAAGACGTCCGATGTTTGCCATTGATCATCGAAGCATGCGAGATTAACTGAACTGGAACCGACAGCACCGTGACTACAGATGGGCATGTGATCTTAGTGGGAGTCATCAGGTAGGGGTTTCCTGATTCCAGGTGTGTTCATTGAATTTTTACATACATTGACATGTCGCATGTTTTCTTGTATCAGTTGAGCGTAGATGTATACATCCGTACTTTTATATGCGATTGTAGCATGGGCAATAACAGACAGACGGACGGACAGACAGACAGACAGACAGACAGACGGACGGGCGCGCGGGCGGGCTGGCGGACGGACGGACAGACGGACAGACAGACAGCGTAGATGTATACATACGTACTTTTATATGCGATTGTAGCACGGGCAATAACAGACAGACGGACGGACAGACAGACGGACGTACGGACGGACGGACAGACAGACAGACAAACGGACGGACGGGCGCGCGGGCGGGCTGGCGATTTGGTGTCAAACCAAGAGGTAAACTAGGGTATGCCTACCCAGCATGTGAAGACAGGATTCGGCAGACTGCGCGAAAGAAATCATTCCTGATTCAACGGGCAAGACGGCGTTTACCTGCAAAGCGTTGTGGAACGTAATGAGCACGGCAAGGCACGTAGAGCGCCCTGGTCATCCACTGCACCTGTATTCGTCTCCAATCGTCTCGACTTGTCTTGCCACTGGACTCAGGCGAGAGAGTGAGGTCGACGAATTGCGCAACTCTTCCTCACTTTAATCCACGTCATCGCGCAAGTCATTCTTCATCCAACGTCACATATCACCTTCAAGCCCTGTGGCGATGGGCGAGCGGCAAAGCGGCAGGCGTGGGTACGCTGGCAGCCGTAGTCGCAGACCTGCACACAGGCGGCTCAGGCCATATGGTCGTCTTCTACTGACCGGAGCAGCAGTGGGATTCGGCAGCCCCCTGAGCGACTGAGCAGCCCTCTATAGGAACACACTGCTCACCTCCATAGCATGAGGAAGGGGCTAGAAAAGGTGCCCTAAACATTGTCTGCTTCATCACTACCTAACCAGCGAGCCGCGGTTGGTGGGTACCCTAACTGCGGTCGACATACAAAGAAAAATAAAACAAGCAAAGCTAAAAGAGTAAACCATAATCCCTTAACAATTAGAACTTGAAATGTACGCACCCTACTTGACAGAGACGGAGCGTCGGGTCCAGAGAGACGAACAGCACTGATTGGGAGAGAGCTGGGCAGGTACAACATCGAAATTGCAGCCTTGAGCGAGACACGACTTGCAGAAGAAGGCCAAATCTGTGAAATTGGTGCCGGCTACACATTTTTCTGGAGTGGAAGGAAAAGCGAGGAAAGACGCCAATCCGGTGTGGGATTTGCCATTAAGTCGGCCCTGGTCGGCAAATTAGCTGGATTTCCAAAGGTTATAAACGACAGGCTCATGACCATGAAGTTGCCTCTGCTGAATGGAAGGAAGCACGCAAAATTGTGAGTGTCTACGCACCATCTATGACCAACGAAGATGATGTCAAGAACAAGTTCTATGAGGACCTGCACAATGTATTAACATCTGTTCCCAAAGGAGACAAACTTATACTCCTTGGGGATTTCAATGCCAGAGTAGGCACGGACACGACCTCTTGGAGTGGCATTATTGGAAAGCATGGAGTCGGAAATTGTAACAGCAATGGACTCCGCCTCCTTCAGACATGTGCCGAACATGATCTCCTGATTACGAACACAATTTTCCGTCTCCCCATGAGAAATAGGACATCGTGGATGCACCCTCGCTCGAAACACTGGCACCTCATTGACTATGTCATCGTCAGGAGGAGTGACAGACAAGACGTTCGAGTGACAAAATCCATGTGTGGTGCCGAATGTTGGACAGACCATCGTCTCATTGTCTCGAAAATGAACATCCACATCAGGCCACCACGGCGTCCTTAAGGGGCGAAAATGCAAACAAAGCTAAATGTCACCCGCCTAAACAGCAAGAAAATGCAGCAGTCGTTTGAAAATATGCTGGAAGACCGCCTTCGTCTGGATGACCGCAGTCGTTAGTTGTAGTTCCAACTTCACGGTCATCCTATAATGCTCCGTTCCTGTGCCAGTGAATATCAGCCAAAATGCTCCTCGCTGTCCCATGTAAACAGTGGGACAAGTACTTCTTTCCCGCCTTCTAACTCAAGGTGTACAGGAATGCTAGATTGTAATGTTGGCCTAATATCACACACACACACACACACACACACACACACACACACACACAGAGAGAGAGAGAGAGAGAGAGAGAGAGAGAGAGAGAGAGAGAGAGGCAGACAGAGAAACACAGACACGCACTATAAAGATTTGTTCTAACCAATGTTGATGACGTCTATGAGCACTGCCTTAGACATGATTTCTTGAACAGTCAAGTGAAGGAACCTGTTACACGCTGTAGGCGCGTAGGGTAGATGGTGACCAACTATAGTGATAGACCAGCCGGCACTCCGTGGGTGGTGTGACCACCTATAATGTCCAAGATCTTTCCCGGCACCCACTTCATGCGTGGAGCCAGGTCTATTTTAAACACCCACCCCGATGCGGTTTCAAGCCCATAACCACTGTGCCAGCAGCGAGCTTCTAGCTACTACGCTACCACTTTCCCCAAAATAGTTAGCTGTACGTCTCTTACAGGACGTCGTCATCAACCCCACGAAGTTTTGAGTGTTTGTGATTTTCAAGACATTTTTACTATCAGTAGTTTGCCATAGCTCCCTGAACGGCCGACACTCATACAGTTGAGAAAATCAATGCAAATCGAACCCGGTAAGCCGGGATTGTAAAGCTGCGTTCGCAAGTCCTAAGCCCCTTGCGCCGACCTTTGGACAGCAGTGTGGGTTAATACCCGTTCTACGACACAAGCCACCGGCGGTCAGTCTCATACTGTCCCTTGACCTGTTTAGCATAATTACAAGAAAGCCTGCTCAGAGATATCGAAGCTACATCAGGGTTCGACATCGGAGACAAAACATTAACAGTCATGCAGATGATACATTCCTAAAGGCAGAGGACTAAACAGCTGGAGAATCTGTTTGATAAAGTAAACATTAAAAGCCAACTAAACGATCTAGAAATTAGCGCAGACAATTGTCAATTATTTCCAATTTAAAAAAAAGAAAGTCCTGCAACTGACATTCATTTAAACAGTGAACAGTTGACTTGAGATTGTTGTTATTATCTGACTTGAGATTGTTGTTATTATCTGACTTGAGATTGTTGTTATTATCTGACTTGAGATTGTTGTTATTATCTGACTTGAGATTGTTGTTATTATCTGACTTGAGAATGTTGTTATTATCTGACTTGAGATTGTTGTTATTATCTGACTTGAGATTGTTGTTATTATCTGACTTGAGAATGTTGTTATTATCTGACTTGAGAGTGTTGTTATTATCTGACTTGAGATTGTTGTTATTATCTGACTTGAGATTGTTGTTATTATCTGACTTGAGAATGTTGTTATTATCTGACTTGAGAATTGTTGTTATTATCTGACTTGAGATAGTTGTTATTATCTGACTTGAGATTGTTGTTATTATCTGACTTGAGATTGTTGTTATTATCTGACTTGAAATTGTTGTTATTATCTGACTTGAGATTGTTGTTATTATCTGACTTGAGATTGTTGTTATTATCTGACTTGAGATTGTTGTTATTATCTGACTTGAGATTGTTGTTATTATCTGACTTGAGATTGTTGTTATTATCTGACTTGAGAATGTTGTTATTATCTGACTTGAGATTGTTGTTATTATCTGACTTGAGAATGTTGTTATTATCTGACTTGAGATTGTTGTTATTATCTGACTTGAGAATGTTGTTATTATCTGACTTGAGAATGTTGTTATTATCTGACTTGAAATTGTTGTTATTATCTGACTTGAAATTGTTATTATCTGACTTGAGATTGTTGTTATTATCTGACTTGAGATTGTTGTTATTATCTGACTTGAGATTGTTGTTATTATCTGACTTGAGATTGTTGTTATTATCTGTCATGAGATTGTTGTTATTACCTGACTTAAGATTGTTGTTATTATCTGACTTCATAATTTTCTTATTATCTGACTTGAGATTGTTGTTATTATCTGACATGAGATTGTTGTTATTATCTGACTTGAGAGTGTTGTTATTATCTGACTTGAGATTGTTGTTATTATCTGACTTCATAATATTCTTATTATCTGACTTGAGATTGTTGTTATTATCTGACTTGAGATTGTTGTTATTATCTGACTTGAGATGTTGTTATTATCTGACTTGAGAATTGTTGTTATTATCTGACTTGAGATTGTTGTTATTATCTGACTATGAGATTGTTGTTATTATCTGACTTGAGATTGTTGTTATTATCTGACTTGAGAGTGTTGTTATTATCTGACTTGAGATTGTTGTTATTATCTGACTTGAGAGTGTTGTTATTATCTGACTTGAGATTGTTGTTATTATCTGACTTGAGATTGTTGTTATTATCTGACTTGAGAATGTTGTTATTATCTGACTTGAGAATGTTGTTATTATCTGACTTGAGATTGTTGTTATTATCTGACTTGAGAATGTTGTTATTATCTGACTTGAGATTGTTGTTATTATCTGACTTGAGATTGTTGTTATTATCTGACTTGAGAGTGTTGTTATTATCTGACTTGAGATTGTTGTTATTATCTGACTTGAGAGTGTTGTTATTATCTGACTTGAGAGTGTTGTTATTATCTGACTTGAGAGTGTTGTTATTATCTGACTTGAGAGTGTTGTTATTATCTGACTTGAGATTGTTGTTATTACCTGACATGAGATTGTTGTTATTATCTGACTTGAGAGTGTTGTTACTATCTGACTTGAGAGTGTTGTTATTATCTGACTTGAGATTGTTGTTATTATCTGACTTGAGATTGTTGTTATTATCTGACTTGAGATTGTTGTTATTATCTGACTTGAGAGTGTTGTTATTATCTGACATGAGATTGTTGTTATTATCTGACTTGAGATTGTTGTTATTATCTGACTTCATAATATTCTTATTATCTGACTTGAGATTGTTGTTATTATCTGACTTGAGAGTGTTGTTATTATCTGACTTGAGATTGTTGTTATTATCTGACTTGAGATTGTTGTTATTATCTGACTTGAGAATGTTCTTATTATCTGACTTGAGATTGTTGTTATTATCTGACTTGAGATTGTTGTTATTATCTGACTTGAGAATGTTGTTATTATCTGACTTGAGATTGTTGTTATTATCTGACTTCAGAATATTGTTATTATCTGACTTGAGATTGTTGTTATTATCTGACTTGAGATTGTTGTTATTATCTGACTTCAGAATGTTGTTATTATCTGACTTGAGATTGTTGTTATTATCTGACTTCAGAATATTGTTATTATCTGACTTGAGAATGTTGTTATTATCTGACTTGAGAATGTTGTTATTATCTGACTTGAGAATGTTGTTATTATCTGACTTGAGAAGTGTTGTTATTATCTGACGTGAGATTGTTGTTATTATCTGACTTGAGAGGAGTTCAGCATGGCCCAATGGATAAGAGTTCTCAATCTTAAACATCCGGTGTGCTGATGATGATATCGCGAGTTCAACCCTTACACTTGTCAGTTGGACCAAAATGTTTTCTTGTCCTTGACTTGGGGACGTAAATTACAAGTACCTCTGAAGTCTGAGTGGATTTGCCTGATGGCGGGGGACACTGGTAATAGGGAAAGCTAATCCAGGCACAAAATTCAGTCTAATGTTACTAGTAGTAGCGTGTATGGACTATGCTTGATTTCAAAGCGAGCTGACCGCAAAATAAAAACAAATAAAAAATTAAAAATAAAAACTGATTTGAGATTATTTTCATAGGTCTCCGGACATGTCCGATGGAGCTACGTTCTTCTCAGTAATAAGTCCATCAGCGTAGAGTGACAAACCGTTACCGTTTGACGTTGACTGGCAAAACTCCTCGCATGATTGGTTGGCTGCTTCTTCCTAGCCACGCCCACCGATCTTAAATCCGAACATTTGCAATCTGACGGTTGAGCCAATCGATTCAGATGAGCGTCTTCATTTCGGCCGGTCTCATTAAGAGTTTGAATAACGAAGATACAAACAACTGATTGCACGATTTATTGCCTGACACATATCACTGCATCTCGTCAGGTACATACTGCAGAAATCAAGCAATATAAAGTAATTAGATAATTCCTTCAAGCTTAAATATACACATATTCTCACAGTAATGTCAATTGTCTACCACGATAATTTTAAACTGACTATCATGTCTTTCTGTTTTCACAAAACTGGATAATGCAGATTAATGGTGATCGCTTCTGCCACCTTTAACGTGCGACTATTTGTAAGTTAAACAACATTAGAAACGCATTGTCCCTGCCAATCACGTGACCGGTTTCCAAAATGTGCTGTCCAATCGATGACGTAGAGGTTTGTGGTGTGTCGGCTTGGTCAAGGTTCTTATAGTCTTTGTGTATTATGCTGTCAATCCAATTGGGTTCGACCACCTTGTTATTTAACTGCATCTCTGTTCTGCCGATGTTGGTTGACTGGCACCTGCATGTAAATTGATCAATACAATTTGATGTGGTGTACAGAGGGACAGGTTCTTTTACTGCTGGGGTGGGAATAGGTGTGGTTCTGTATCTAACAACTGGAGTTGCACCACAGAATGTTCGACCGACTGCTGTAATGAACCGGTCCTGTAGACGTTGCATTACTTCATCCCTTGCGTTTAGGGACTGATGTTTCGTCGGGTTTTGGTTTCTGCTGTTGGCAGTGGCGCTTTATAAATCCATTGGGGTACCCATTCAAGTGTAAAACATTCTTCAGAGTGTCAAATTCCTCTGTCAATGTGTCATGGGTGCATATCTTCTTGACTCAGCCAAACAGGATTCGTACTAAGCCACGTTTTTACTGGAAGGGTGCAAAGCTGTGGACATATAAGTATTGGCCAGTCCATGTTTCTTTGCAGTACACTAATCTTTGAATTGTGCCGTCTGCTCGACGTCTCATTAGAATATCTAGGAATGGCAACGCTTCGTTGTGTTCGCATTACATAGACAGAGAGATGTTCTTATGCGTCTGGTTCATTATGGCCTGGAACGATGTTGCTTGCAGCTCGTCTGTGGTGATGATTATTATATCGTCCACATAACGACGGTAAAAGACCAAGTGTTTAATGTCTGAAGATCTCTTTTCTTCTAAATGTGCCATGAAGATGTCCGCTAGAATACGACCAAGAGGGCTCCTCATGGCCAACCCGTCAATTTGGCAGTATGAATATTTTTTAAAGAAAATTGAATTTTAAGTTGGCGGTACATAGTAATAATAGCCTCTCCAGAATAGATGTCGGTATTGCCATGAGATGAATTACGCGAAACACAGCAGGTGTGTCGAGTCGTGGAAACTAGAGAGATATTGGTGACACACAGTTGGAAAAACACAAGCTAGCGCCGCTAGCATTGGTGGGCGGAGCTAATGCGTCACGTGACGGCGCCCATGCGAAAGCCGAAAAGCAGTGTGCTTGATTTTGAGTAGGCGATGGGACGTGACAAGGAGACGATCGAGTTGCAGAATTGAAACAGTATTTGAGTGTTCGAAAGGATTCCAAGGAATCCGAAACATCTGAGATGCAGTTGTGTGAAGATTGTGTCGATGGTGAACGACAGCAATGATGGAGCAACGCACAGAAGCTGTCGCTTGATGAACACAAACGTGATGGCTAGACAGCTGGCCCTGGTGTAACAACATGTCAACAAGAATGGCCGGCAGATGCACGCCGTGACCAGAGCTGGCGGTTACGACATTGTCGTAATAATGTGTAATAATGTACTAATATACAATATATATTATATATGTACATATATAATACTGCGTAATAATGTGTTAACTGGTAACTGAGTGAATAGATAAGATGTATGCTGTCAGACAGATCTGATGTAGACATGGATAGTCATCAGACGATTAAATGAGCAAGACATTAGATATTGATGGCAGACGGTGTGCTGTGCATAGGCAGAACGTGTAACGGTAGGATCCGGCGGTCTGTGCCAGACCCGTGTAGTACTGCGGCGCAATAAAGATGCTTGTATTGTTTAAGGACGCGACTGACTTGTCTGTTGTGTGCATCTGAGATCTGAGAGTGATACAGGATTTGTACGAGCCCAAGATAACCACTAAACCTAGACAATCCAAGATGGCGGACATTGGGCATTGACGTAGGCACGTGGCCCAAGTGTGTCTGGAGTAGTCACTCACCACACAGACACGAGTTCGACTCTTGGCAGGTATTCTTAGTTTTAGTTGTTTGTCTTTAATGCGTTCACCTATTATTTTTACTGTCTCATATAATTGAGCGTTGGTGAATAGGGAGGCTATTTCCATAGATGCCATGTGTTGTTTATATATGTCCATTATATCCAATAATTCAACCAGTTCTAATCTTTTATAAAATTGTTTATAAATTTTAGAGACACTTATACGCGCTATGAAAAATGGATACTAATTTAAAATAATAATTAAAGTTTCTTTAAAAGTAATAGCTTTATTTTACATACATAAGAATGTTATAACCTATTTTTGCTTTTTTTTCGCCTTGATATGACATTTAATATGGTATCCTTATTTCGCCCCGCCACCCCGATTAACAAATACAAGAAAGTCTAAATGTTTGTCAGGCCCGTTAAAGGTCAAATTTTTCTTAGTGTAAGATTTTGTTTCATTCCCTTGGCTATTCCGTTTATTCTCTCTGAGCCGCTGTGGTGTCGAATGTGGCAAGCGTATTTCACTTACCGAGACATAGTTCTGCTAATTAATTGGTTTTCTCGAATGTTGATATCTGGTAGAATGACAATATTTCTCTTCTTCTGTTATGTCCGGTGATCTCAGAATTTTTCTATGAATTTAAATTCAACATCTTCAATTTTCTTCTTCCGTGATTGCATAATGGTTCTATATTATTCCATTATATTCTACATCACCAAATATGTAATCACTGGTGGTCAGTTTGTTTGTATAATTATTTTAATTATTATTATTTTATTTAATATTTGTTAAATGCAGACTTTTCTTTTCATGCATATCTTGATAGCCATCTGTATTACATAAATGCAAAACTTACTTTGTTAAAAGGCAAAGCAAAAAGTTCTTATATATAGGAGAACATTATAACGAAATATTGTAGTAAGTAAATGTCTGAACACGAGAATGTAGCCTAGTAGAGGGGGGCAATCTAATTAAACTGTAGCATGACAGCTTGTGAAAGAGAAATAACTCACAGCAGAACACTATGACATGTTTGCATGAATATTCTGAAAAGTAAGTGTAAATGATTGGATAGAACATCCATAAAATGAGTTTGTGAGGCATACTGCATTTCGTATGTGAGAAGCACTATCCAGTGCGGATGCCGCTACTGTTGCCAGTGGCGTCACCTCCAAATAAAACAGTACAGTTGGTGCAGGGGTATCAGATCGTGCAGAGGTATGGATGGGCTCATCAAGCAATCACAGCTGCATTACTCATCTAACTTCAAAGCTACTCTCTCTCTCTCTCTCTCTCTCTCTCTCTCTCTCTCTCTCTCTCTCTCTCTCTCTCTCTCTCTCTCTCTCTCTCTCTCTCTCTCTCTTTCTCTCTCGCGAGAGCGCACTATTGCCTATGCTGTTTATGAAGGGTTCCAAAACAGACAGGATACGGCGGTGACAGCACTCGATCTCAAGGACGCGTATAACAGAGTCAGATATGATATTTTGATGTACCCTGTCATGGAGAAGAGAGTCTGTTCTTGGTTGATGAACTGGATTGCAGCTGTTTTATATTCTAGTAGCGTGGCTTTCCGGCTGGTTTCATGGACCTGTGGGCCATGTATTACAGACCCTGGACTACCACGGGGATCAGCAATGTAACCTGTGTTTTTCTATGTGTATAAGAGCAAGATTTCAAGCCTCGAAGCACCAGGGTCTGGAAGGATACTAACATTTGCAGATGTTGTTCTCGCATACAGTGGTAAGAGAAATAACAACATAACAGTTATTTTAATGGACATTGCTAAAGGGAGTAAATATGTTTTATGTGATTTAATTTGTGGATTTAAATGGATGGTATGGAGGAATATCTTCAGCAGGGTTGATCCAGAACACCAAAGACCGAGATCTGTGGAGAGCCACAACCGTCTACGTCAGCTGGCAGAGCATTTGATGATGATGATGATGATGATGATGATGATGATGATGATGATGATGATGATGATGATGATGATGATGATGATGATGATGATGATGATTGAAATAATTGTAGTATTTATCATATTCTTTTATTACATTTTTATTGATATTAGCGTCGACTATGTGCAGCACAAGTAATAACAGAATAATTTTAAGTGACCCAAAAAAAAATCAATTCTGCGGCAGTTCTGCCTTTTGGCTAAGATGATCAAATGATAAAAAAGGGACCTGTGAGGCTAATGGGGCGGCTCTGGCCCCTGTGGGAAATGTGAGTCCTTATTTAAAAAAAAAAACACAAATTACGCAACAGCTGATTCTACTATCTGGTGAACCTGCAACAACACCAAGTTTTGTAATTAAATGTCTTTGTTTTGTGTCTCGTTAATTTGGGTTGGGATTTTGTAAGACAGAATCCGTAGGATAGATAGCCGTTCGTTCTTGTATACAGTGATTGTGCTGTGTCCACCTTAAGAGACAACGTTCATTTTGTATACATATATGAAACCTAACGTGAAGAACTGTTCTTTTCAGGAATATGCCGATTTCTCATTCTCATGGATGAACTGAACGTACAACATTGATATGAAATAAACTATGCTTTCTTATTTTTTTTTAAAAAAAACATTTGCACGAAATAACATCACATTAAAGGGTTCGCTGGCTGCTGAGGATGGGGACGGAGCGCTTAAGGGAATGTCCCGAATGCTGTGACGTCGGTTCCTAAATCAATCAATCAATCAATCAATCATGTAATTGCAAAAAGTAGAAAGGGACATAACTACACAACAGTTATTTCAAGGGACATTACTGAAAATGGCATGAATGTATTATGTGATTTCAATAATTGTAGTATTTATCTTAATCTTTTATAAATAAACTTCTTATAAAAATTAGCATCAATTATATGCAGAAAGAAAAAAAAATATGAATTATTTTAAGTAATCATCAAAGTATGGCAGTAATAATGGCTTTATTTTACAGTAATTTTATTTTGCATTGGAATTTTATATCTTACTTTTTGATTTCCCCTCTATACTACATGTAATATCCCCGTTCTTTACATTGAAGGCCCAGTATGATTATTATTTGGTAATTTTTGTCAGACCTGTAAAAGGTCGTAAATATAGATGCTTGTTTACTTTAAAAAAAAAAAAGAGGAAGGGGAAAAAAATGAATGAACCCTTACAAATAAGACCCCAAAAAAAAAAAAAAAATAAGCAAGGAGAAAAAGATAACCAACTCCTTTTACTTCTACTATTATTGAACATTGCATGTTGCAATTTATATGTACCTACTATGCTATGCTAACACCATTCCTAGGAAAATCATTCTAGCAAATGGAATCACAATTTTGGAAAGTGGGATCATTATTAGGGTTTCTGATCATGATTTTCAAATTGGCCATTTACTAATGTGATCACCACATATAGATAGGCCTTGAAAAAACAAATCTAACGGTACCTCAATGATGTTTGTATCTCAATTCTAAGTGGAGTTATTCAAATTTGAGTGTCATGACCTTTCACTAAAATTTTCTAAAAAATCCGCTCACTGAGTTGATTTTGACGCGGCCTAATCAGTGTTGAGGCCCAAATTGTCAAAATTTAACATTTTTTAAGAATATCTATTTAGTTCTTAAACGAACATCCTAGCAACCATACTTCGCTGCGATCAGGGTATCGAGGCCTAACTGGTCATGTCAACTATTTTTTCATATGACGTATGGTGACCTAATTAGCAAGTAAAGATGGCCGCTAATTAATTACTAATTCATTAATTACTCCGTGCATTCTTAATTTTAGCTTTAAAAAATTTTGAGATGTATATGGTTTTATGCGGAATGATGATACGGATCTAACGGTCACTTTGAATTGTTTGATAGTATGTGTTGTGGCCTAATTAGCAATTTAAAATGGCCGCTAATTAATTACTAACTCATAAATTAGGTTACGTTTTCTGAATTTTAGCTTTAAAAAATTTGAGATGTATATGGTTTTATGCGGAATGATGATACGAATCTAACGGTCACTTTGAATTGTTGATAGTATGTGGTGTGGCCTAATTAGCAATTTAAAATGGCCGCTAATTAATTACTAACTCATAAATTAGGTTACGTTTTCTGAATTTTAGCTTTAAAAAATTTGAGATGTATATGGTTTTATGCGGAATGATGATACGAATCTAACGGTCACTTTGAATTGTTGATAGTATGTGTTGTGGCCTAATTAGCAATTTAAAATGGCCGCTAATTAATTACTAACTCATAAATTAGGTTACGTTTTCTGAATTTTAGCTTTAAAAAATTTGAGATGTATATGGTTTTATGCGGAATGATGATACGGATCTAACGGTCACTTTGAATTTTTGATAGTATGTGTTGTGGCCTAATTAGCAATTTAAAATGGCCGCTAATTAATTACTAACTCATAAATTAGGTTACGTTTTCTGAATTTTAGCTTTAAAAAATTTGAGATGTATATGGTTTTATGCGGAATGATGATACGGAATCTAACGGTCACTTTGAATTGTTGATAGTATGTGTTGTGGCCTAATTAGCAATTTAAAATGGCCGCTAATTAATTACTAACTCATAAATTAGGTTACGTTTTCTGAATTTAGCTTTAAAAAATTTGAGATGTATATGGTTTTATGCGGAATGATGATACGGATCTAACGGTCACTTTGAATTTTTGATAGTATGTGTTGTGGCCTAATTAGCAATTTAAAATGGCCGCTAATAATTACTAACTCATAAATTAGGTTACGTTTTCTGAATTTTAGCTTTAAAAGATTTTGAGATGTATATGGTTTTATGCGGATTGTTGATACAGATCTAATGGTTTCTTTGAATTTTTGATAGTATGTGTTGTGGCCTAATTAGCAATTTAAAATGGTTACACATCATATTAAAAAAATGGATGACATGAGCAGTTAGGCCTCGAAGCCCCGGTCGTAGCGATGTATGGTTGCTAACATGTTTGTTTAAAAACAAAATTGTTACAATCAAATAATGCTAAATTTTGATATTTTAGCTTTCACTTTGACTCGGCCTCACCAAAATCAACTCAGTAAGCACCGATTATTATTGGTTATCACAAGTATATTATTGGGATAAATGGTTGTTATGAGGTTCGTTTAAAATGAGTAAATTTGCACACAAGTGTCAACAGATGAATATGTACTCATATAGTTTGCCGTTAATAATCTTTATTAATATTATGGTTACATTATATATGCAGCTTGACATCAGTTGATTCTGACAAGAGCCTGAAAAGAAAGAGGACAAAAAAGATTAGTAAAATGCTATAAAATAACATGAAGAAGTTATAAATTATTAATTGTTTATTTCAGATTTGCATCTAACTAGACAAACTACAGACAGACGGTGACGCTGTCATTGCGAAGAAAGGTTATGGTGCTTTTGCTTTGATCACAAGTAGCCTGACTATGGAAGTCATGCCATTAAGTAAAGCAATAACGTGGTTCGAGACACAGACAAGTAATGAATGAATTTACAACCACGGTCAGAATGCATGAACAGCAAATTAAAAGAGGTTTGGTAAACAAGAACAGTATGCAGAAAGTCAAAGAAGATTAATAAGCTGAGCATGTATGCACTGAATTGTTCGATGTGCAATGAGGATGATTTGTCGACTAACTAACTGTGAACTTTACATTTGAGGAGAAATGAACAAGAAATTAAAGATACTGTATATGTATTAAGACCGTGTCGCATTGTGTTATAACATGCTGGTATGGGAGCCGGTCGTTCTGAAAGCAATGGCAAACTACTGAACGCAACACTTGTCTAGTAAATCAACAGCAGCTGAAAAATGTTGGCGTTGACTGTAACGTACCATAAGGGATACGCAACAAAATATGTATTAAAAAACCTTTGATTTACAGTATAATAAATAGATATTAAAACTATAAAGGTAACTCAACTCACCGTAGAAATATGTCCATAATTAGAGACATACTACCTCTGTTGGCGACTGACCTGTCTTGGCATTCAATATCTCTTCTGTCTTCTTGTCTGAAAAGAGAAAAAAAAAAGATTACTAAATTTGGAAAACAAAAATGCTATAAAATAACATGAAGAATTTATAGTACATTATTAATTGTGAACTTTAAATATGAAGAGAAAAGAAAAGAAATTAAAGAAGCTGTATATTTATTTTTAAAATGTTTTATATTATAATAAATTGATCTTAAAATTATAAAGATAGATAACGAAGAAGTTATAAATTATTAACCGCACATTGAAAAAGAAGGCAACATTAATGATGCAGAAGATTGTGTTGTTGGTGTTTGTGGAATGTCTGGTTCCATGATCAGTGTCTCTGGTGGTCGCATTGTGTTGTAACGTGCTGGTATGGGAGCCGGTCGTTCAGAAAGCAATGGCAAACTACTGAACGTAACACTTGCCTAGTACATCAACAGCAGCTGAAAAATGTTGGTGTTGACTGCAACGTCCCCTAAGGGATACGCAACAAAATATTAATATGTATTAAAAACACCTTTGATTTACAGTATAATAAATAGATATTAAAACTATAAAGGTAAACTCAACTCACCGTAGAAACGTGTCCTTAATTAGAGAAATACTACCTCTGTTGGCGACTGATCTGTCTTGGCATTCAAGCTTCAGGTTCAAACACCGACAGATGCGATATCAGATGAGCATGATTTCTGTTTCTTGCCATGATAAATCTAATGAGAAATATAGAAAATAAAAGCAAAATAATGTGTTAATAAAAATTGCTGCAGATTTATAAAATGCAAATCTAATAGTTGGACTAGTCAGATTCATATACGCTGGGATGCCGATTTGTAAATTTTCACGATCATAAATAAATGGTGACTGTAACCAGATGGTCTCACAAAATATATTAATTTATATATTTTCTATACCTCGGCATAATTCATAATGAATCTTGTTAAAACACTATAGTTATGTGTAAAATTTGACACATAATTCATAAATGCACAATAAATAAATTCATATAACATAGACAAATAAAACTGTAAGGCAGTCAGTCCATTAAATTCAGCCATGGACCTGTGAAGGGGTTTGAAAACTGACTTGACTTTCCATCCAATATGTCACAACTCCGCCATTGTGAATCTCCGAGTCATGAAAAGTACCCACCCTGATCACACAAAACATTTTTATTTTACACCGCCTGGTTAACGAACCTTGTTGAAATTCTACAGTTATATAAATAAATGGGCACAGAATTCAAAAATGCAAAATAAAGTATAATGAAGACAATTCATATAATAGCATAGACAAATAAAACTGTAAAGTGTAAGGCAGTCAATGAAATTTTTCAGCCATGGACCTGTGAAGGGATTTGAAAAAACTGACTTGACTTTCATAAATTTTAAGTTATTTGGCATGATAAAAGCCAGAAAATAAATTATTTATAAAAGTTAAATGTGTATTGATATTCTGTTTAACTTTATGATTCTAACTCTCCTTGTTTTATTAACAAAAACTGAAATCCATCCAACATGTCACGACTCCGCCATTGGAATCTTCTGGTCATGAAAAGTAGTGTAAAGTACCCACACACTGATCACACACAACATTTTTGTTTTACACCGTCTGGTTAATGAACCTTATTGCAATTACACATTTATATGTAAAAATGAGCATACAATTCAAAAATGTGGGTTAAAGTACTATAAATTTGATAATAGACAAGGCAAACTATAAACTTCCTTACTTTGTGTCTTAAAAATCGACCTGTTCTCACGAATGAAAACGATTCAAGTGTTCTTTGCCATGCTAGGTGAGATTGACCTTTGAACCCTCGTTAAAGTTGTCATTCGCATTTTTTCATGCTAGAGTTTCGCACTTATCCTTTTGGAAACACGGCAAGGGAATTTTCATATACAGATCTTGCGGGCGCGCAGTAACCTTCTGCGCATCCAACGACCTTGAACTTTCCGAAAACGGCGTCCTTCGTTAGTAACGAAATACCTATCATTATCATAACTATTATTATCATTGCTGTTACTATCAGTACTGTTATCACCCTTAGTAGGTAAATGTTGGTCATCATTATTATTGAGGAGCAGCTGGCCGAGAGGCTACAACGCCGGACTCTCATTCGGGAGGCCCGGGTTCGATCCCTCGGTAAGGTGTCGGATTTTTGTCTGTCGGGGGCAAAAAGAAAATCCTAACCTGCACAGTTCGCGGCGACTGCATTAGCCAGGTGGCCTTTATTCCTCAGGCTCAAAGACCCCTCCGCCATACAATGCAAGGTACTATATTGGCAGTAAATGACAGTTTTTAAATGACAGAGCCGACAGGAGAGGGAGGCGGCAGAGGAAATAATATCGGTGCACTATCATCATGCTGTTGTTTCTGTAAGGTTTTACCCTACAACAAATTCAATGTAGAAAGTTAAAATTTATAAAATATTTGTATTTTTTGCGCACATGTCACCTACACGCCCACATGCAACGCTCTGTAAAAACACAAACAATACACTTTGCAACGATTTTAACACTCAATAAAAGTTTTTTTTTATGTAAAAGGTCGTAAGAGACGACGACCCCTTTGGCTTATATAATTAAGGTAATTAAGATATAATTATGGAGCTAGCACATTCTCTACGCGCGCCCCAGAGTGTAAATGGGCCATTTCTGCATTTAAAGAATAAAATAACAAGGGACATAAGAATAGTGTGATAAATAAGGGAAATAATTATAAATAAAAATATTTTTATGATTTCTCAAATTTATAGTCCAGTTATTTAAGTACATATAATTAATCTAAGATTTTAAAATAGCATGCACTTACAGAAATCTATTATTTCTGTACGCTATTTGAACGTTTTTTTATTTTAAGAAAACAGCTCAAATAATTTAAAGTATTTTATAATTGTAAATGATTCTCGTCCTCCAGTTTGGGGGTTGAAGTGTGGGGTTAACACAACATTCTTTGGTTTCTCTTCACAACGTATACAATTTTACAGTCTGATGGTTTAAGTCCCACATGGCGGTGTAAACTTGAGCTTTGATTCGGACAAGTGATTATGTGTTCATGCTGCTGTTTTCATGTAGTATTATTATCATGTAATATTATTCGAGTGACATTTTTCATGTACTAAAATAGTGAATTGACTTTCCTTGTGTGTCTTTTCGTTGGATCATCGAGTGAATTTATTGCGATAGCAAAAGTTTTTGAAATTCAAAATGGACTCTACTCAGGTGAGCCGTGTTATCGATGGAAGACTATTCAGTCAAGTATCCGCGTCTAACACCGATACTAACCAAGTTTCTGAGGTAAGCGTCGGCCTAGACTCCTTTGAGGAAGATGCCATGCACCTACCCAAAACGCTGGTTGTCTCGTTGAGAGGACCAGGAGCGGCCAGATCATGCGCCGAACTGGTGGGAAGTGCATTGGTCGGTCCCGGAGGTGTACCGATAAACGAACTCGGTGAGCTATATAGGTATGAAAACCCAACAAAATGGTTCTTTGCTGTTGTATCAGAGACACTTAACGAGCGTCTCCATGGGAAAACCATAACTTTAAAAAAACCCAGAATTGACAATAGAAATACAACAGGCAGAGAAAGAGAACAAGAGATTAACCTTACACTGGATTTTAGCAACAATGAAAGAAGAAGGTGTGAAGACAATAGTGAAAGAAATAACAGGCGACCCTGAGCCCGTGGTTTTCAGAATTAAAAACTCAGCAGGGAAATGGGGAGCCTTGGTACATCCTAAAGAAGGGCAAACCATACCCCACTATGTCAATATAACAGCAAAAGGAGGGCAGAAAATTCGGAATCATAGAATCCTGGTGACCATGCCAGGGCGGAGGACAGTCTGCCTGACATGCGGACAAGATTCACATTGGTCTAATAAATGTCCAACTAAGTCAACAAAGCCAACACCAACCATAAACAACCTAGTTGAGTTTCCAGCTCTGCCAGAACTGTTAAAAAGACAACCCACCCAGCCTGCCCCATCCACCCAGGCAAAATCGAAACAAACTACGTCCCTAAACCCTAGGCCCACCAATGACCTCGACCAAGGAAAAAGACCAAAAGGAGGAGGAGAAGTCCTCTATAAACGACAAAGAAACAGATACGACAGAGGTTTTCAAGGAAGTCACACATAACAAGCCTCTGCCAGAACTGTTAAAAAGACAATCCACCCAACATGTCCCACCAACCCAGGTAAAATTGAAACAAGCTACGAACCTAAACCCAGACCCACCAACAACCTCGACCAAGGAGAAAGACCATAAGGAGGAGGGGGGATCCTCTACAAACGACACAGAAGCAGATACGTGTCAAGATCTCACATCTGAGGTTGCGACGCGTTGTCTGTACCAACGCCAGGCAACATAACAACACGCAACCCTGAGTGATGTTAAACACTGCAGAGGGAATGCGGCGTCTTCGACGACGCCCGTATAGGCAGCCAAGCACAGCAACTGAGCAACGCTTAAACGACCGCTGGTTAACGGTACACCCCGTGAACCTTGCAGGGGTCACACCAGCGGACTTGAGCGCCGACTAGCGTGTAGAGCGAAAGGCTAGTCAGACCGGGTTAGGTGTTTGTATGAGCAGGTCGCATGAGTCTGCGAGTGGTTTTGAATCTGTCTTGAGAGCTAGCCTGTGCGACAGTGGGAGACTGGTTCGAACGCCTGAGTGTTTTGGCTTGTAAGTGATATGTACATTGATTGCATGTGTCCGTATGTATTATATTGATATTGTTCATGCCGTAATGATTGCTATGGATTGTCATTGCGCGATGTCTGTCGATAATGAATGCAGCGCGTAAATAAAGCTTGTAAATAACCGTTTCGGATATTCGCTTCGTGTGATTTGATAGTTTGATACTGCTTCACACTTGCCAGTAAACGAGCTACTTATCTTGCTCTACGCAAGACTCTGACAAGTGCGAACATGGGGGATTTTCGTCCGGGTTTTGAACTGAATGCGAACTTGTATATTTTTTTTTGTCCAAGTTGTTGAAGTGAAGATATCGATAGAAGTGCGTAAGTCATAGATTAGGGTAAAGTAACGGTTAAATAGTGTTGATTTCATTAAATTATAAGTGTGAAGACATTATTTGAAGCCAACCGAGGCGTCTTCAGACTTATCGCCAAATTCAACCAATTTTGTACCTAAAATCCAAAATGGCGGCCGTGCCCTTGAATGACATTGAGTAGGGTTAGTGTGAGCGTGAAAGTTGTTGATTGTGGTAACGACTAACAATAATACTTGACAGCATACAAACCTATACAGACTTCAGTGACATTACACACACCATACATTTACAAACGTTCTAATTTCGTTTAGATTAAAAAGTACAGGTTTTTTTTTTTTTTAGTCAACTTTACCTGAGCCTTGTGAACTTCAAAAATTTTTTGTGCGTCAACCCGAAGGACGTTCTAGTGTGATTTCGAGCACCACGGAACAGCACATTGCCCAAGGATTACTTGAGTATAAAATTTTTTTAATTCCTCTTTATACTTTCGTTAGTCTGGCTTTAAACATCAACTGTGCTAGAAATTTTTGTAAATTACTAACATCATAAATTTTGTTGATATTTATTTCATCATACGTATTGTTCATCATGTCTTCGTTAAACGATTTCATTGAAATGGGTTTGAAAATGAATATGTCTGGTGAGGGATTGAGAGCATGGAGTGAAAGTAAATATGCAGAATATCTCATAAAACAGGAACAAATTAGTGAGAGGGATGAGAGAGCTGCCGAAAGGGCCTTAAAGCTTCAGCAGGCACAATCAGAAGCTGCTCTAAAACAGTCAGAAGCGGCAGTGAGACAAGCTGAGATCTTAGCCCAAAGTAAGAAAGAAGATTCAAAACAATGTTTTCCCGTAGTGAATTTGAATAACGAAGACACAAACAATAGATTGCACGATTTATTGCCTGGCATATTTCGCTGCATCTCGTCAGGTACATACTGCAGAACTCACACAACTTACGTGAAATTAACTAGATAAATCCTTCAAGTTGAAATATACACAATTTCGCACAGTAATGTCGATTGTCTACCACGGTAATTTTAAGCTGACTAACATGTCTTTCTGTTTACACAATTCTGGCTTGCGTTGATAGATCATAATTGCTTCTGCAAATTTTAACAAGCGAGTATTCTGTGTTCTAAACAACACGCGAAATGCAGTCTCTCTGGACACAACATGGCGACTGGCGACAATGTGCCTGCCGATTGAAGACGCCGGGAGCTTCCGGTGTGTCGGCTCCTCGTGGCTATCATCTCCTGTGTGTTGTATCTTGTTGACCCATTGAGGTATGTGTTCTGCCACCCGTTTGTTAAGCTGTCTCTCCGTTCGGCCAATGTAAACGGCCTGGCATCTACATGTGAATTGGTAAATACAATTGTTTGTGGCGTACAGAGGAACAGGCTCTTTGACTGTTGGTGTAGGAATGGGTACGGTTTTACATCTAATGACTGGAGTTGCCGCACAGAATGTTCGACCTACTGCTGTAGTAAGCCGGTCTTGTAGACGTTGCATTACGTCATCCCCTCGAAAGGTTAGCTGGATGAATACCTTGAGTTTAGGGACTGTAGTTACGTCTGCTTTGGGTTTGGGCTGTTGGCAATGGCGCTTTATAAATCCTGTGGAGTACCCATTCAGGTTTAAGACATTCTTCAGAGTTTCAAATTCCTCTGTCAGTGTGTCCTGGGTGCATATCTTTCTAGCACGGTCAAACAAGGTCCGTACTAAGCCCCGTTTGTACTGGACAGGTGTGAAGCTCTGAAAATTTAGGTATTGGCCAGTCCATGTTTCTTTGCGATACACCGATCTTTGAATTGTGCCGTCTGCTCTACGTCTCATTAGAATATCTAGGAACGGTAACGCTTCGTTGTGTTCGTGTTCCATAGATAGAGAGATGTTTTTATGCGTCTTGTTCATTGTGGCCTGAAACGATGTTGCTTGTAGCTCGTCTGTGGTGATGATTAGTATATCGTCCACATAACGCCGGTAAAAGGCCAAGTTGTTGATGTCTGAGGATCTCTTTTCTTCTAAGTGTGCCATGAAGATGTCCGCTAGAATAGGACCAAGAGGACTCCCCATGGCCACTCCGTCAATTTGGCGGTATGACTTAGTTTGAAAATTGAATTGGATGTTGGCGGTACATAGTAGTAGTAGCCTCTCCAGAATAGGTGTTGGTATGCCTAATTTTAGTTTTTTGTCTTCAATGCGTTCCCTTATTATTTTCACTGTCTCCTCTAATGGAACGTTAGTGAATAGGGAGGCTATATCCATGGATGCCATGTGTTTGTTATTTATGTCCATAGTATCCAATAATTCCACCAGTTGGAATGTATCTCTGAGTATTTTTGGATCGAAGGACTGTCGTACTGGCTTTAACATTTCGGCTAACCATCTCGCCATTCGGTGTTGTGCAGAGTTAACCATGGACAGGATAGGTCTTAGCGGGATGCCGGGCTTGTGAAGTTTGGGTAGACCGTACATCTGAGGAGTGTGCGAGCCACGTGGTGTGAGCGTTTTTGCAGTGGCCTCACTGATGAGTCCCGCATTCACAAGTGACTGGATCTCTTTCCTCATTATAGCATCCAGGTCCTCCGACTTGTTTACTTTTTGATCTATCCTGAATTTGGATTCGTCTGACAATATTACATCCATTTTTCTCTGGTAATCTGACATGTCCATCAGTACTGTACCGCTCCCTTTGTCAGGTTTCAGTATGACGAGGGTTTTGTTAGCCTTTAACGCTTTTAAGGCAGTAAGGTGTTCGTTGGTCAGCGGACACGTCTGTTTAGAGGGTGTTGTGCGATACTGGTGTTCTAAATCTACCAGTTTGGCCTTCAGCCACCCGACCGACTCAGCAGAGGTAGGTGATAACTTGGAGACTTGATCAAACAACATTTCAAACTGTGCTTGCGACTCAACACGATTGATGTGTTTAGGCTTTATGCATAATTTTAATCCGTATGCAAGGGCCTCTGTTTCAATGTTGTTGAGTACGTATGACGATAAGTTCCTCACATACTTCTCTGGGTTGTCTAGTACTGACGTTGTTACCTTTTCAGTGCTCAGTGATTTGTTGAGGCGAGCATTCTCTGCGATTTTCACCTTGTACACTGCTTCTGTACAGAATTTAGTGAACTTCAAGTAGCCATACAAGCTCAATTCTTGGGTGACGTAGTAGGCAGAACTGTGTGTGCGCTTCAAGTTGGCCAGCTTGGACTGGGTTTCTTCTATCTGGTTTTTTGTCAGTCGTCTCAGGTTTTTTCTTGTCGGACATATTCTGTCCGTCCTCAGAGATCTGAAATACCGGTGAGGAAATATCCCCGTCCTTAGGCATTCCTCGAGAAATCTCAATCGACAATCCTGTAGCGATATTTTACACTTCAGCTTGAGTAATCCATCTAATCGCTTCACAGTTGGTAATGGGAGGCGACGTTTGAGAAATTCAAAACAATGTTTTCCCGTAGTGAATTTGAATAACGAAGACACAAACAATAGATTGCACGATTTATTGCCTGGCATATTTCGCTGCATCTCGTCAGGTACATACTGCAGAACTCACACAACTTACGTGAAATTAACTAGATAAATCCTTCAAGTTGAAATATACACAATTTCGCACAGTAATGTCGATTGTCTACCACGGTAATTTTAAGCTGACTAACATGTCTTTCTGTTTACACAATTCTGGCTTGCGTTGATAGATCATAATTGCTTCTGCAAATTTTAACAAGCGAGTATTCTGTGTTCTAAACAACACGCGAAATGCAGTCTCTCTGGACACAACATGACGACTGGCGACAATGTGCCTGCCGATTGAAGACGCCGGGAGCTTCCGGTGTGTCGGCTCCTCGTGGCTATCATCTCCTGTGTGTTGTATCTTGTTGACCCATTGAGGTATGTGTTCTGCCACCCGTTTGTTAAGCTGTCTCTCCGTTCGGCCAATGTAAACGGCCTGGCATCTACATGTGAATTGGTAAATACAATTGTTTGTGGCGTACAGAGGAACAGGCTCTTTGACTGTTGGTGTAGGAATGGGTACGGTTTTACATCTAATGACTGGAGTTGCCGCACAGAATGTTCGACCTACTGCTGTAGTAAGCCGGTCTTGTAGACGTTGCATTACGTCATCCCCTCGAAAGGTTAGCTGGATGAATACCTTGAGTTTAGGGACTGTAGTTACGTCTGCTTTGGGTTTGGGCTGTTGGCAATGGCGCTTTATAAATCCTGTGGAGTACCCATTCAGGTTTAAGACATTCTTCAGAGTTTCAAATTCCTCTGTCAGTGTGTCCTGGGTGCATATCTTTCTAGCACGGTCAAACAAGGTCCGTACTAAGCCCCGTTTGTACTGGACAGGTGTGAAGCTCTGAAAATTTAGGTATTGGCCAGTCCATGTTTCTTTGCGATACACCGATCTTTGAATTGTGCCGTCTGCTCTACGTCTCATTAGAATATCTAGGAACGGTAACGCTTCGTTGTGTTCGTGTTCCATAGATAGAGAGATGTTTTTATGCGTCTTGTTCATTGTGGCCTGAAACGATGTTGCTTGTAGCTCGTCTGTGGTGATGATTAGTATATCGTCCACATAACGCCGGTAAAAGGCCAAGTTGTTGATGTCTGAGGATCTCTTTTCTTCTAAGTGTGCCATGAAGATGTCCGCTAGAATAGGACCAAGAGGACTCCCCATGGCCACTCCGTCAATTTGGCGGTATGACTTAGTTTGAAAATTGAATTGGATGTTGGCGGTACATAGTAGTAGTAGCCTCTCCAGAATAGGTGTTGGTATGCCTAATTTTAGTTTTTTGTCTTCAATGCGTTCCCTTATTATTTTCACTGTCTCCTCTAATGGAACGTTAGTGAATAGGGAGGCTATATCCATGGATGCCATGTGTTTGTTATTTATGTCCATAGTATCCAATAATTCCACCAGTTGGAATGTATCTCTGAGTATTTTTGGATCGAAGGACTGTCGTACTGGATTTAACATTTCGGCTACCTGTTAGACAATCGACATTACTGTGCGAAATTGTGTATATTTCAACTTGAAGGATTTATCTAGTTAATTTCACGTAAGTTGTGTGAGTTCTGCAGTATGTACCTGACGAGATGCAGCGAAATATGCCAGGCAATAAATCGTATTGTTTGTGTCTTCGTTATTCAAATTCACTACGGGAAAACATTGTTTTGAATTTCTCAAACGTCGCCTCCCATTACCAACTGTGAAGCGATTGGATGGATTACTCAAGCTGAAGTGTAAAATATCGCTACAGGATTGTCGATTGAGATTTCTCGAGGAATGCCTAAGGACGGGGATATTTCCTCACCGGTATTTCAGATCTCTGAGGACGGACAGAATATGTCCGACAAGAAAAAACCTGAGACGACTGACAAAAAACCAGATAGAAGAAACCCAGTCCAAGCTGGCCAACTTGAAGCGCACACACAGTTCTGCCTACTACGTCACCCAAGAATTGAGCTTGTATGGCTACTTGAAGTTCACTAAATTCTGTACAGAAGCAGTGTACAAGGTGAAAATCGCAGAGAATGCTCGCCTCAACAAATCACTGAGCACTGAAAAGGTAACAACGTCAGTACTAGACAACCCAGAGATGTATGTGAGGAACTTATCGTCATACGTACTCAACAACATTGAAACAGAGGCCCTTGCATACGGATTAAAATTATGCATAAAGCCTAAACACATCAATCGTGTTGAGTCGCAAGCACAGTTTGAAATGTTGTTTGATCAAGTCTCCAAGTTATCACCTACCTCTGCTGAGTCGGTCGGGTGGCTGAAGGCCAAACTGGTAGATTTAGAACACCAGTATCGCACAACACCCTCTAAACAGACGTGTCCGCTGACCAACGAACACCTTACTGCCTTAAAAGCGTTAAAGGCTAACAAAACCCTCGTCATACTGAAACCTGACAAAGGGAGCGGTACAGTACTGATGGACATGTCAGATTACCAGAGAAAAATGGATGTAATATTGTCAGACGAATCCAAATTCAGGATAGATCAAAAAGTAAACAAGTCGGAGGACCTGGATGCTATAATGAGGAAAGAGATCCAGTCACTTGTGAATGCGGGACTCATCAGTGAGGCCACTGCAAAAACGCTCACACCACGTGGCTCGCACACTCCTCAGATGTACGGTCTACCCAAACTTCACAAGCCCGGCATCCCGCTAAGACCTATCCTGTCCATGGTTAACTCTGCACAACACCGAATGGCGAGATGGTTAGCCGAAATGTTAAAGCCAGTACGACAGTCCTTCGATCCAAAAATACTCAGAGATACATTCCAACTGGTGGAATTATTGGATACTATGGACATAAATAACAAACACATGGCATCCATGGATATAGCCTCCCTATTCACTAACGTTCCATTAGAGGAGACAGTGAAAATAATAAGGGAACGCATTGAAGACAAACAACTAAAATTAGGCATACCAACACCTATTCTGGAGAGGCTACTACTACTATGTACCGCCAACATCCAATTCAATTTTCAAACTAAGTCATACCGCCAAATTGACGGAGTGGCCATGGGGAGTCCTCTTGGTCCTATTCTAGCGGACATCTTCATGGCACACTTAGAAGAAAAGAGATCCTCAGACATCAACAACTTGGCCTTTTACCGGCGTTATGTGGACGATATACTAATCATCACCACAGACGAGCTACAAGCAACATCGTTTCAGGCCACAATGAACAAGACGCATAAAAACATCTCTCTATCTATGGAACACGAACACAACGAAGCGTTACCGTTCCTAGATATTCTAATGAGACGTAGAGCAGACGGCACAATTCAAAGATCGGTGTATCGCAAAGAAACATGGACTGGCCAATACCTAAATTTTCAGAGCTTCACACCTGTCCAGTACAAACGGGGCTTAGTACGGACCTTGTTTGACCGTGCTAGAAAGATATGCACCCAGGACACACTGACAGAGGAATTTGAAACTCTGAAGAATGTCTTAAACCTGAATGGGTACTCCACAGGATTTATAAAGCGCCATTGCCAACAGCCCAAACCCAAAGCAGACGTAACTACAGTCCCTAAACTCAAGGTATTCATCCAGCTAACCTTTCGAGGGGATGACGTAATGCAACGTCTACAAGACCGGCTTACTACAGCAGTAGGTCGAACATTCTGTGCGGCAACTCCAGTCATTAGATGTAAAACCGTACCCATTCCTACACCAACAGTCAAAGAGCCTGTTCCTCTGTACGCCACAAACAATTGTATTTACCAATTCACATGTAGATGCCAGGCCGTTTACATTGGCCGAACGGAGAGACAGCTTAACAAACGGGTGTCAGAACACATACCTCAATGGGTCAACAAGATACAACACACAGGAGATGATAGCCACGAGGAGCCGACACACCGGAAGCTCCCGGCGTCTTCAATCGGCAGGCACATTGTCGCCAGTCGCCATGTTGTGTCCAGAGAGACTGCATTTCGCGTGTTGTTTAGAACACAGAATACTCGCTTGTTAAAATTTGCAGAAGCAATTATGATCTATCAACGCAAGCCAGAATTGTGTAAACAGAAAGACATGTTAGTCAGCTTAAAATTACCGTGGTAGACAATCGACATTACTGTGCGAAATTGTGTATATTTCAACTTGAAGGATTTATCTAGTTAATTTCACGTAAGTTGTGTGAGTTCTGCAGTATGTACCTGACGAGATGCAGCGAAATATGCCAGGCAATAAATCGTGCAATCTATTGTTTGTGTCTTCGTTATTCAAATTCACTACGGGAAAACATTGTTTTGAATTTCTCAAACGTCGCCTCCCATTACCAACTGTGAAGCGATTGGATGGATTACTCAAGCTGAAGTGTAAAATATCGCTACAGGATTGTCGATTGAGATTTCTCGAGGAATGCCTAAGGACGGGGATATTTCCTCACCGGTATTTCAGATCTCTGAGGACGGACAGAATATGTCCGACAAGAAAAAACCTGAGACGACTGACAAAAAACCAGATAGAAGAAACCCAGTCCAAGCTGGCCAACTTGAAGCACACACACAGTTCTGCCTACTACGTCACCCAAGAATTGAGCTTGTATGGCTACTTGAAGTTCACTAAATTCTGTACAGAAGCAGTGTACAAGGTGAAAATCGCAGAGAATGCTCGCCTCAACAAATCACTGAGCACTGAAAAGGTAACAACGTCAGTACTAGACAACCCAGAGAAGTATGTGAGGAACTTATCGTCATACGTACTCAACAACATTGAAACAGAGGCCCTTGCATACGGATTAAAATTATGCATAAAGCCTAAACACATCAATCGTGTTGAGTCGCAAGCACAGTTTGAAATGTTGTTTGATCAAGTCTCCAAGTTATCACCTACCTCTGCTGAGTCGGTCGGGTGGCTGAAGGCCAAACTGGTAGATTTAGAACACCAGTATCGCACAACACCCTCTAAACAGACGTGTCCGCTGACCAACGAACACCTTACTGCCTTAAAAGCGTTAAAGGCTAACAAAACCCTCGTCATACTGAAACCTGACAAAGGGAGCGGTACAGTACTGATGGACATGTCAGATTACCAGAGAAAAATGGATGTAATATTGTCAGACGAATCCAAATTCAGGATAGATCAAAAAGTAAACAAGTCGGAGGACCTGGATGCTATAATGAGGAAAGAGATCCAGTCACTTGTGAATGCGGGACTCATCAGTGAGGCCACTGCAAAAACGCTCACACCACGTGGCTCGCACACTCCTCAGATGTACGGTCTACCCAAACTTCACAAGCCCGGCATCCCGCTAAGACCTATCCTGTCCATGGTTAACTCTGCACAACACCGAATGGCGAGATGGTTAGCCGAAATGTTAAAGCCAGTACGACAGTCCTTCGATCCAAAAATACTCAGAGATACATTCCAACTGGTGGAATTATTGGATACTATGGACATAAATAACAAACACATGGCATCCATGGATATAGCCTCCCTATTCACTAACGTTCCATTAGAGGAGACAGTGAAAATAATAAGGGAACGCATTGAAGACAAAAAACTAAAATTAGGCATACCAACACCTATTCTGGAGAGGCTACTACTACTATGTACCGCCAACATCCAATTCAATTTTCAAACTAAGTCATACCGCCAAATTGACGGAGTGGCCATGGGGAGTCCTCTTGGTCCTATTCTAGCGGACATCTTCATGGCACACTTAGAAGAAAAGAGATCCTCAGACATCAACAACTTGGCCTTTTACCGGCGTTATGTGGACGATATACTAATCATCACCACAGACGAGCTACAAGCAACATCGTTTCAGGCCACAATGAACAAGACGCATAAAAACATCTCTCTATCTATGGAACACGAACACAACGAAGCGTTACCGTTCCTAGATATTCTAATGAGACGTAGAGCAGACGGCACAATTCAAAGATCGGTGTATCGCAAAGAAACATGGACTGGCCAATACCTAAATTTTCAGAGCTTCACACCTGTCCAGTACAAACGGGGCTTAGTACGGACCTTGTTTGACCGTGCTAGAAAGATATGCACCCAGGACACACTGACAGAGGAATTTGAAACTCTGAAGAATGTCTTAAACCTGAATGGGTACTCCACAGGATTTATAAAGCGCCATTGCCAACAGCCCAAACCCAAAGCAGACGTAACTACAGTCCCTAAACTCAAGGTATTCATCCAGCTAACCTTTCGAGGGGATGACGTAATGCAACGTCTACAAGACCGGCTTACTACAGCAGTAGGTCGAACATTCTGTGCGGCAACTCCAGTCATTAGATGTAAAACCGTACCCATTCCTACACCAACAGTCAAAGAGCCTGTTCCTCTGTACGCCACAAACAATTGTATTTACCAATTCACATGTAGATGCCAGGCCGTTTACATTGGCCGAACGGAGAGACAGCTTAACAAACGGGTGGCAGAACACATACCTCAATGGGTCAACAAGATACAACACACAGGAGATGATAGCCACGAGGAGCCGACACACCGGAAGCTCCCGGCGTCTTCAATCGGCAGGCACATTGTCGCCAGTCGCCATGTTGTGTCCAGAGAGACTGCATTTCGCGTGTTGTTTAGAACACAGAATACTCGCTTGTTAAAATTTGCAGAAGCAATTATGATCTATCAACGCAAGCCAGAATTGTGTAAACAGAAAGACATGTTAGTCAGCTTAAAATTACCGTGGTAGACAATCGACATTACTGTGCGAAATTGTGTATATTTCAACTTGAAGGATTTATCTAGTTAATTTCACGTAAGTTGTGTGAGTTCTGCAGTATGTACCTGACGAGATGCAGCGAAATATGCCAGGCAATAAATCGTGCAATCTATTGTTTGTGTCTTCGTTATTAAGAAAGAAGAGCTA